>CM021100.1:177309469-177334998 GCA_007115665.2 Sequoiadendron giganteum | reverse complement strand
CTCTCCCTCTCCCCCTCCCTCTCTCCCTCTCCCACTCTCCCTCTCCCTTTGGTCTATGTGTGTACAAATCGGATATCCGATTTGTGAAACACCATTGTGTAGAGGTGAAATCTTACCGTTGCAGAACATGTTTTACAAATCGGATATCCAATTTGTGGGCCATAGAAAAACCCCATGTGGGTCATTTTTGTGCATTCCAACGGACCCCTCATTTTGTTTGCAGCACTTTGCAGGTGACAAACACACAGTTTCAGACAGGAAGAGACAGAGATAAACTTTTTGGAGATTCTTGTACTAAAATTTGTCATACATAATGATTTTTTAGCATCTTTTATTTGGTATGATGGGGAGCAGAAGTCGTCAGAAGCAAAAGCATAAGAGAAAGCTGACAAAAGAACAAATCGAAGGATATAGACAAAGAGATAGAGAAGGTCATAGAAAGAAAAGACAAGGTATGTTAAATATTGGTGAACCTGAGCCCTATGGTCTTTCAAGTGAAGAGGAAATTGAATATGTTCAAGGTGAAAATGTAGAACATGATATTGAAATTGGGAATGAAAATGTTCAAATTGATATTGAAAATTTTCAAGGTGAAAATGTTGGAATTGAAGATGTTGAACATGATATTGAAATTGGGAATGAAAATTTTGAAATTGATAAAGAAAATGTTGGAATTGAAGATGTTGAACATGATATTGAAATTGGGAATGAAAATATTGAAATTGATAATGAAAATGTTGGAATTGAAGATGTTGAACATGATATTGAAATTGGGAATGAAATTGTTCAAATTGATATTGAAAATGTTCAAGGTGAAAATGTTGGAAATGAAGATGTTGAACATAATATTGAAGCAAGTGTAAATTATGTTTCACCAGATTCCACGAGAAATGAAGAACCTTGTGTGGAAGAAAGAGGTATTCCAAATTCAAGACCTTCAAGGACCCCTAAATGGTTAGTTGAAATTGATGATAAAATTATAAAAAAATTTGAAGGCAAGAGGTCAACATGAACTATTCGGTTGTGGGCTAGAATACTTTTCAACCAATATTTTAGTGATAAGACATTGACCGAGCAATGCCAACTTTTTGTACAATTGTTAAAGATGCAAAAGATGAGACCTTTGCTAGCTAAATTGAAGATTCGTCTGAACAAGAGGACCGAAAAAAATTCTATTATTGTCAAAAATATTTTTAATGCTCTCAAGTCTATTGGAAAAAATAACAAGGAAAAAGATAAGAGAGCTGCTCAGAGAGTCATTACCACCGCCCTAGTAAGCCATCAATTGAAAAAGGCTCGCTTTATGAGACAAACTTGTATTGATTTTGACTTAAATCATAAAAATTTGGATAGAGCACTTGCAAGAAGAGAAAGAATAGATGATCCTCTTCAAAATGATACATGGGCTTTTGCCAGAAGGCTTACACGTGTTGATAAGAAGCTAACCGATAATGTAAAGTAGGTAATTCAACAATTTTGGCATGATAACTCTAGAGTATCACCCAATGCAAAGGATGTTTTAAAGTTAAGAACTGGTAGTTGAGACTGTACACCACATCCTAAACATTTCTTGGAATCAAGCTTAACAATGTTGTTCAACAAATTTAATCAAACACATCCAAATATGGAAATCTCACAAAGAACTTTTGAAGGTTTGAAGCCATTTTATTGTGTGCCTCTTAAGATTCGTAATACTTGTTGTTGCAAATACCACGTGGAGTTTTCAATGTACCATGAACTATTATGCTATATCTGTTCTACTTTGCATACTAATGAAATGTTGCAGGAGCGTGGTGCAATGCATCTTCCGAAATCAGCAAGGGACTTGCTAGATCTATTTTTATGTTCTAGGGATGATGGTTCCTTTTTCTATAGAAATGATTGTTTAAATGCGAAGTGCTCACAATGTGGTGGCTTGTCAAAGTTTGTTCAATGTTTTCATGAAGGTTTGGAACATGAATTTGGAAAATATCTTATTGAGAAAAAGAGATATGAGATAGTCAAATATACTTTGTAGAGTGGAGGTGAAGGTTCTAGATGCGAGTTGGTTACAAAAGAATGTAGTGTTGCTGATTTTATTTCAGATTTTAAGGACAATATTTTCTACAAATATGCAAGGCATAGTCATAGGTCTTAGTGGTTGGATCAACAATTCAGGATATATAAGGACTCTTTTCCAATTGGCACTATTATATCAGTGGCTGATTTTGCTAAAAACTACACATTGCAACCACAAAATGAGGTACAATCTCAGTATTACAATTCCATTTAGATTGCTATTTTTGTCCACATAACGTTTAGACATGCACCTGATAGTATAGAGGAGGATCGAAAGATAATCATAGAGTATCATTTTTATATGATTGATGATATATCTCACTTGTCCGAGTATGTCCAACATTGTTTCAAGAATTTTTTTGAGTTCTTGCAGGAGCATGATATAGCACTTGGCCGACATCTCATTTGGTGAGATAATTGTACAGGTCAATTCAAGAATGCTTGTATTTTTTATTGGTTGAGTAGAATGCATGTAGAGAGGGGTGTACCTAATATTTGGAGTGTTTTTGAAGCTGGGCATGGGAAAGGGGAGCATGATGGAGTAGGTGCATGTGTAAAAAGAGCTCTAGTTAAGGAGCAATTGAAGATTTCAGGAGAAAAATTCAGTGATGCACATTCTATTGTTGATTGGTGTAGTTCAGCATTGTCATGGGGAGGGACACTTGATTCAACAGTGCAAAGATTCTTTTGGTTGGTTGAGGAGGGTATAATGGGAGGCAGATTGGATTGTCATACAATCAAAGATTCTTCAAAGATGCATTCATTTCAAAGCTCAGATGCAAGCACATGGACCATTTGGACACGACAGTTGGCTTTTTTTTTGTCAGAGTTGTATTCAGTGCGAGTGGGATCAATGCGAGTCAATTGAGTGGGTGGATACATGGGTTCCATAGTATCTAACTCCTTTATCTCAAACTATATCCATGACAAATTACACAATGTAAAGTTCACTTGATTATGACCGGCTTTCAGATCTACTACATCCAGGACATGTTTTTGCAGTTGTTGCACTGCAGGGGAATGAAGAGAGATCATAATATTTGTTGGCTCGATGTGTGCGGGTAAAGCACAAGCTAACACAATCGATGGAAGATGATGATGGGTTCGTGTATCCTACAGGTTCAGTTGTGGTTGCAGGAACTTGGTTGCGAATATACATGATTAGAAAGAATGGCATACCTGCATTTGAAGACTACGAGAAACACAAAACCATTCTCATGTATTCACACCTTGTTATAGCAACAAATGTTAAGTTGTTGAAGCATCATGCCAAACCAAAGACAAAACAACTATGGACACTTAGTAATGTTGATCATGAAGCAATATTGGATACTCTTAAGCAAAGAGCTGACCCTTCAAGCACACTTGAATAGCATATTCAAGAATGGAAAGTACAATGCTTAAGCCTCTTTTTTGTTGTGACAATATAGATATATCATTTGACAAATTTTGCGATATTCTTGGCACGATTGATCATGGACCTAATACAACAATAGCCAACTCTGATCCTTTCAAAGAGGTATGCGACATATTACTTTAATATAGATTGGTTATTCAAAGCATCTTTTATAGTTTGCATTGCCAATTCATCATCATTCAGTATGTTTAGATTAATATGGATTTGTTAGTCTAAGCATATTTTTTGTTGTTACAATATAGATTTATCATTTGAAATTTTTTGCGATATTCCTGGCATGGTTGCTCATGGACATGCTGCAACAATAGGAAACTCTGATCCTTTTAGAGAGGTATGTGACAAATTACAATAATATCGATTGGTTATTCTAAGCATATTTTCTATTGTATGTAGTTTAACTGCTACCTTGATGGTTTGTATAGGTGCTTGTCACTCAAAAATGGCAACATACTACTCTTGTGGAAGACTGTGCCTTGAATGCCTCAAATAGGAAAATTTTATAAAAAATGAATTTTGAAATGTGAAACAATGTAAAAAGGTCATAACTGTGTATAGGCATAATCTATATCCTGTGATGTTTTTTGAAATACGGTTCAAATGTCTGCCATTGTACTTAATTGAGCTACAACCGGAGGTTTTCTTCCTAGTTCTTTCCTGTCGGTATGCTCATTTGAACCAGGTTTTGTAATATCTCCTATTTATATATAACAAATTACAGTGGCTTGCCACTTTTTCGAAAAACAAAAAAGTAAAAAGTTCATTGTGAATTTCATTTTCCATGTAATTGATTCAAGTTGATTGGGAAAGAGCTAGGACTTGCAGAATCTTGATCCAACCTTAAATATTTATGCCCCCACATTTCATTGACATTAGCACTTTGGACTCTTAAGGGAAAACGCCACTCCAATGCAGCTCGGAGTGATTCAACGTAATTGGGTGCAAGAGAGAACCATACCTAGCATAAACGTACCCATCTGGACATGTTGGAACAGTCTGTTGGGTCGTACGAGTTCGAGAATGAAAGTTGCACCACTTTGCAACTTTACACTGCTTGCATCTAGCAACTTTTCCCTCAACTGAAAACTCATCACCACGGGAAAACGCCTTCAAGATAGCAAAAACCGAGAGAGGTTATTGTATATGGTCTTAACATGATCCCATATCCTCAGACGAAGAGTCTGTAAGCATCAAAGTTTCTAAGAAATAGTCCGTCAAAGGTTGTTGCCTTTTAGCACTTTGGACTCTTAAGGGAAAACGTCGCTTTGATGTAGCTCAGAGTGATTCGACGTATCTGGGTGCAAGAGAGAACCATACCTAGCGTAAACGTACCCATCTGGACGTGTTGGAATAGTCTGTTGGGTCGTACGAGTTCGAGAATGAAAGTTGCACCACTTTGCAACTTTACACTGCTTGCATTTGGCAACTTTTCCCTCAACTGAAAACTCATCACCACAGTAAAATTCCTTCGAGATAGCAAAAACCAAGAGAGGTTATTGTAGATGGTCTCAACACGATCCCATATCCTTAGACGAAGAGTCTGTAAGCATCACGGTTTTCGAGAAATAGTCTGTCAAATTTTGATGTCTTTTAGCACTTTGGACTCTTAAGGGAAAACGCCGCTTTGATGCAGCTCAGAGCGATTCGACGTATTTGGGTGCAAGAGAGAACCATAACTAGCATAAAAATATCCATCTGGATGTATTGGAACAGTCCGTTGGGTTGTACAAGTTCGAGAATGAAAGTTGCGCCACTTTGCAACTTTACACTGCTTGCATCTGGCAACTTTTCCCTCAACTGAAAACTCATCACTATGAGAAAATGCCTTCGAGATAGCAAAAACTGAGAGGGGTTATTGTATATGGTCTCAACATGATCCCATATCCTCAGACGAAGATTCTGTAAGCATCACGGTTTCTGAGAAATAGTCCGTCAAAGTTTGCTGCCTTTTAACACTTTGGACTCTTAAGGGAAAACACCGCTCTGATGCAGCTCAGAGCGATTCGACGTATTTGGGTGCAAGAGAGAACCATACCTAGCGTAAACGTACCCATCCAGATGTTTTGGAATAGTCTGTTGGGTCGTACGAGTTCGAGAATGAAAGTTGCACCACTTTGCAACTTTACACTGCTTGCATCTGACAACTTTTCCCTCAACTGAAAACTCATCACCACGGGAAAATGCCTTTGAGATAGAAAAAACCGAGAGAGGTTATTGTATATGGTGTCAACACGATCCCATATCTTTAGACGAAGAGTCTGTAAGAATCACGGTTTCTGAGAAATAGTCTGTCAAAGTTTGCTGCCTTTTAGCACTTTGGACTCTTAAGGGAAAATGTCGCTCCGATGCAGCTCAGAGCGATTCGACGTATCTGGGTGCAAGAGAGAACCATACCTAGTGTAAATGTACCCATACCGATGTGTTGAAACAATCCGTTGGGTCATAAAAGTTTGAGATTTAGGGATGTCCTCTTCAAATCAGTCTATTCTAAATAGGTTTGCGGAGCTACCAATGTTAAATCCAAGTTGACAGACTTTGAGCAAATCGTATCCCAGTAAACACGATAGAGGTCCCACTTCTTTTTGAATGCAGGAGCACCACCTGACCCTTTATCTCCATTCCTCTTGAAGCATATTTTCTTTCCTCCTTTTCCTTCCTTCTTCGAGGATTGAGCGGAAAGAACATGAATGTATTCATTTATAGGGCTTCGTCCAATACCTCTCGCAACCAACCTTGACTCCCCTTGAATACAGTGAGCCCTCAACTGATCAAACTTGGGAAGTTTCGATCTCACGTCGATTCCTTGAATGTAAGACTCCCAAGATGAAGGAAGACCATTAAGATCCAACATGGTCAAATCTTTGTCATCAACAATATGACCATTTCTCTCACTGTCTTCAACTTAGAGATCAGATAATACAACTGAAAGCACTCAAAAAATGAAACACATAAGACAATAAACACAACAAGAAATTTTCTTACAACTCAGGCCCAACTCATGGCTGAATTTGATATAATGAATAATAGCACCTCTCGTAGATGCAAAGATAAATCGAATATGCTTCTCCTTGAAATCAGCCTACTGCTGCAAGATGAAGCGCTGCTGCTCAAGTGCAAACTTTTGCTTGGATTGCAAATTATGCTGAATGAACTTGATTGAGGAAATGAACAAACATCACCTTGTATTTATACAAAATAAGGTGACTCTTCAAGGAGGTCGACTTCTCTTGAAAATAATAAATTACAAAATAATATCAAGGAAGGTCGGCCTCATCCATTTAAATAGAATGAGTATAAATTAAATAGCCATAGGCTATCATTTAATTTATTACAACTTAATGTGATCGATATCATGTATGAAAAATATGGTAGCATAGACAAGGCAGTGGACTATTTGAAAAAAAGCTTCAAAGAAATGTGGTCTCATAGAATTCAATGACAAACGAATGCAATTGACAACTGCTCATAGTTTTTAGTTATGCAATGTGAAGTAATTGCATAACTGCTTAGGTTGACTTTGTAAGAACTATATTGTAATTGAAAATTTTCCATCTATGAACATCTAGTTGTTAGTTATGCAATGTGAATTAATGATTTGAGTTTGAAAGATGTGTAATGCAATGTAATCAGCGATATAAATATAAACTACATAATATAACCATTCAGTTTTAAGCTATTGTACATTGATATTTAACCATTGCTCAAGATAAAATTTTCAAAGAGTTTAATCATGCACATGAGGAACAAATTAAATTTTGATTGTCAACTTCTATATATCAAATTATCCAATAATCAAGTGTATGTCCATATACAAAAATGGCATCGACGACAACTCAAACAAAGTTTTACAAAATATGGCATATGCCATCTCAATATGTATTCAAAATTTACATGCCAAAATGTCTATCTCATCCTAAACTACTGGTGGATCATCAAAATGGAGCCTCTTTGAAGCACTCATTGACTCTGAAGGTAGCTGCACAATAAAAATTCAAACCACAATTGAGATTAGTTATACTATATAATTTAAAATCGAATAATTAACATCAAAATCAATATACATTGAATTTTAATTGAAATCTTGATTACCTGAAATATACGTCTCTTCAAAGGGTCAGGAGTCCTAGAATATACCAAATCAACTTTTGAAATACCAATCTATATATGTGAACAATAACATAAAATTGATCCAAGTTAGCATATGATTATTGGTAATAAGAACTTATTTACCAAACACAAAATAAAATAAGCACATGTACCTCTTTAGGTTGATATTTTTCTTTATCTCCTTCAGGTGTTTCGACACCTCCTCTTTGAGGTGTTCCAATAACTACTCTTTTAGGCGGTGTGTCCCTTGTCAACATATCTGTAAAGCTCATAATTGCTTGTAAATAAAATTGACAAGTACATATGAAACTACCAATCTATGTCGACGTATGTATAATCAATATAAGATCTTAAAAATCTTAATTCAATCCAATTTGAGTTTAATTACCTTCCCCTTATCTAGATTTGCGCCTCCACAGTCTGGACGAGGCTGCACCTCACTCACACTGGGTATTTCCTACAGAAGGAAAACAAGATAAACATATAAGTTATTATATAATTTCATTAATGACAATTCAAATGACAAACAAGTATATAATATAAAATGTAAACAAGTGAGTGCGAAAATATATACTGTGTGTGTGTCCAAGCCAAATGAAATGGCCCTAAGGGTGCTATCAGTCACTCATGTGAGCTCCTCCTCAGACATCAACTGTTAAATAGACCATGTAAATAAATATTAGTACTTGATACTATCTCTTATTAATATTCATTTAAAAACAAATGCAAGTTATGAAATTACAACTTAAATCTTACATGTGTCACTATTCCAGCATCTCCCTCTCTAGCAAGAGAGGACTCTGTAGGGTGCGCTCCACTCCCTTGCGACTGATCTATAATGTCCACATCATTGAGGTCATAATCAGAAGTGTCCAAGGGATGCTCAACAGGCTGTACAAGAGGACCCAAGCATATCTGGTAGCACATAGTGAAAGTATGTGGCACACAAATATGTGGACCTAAGGAGGAGGATGTAGCAACACTCGAGCTTTCACCAACATAACCAAAATGTGGCTGAGCTACTATAGAAGCATGCAAAACCAAATGACCACTCAAAGAGTGAATAGCCTGAATAGTCTGTGTGGATGCATCCTAGATAATCTCTGGATGATATATTGGAGGTGGCGGAGGAAGGGGAGGAAGGGGAACATTTGGGCGTGGGACCACTCTAACTACCCCTGGTCTATCCTGGGGCATACCTCCACCGACACCCTGGAAGGGTTTAATGTCAAATTAATTGACATGATGCCCTAACACAAACTCAACATATAATTTTTTAATAAAGTAAAATGGTATGTTGGAATTATTGTTCAGTGGTTTATCAAAAACCATACACCAATGATCCCAAAAGTTAGCTACAATGTCCCTATGCATGCACCATTTTATGGAAAGTTTTGTTTTATTAACATTCACTGGCAAACCGGTGCGGGGGTCAATGAATAAAGAGGCTATTTGGGTTTTGGTTATTTGGAGTTCTTTCATATCATCGTAAGACAATCCACATCGATAATATTCCCTCATGTCTTCTCGCCACAAATAAAAGGAATTATGTTGGGTGGAGAGGGTTTCTATATTTTTAATTATTTCTTTCAATGTGTTTGTCATATCTCTCAATCGAGGCATTGTCTGATAAATTTCACAAATGCCCCTCAATTGCCCCAATTTTTCACCAATTAAGTCTTCAATTGGTGGTTGCGGAGGTGGTGGAGCATTTGGCATTTGTGGATTTACATTCGCAGCCATAATACCTAATTAAAGTTAAAAACTAATTAAACTAATTGAAATTACACAATATAAATGAAATTATTGTATAAAAACCCTAGTTTTTAATAAAAATCCAAAAGAAACCATACTTTTTCACAAAAATCAATAAAAAACTCTTATTTTTGATAAAAATACATCAACAACACTAATTTTTAATCAAGATCCATTTCAAAACATTAAGTTTTAATAAAAAATCAATGTAAACTCTAATTTTTTTTAAAAATCAATAGAAAACTTTAATTTTGATTTTTTTTTAATAAAACCTACTTAAACTTAAGAGAATCTATTGAAAAATCGATTACAAGATTGAAAAAAACAAATACATACTTTCAAATTAGATATCGGATTAGAGCGGATATTGGATTTGGGTTTTTCCTTTTGTGCCCACGTCAAACTGTGAGAAATGAAGTTTTAGAGTCGGCTGTTTTTTTATATACAGTTTCCAGAAATCGGATATCCGATTTGTGGAAACTAGCTTTGGTTTTTGGTTCGGGTAGAAGTACTAACACCCGAACCTAGAAAAATCAACTCGGCCATTTCCGCATTTTTGAGCCGATTCAAAATGTGATTTTTTCTCATTGCCACTTTTTGGCCCATCATGATTCTGCACATACCCATGTATCAAGTACATAATCACAAAGTGATGTCTTCTTGATCTGTAGGGTGGGTGATACATATTTTTATGGTGTTATCATCAAGATACCAAACCATGATATCCTTGATTTTATTTATTAGTGGATGACTATCTTGGTATGAATTGGGAATTTTTCATAATGAAAACAACCTTAAAATTATTCTTATATTTCAAAGTATTAGATGATTTCTATGTGGCCTTGTCGATACATGTGTTCCAAATTCAAAAGGATATCATAATATATATGATTGTGATATTTATATCATTGAATCACATTATAGTAGAACATCATATTGAGCCATATCGAGACTTTACATAAATATTCTATTGTTAAGATATTTGGACTACTTGGTATCTTGTGCTTTGATATGACTAAATTTATTTTATATTGATTATGTCGTTATGCATATATATGAATTTGATTATGATAATTTAGTAGGTTTTGGTATGAAGCGAGGTGGCAATGGAACTTGACTCTTATTTCATATACTTAATAGAAAGTGGGCATTTTAATGTTAGCTGAGATAAATATATATGCATATCCAACCTTGTATCTTATTAGCACTAGCATGAGACATTAGATAATTATCATATATATTGGAATTAATAAATGAAATATTCCATACCTATTGGGGAATCTAAAAGAGCTATATAGATCTATTTTGACTCTCTAACTTTATCGTAATAGGTTTGTGCACAAACTTGAACTAGTGATTACTTGGGGTTTGTAAGTATTATGATTTATATAAGAATAGTTACAACATGTCTATGCAAACAAATACATTTTTTGGTTGATAAGATATCAATATAACCTGTATGTTAATTAGATGAGCCTATAATATTTTGGGAATCTCATGTTAAATTATGAATGGGAATGGTAGTGACATCTAATTTGATATCGCAATGCCCTTGGATGGAAGAGCTTTAGGACATGCTTGTTGAATTAGGAACTTGGTTGGATTTCCTAGCATATCAAAGCATTATTAATTATTTGGAAGCATATAAAGGAACCATATTAGGGTATGGAATAGTAATCCAAGAAATTATATTTTTTTATTAATCAACAACTTTGTGAGATATCACCTCTTTTGGAATGGGTATTGGGCAATAGAAAAATATCACTTTTTTGTTTTTAGATTCGATGCTAAGAATTCTTACACAATCAAATCCAGAAACAACAAAATTTGAAGGGAAAGTCAGGCATCCCATAACAACATTTGAGATCAATAAGTTTCTTTAGTAACATTCATTTCATTTTAGGAACCTCAAAAACACATACTACTATGTCATAAAGAAAAAACATACATAGTTATTTTCCCACTATCAATACCTTAGAGGAAAGTGATTGCAATTTTAAATCTTGACAAATCAAACCAGTTTTAGCAACATTACAACACATAAACAAATTCATAAAATAAAATCACATAGAAGAAGAATGAAAGATAAAAGAGAGAAGAAACACCAGATTTACGTGGGGAAAACCATTTCGGGTAAAAATCCCTATACTCCAAAATATAGAGTCATTGTATTATTCAACAACAAGAGTACAAGTTACAATACAATATTAGGCTCATGTCCTTAACAAGAGATTTACATATTGTTCCATCTCTAGAGAAAATATGACAACATAACCCATGTGAATAACACTCTCACCTCATAACTCCTCAAGAAAAAACTCTCATTTATAGAGCTTACAATGCACAAATTAGACATTTCTAAATCGGCTGCCAAAGGTTGAAGATGCAACATGGAAAGTGTCAAAACCACTACATACGCATAACAGTAAGTTTCCAATTGTCACCAAACCTACACATGAAAAACTTGCACTTTCCAAAATAATTGCACCTCAAAAACTCACATTCCATGCAAACTTAACACTAAAATAGAAAATTCCTTCATGCACAACCCCACCTATAAAATCAACTTTCCAACTTGACTCCTCATCAAAAAAAGAAATTGCAAGTTGTAACTCACAAGACAATGTGAGAAAATTAGCAACATTTAAAAAACTCAATGCTATGGAAAAATCAAAGGTTGAGACACCTTCATTTTCCTAACATTCTCCCACTTGTCAAACACCTTTGAAGAGGTTCCATGAAAGTAACAGTATTTAACTACTAAGAAGAGTCAACCAATGAAAACACATCATCACAATCATACATGCAGTCACAAGAATCATGAACAATGCTTTTGTGCTCCAACCAAGAAACCTACAACAACATCCAATATTTCCACCATCTTAGGCAGCAATTACTACCATCCTCCAAAGGAAAGGAATGAACCAAGGTGTATATGCACTAGTCTAAAGAACACACACATCATATCCAACTAATAGAAAAGGCTATAGAATATTTCCACCACTCCACTGTGCTCACAAGCTATATAGAAGCATCAACAACATCAACTTCAAAGCCCACAACTTGAACACAACCGTGAACTCATCCTCCAAAAAATAAGATAGCACATCAATTAGAACAAAAACTAGGAAACTGACTACTCCCATCCAGCTAACCAACCCACACAACTGAAAATAGAACCCAAAACAAGTGCTAACCCATCCAATCACCCATACCTTGAAGGTATGCACATCAAAAAACTCATGCCACCTACATAGACAACCCATCAATTGCAAATACAAGCTCCATGTGCCAACTAGTCGAAGAAGACCAAACACATCTAGGAACTCCCACTACATGGGTAATGCCAAATCTGAAATTATCAAAGGCATATCAATTCTACCATTCAAAACACATAGAAATTGTATCCATGTAGTACCAAGGACCATCCACAAAGATCTACAAATCCTTCAACCAATCGCTGCAAGAAACATCTCTCTCTGAAACAATCTTCCATAGCTCTCATATGTTCTTTATATCTGACAAAAGAAAGAGATGCATGAACCTCCATGTCATCAGCCATGTATAAACACATGACCACAAACTAGTGATCATCATAGCTCCACATAGAAATCTCACATCCAAATTCATGTGAATCCAAATGTATAGGAAGAAGAACCAAACTAAAGTGAAAAATCTACAAATCATAAACATGTAGCATGCCCTTCTATGTACACCTCTAAATGCCAACTGTGTCAAGTAAGATCTCCTCCACAACCCCAAGATAAAATTCATAACAACATTCAAATCTATTCTACCTCAAGAGATCAAACATAACATATGCATCATGTTGTTGGAAACAAGCCATGCTGAGAGGGGGGGGGTAAATCAGTGTTGTGTAAAAATTAACTTTATTAATCCTAACTTAGAAGCATCAATAACATACATCCACAAAGCATAAACATAAAAGTAAACACAACATCATGATACCAATATTTTTACATGGAAACCCTATTAGGGGAAAAACCATGGTGGATTGCCAATCCACAAGTATGATATCGAGTATACTCAAAAGTTATCATTACAAGGGAATGCACTTGCATTCAGGTGCACTACCTAGATCTCACTACTCAAATAAAATAGGGCTTGCTGCCCAAGATTTCAAATTAAGACCATCTGAAGAATTGAACTGACATAATAGCATCTATAATGTTTGATTACAGTTCTAGATTAAGTACAATGAAAAATCTGCTCTCCTACAAACTGATTTTGTAATACTATTATGCTCTACTAACACACACCACACAGATGTTCTATGCACAAGTGAAACTGTGCATTATCTCACCTATTTTTTGCTTTGAATCATAATTTTCACACCAAAATACTTTTCAAACATGCCAAAATGATATGGAAGATCAAGTATATATATCCGCTACATGGGATTTATTTGCACTTTGTCGACTTCACCAAAATTAGAATTGTCAGCTCACATAATGAGAAATATACAATGTGTACACTTAATGGTCAACCACAACTTGGCTAGGACCTAAAAAAACATATGCAATCATATAGATATTCAATTAATTAACTCACATACATCCGCGACTTAATATATTTATAAAGTCAGCCTTAATATACGAAGAATTGAGAATACACCAATTGAATCTCCTAACTCTTATGAGAATTGGTATGAGCCACTGTGAATTAAACACAAGATAGATAATACCTCAATAATTATTTCCTGAGATGTGCAACACAAAATGGTAACTTGAAATGTATGCACGGATCAATGAATGTTGGGTTACCGATTATCCTGTTCAGCCTTGTTTGATTTCAATCTGACTGCCGGTAGGCTTGAATAAGGATATGTGTACCTTACCAATGCATAGGGTTTCCATCAATGACAACACCAGTTGACAGTTGTAGTGTCACTTGCCAACAATCTCCCCCTTTGGCATTGGTGGCAACACTTAGTGAAAAATGACTAAGTGTCAGATCAATACCAAGATAGACTATATTGCAAATCTTAAAAAAAAAATGTTGCTTTCCAAAATTCCAAGAATACTGCTCTCCCCCTGAGCTGATTATGCATTTTTCACACCATTTATCCCCCTTTGACATCAATGGAAAAGGTAGGGATCGCATACCAAAAAGAGATAATCAAAATTTAACTATACAAGGGTGCTTCTTTACCTTATAAAAGTTGAAAGATGTCTACAAAATCTTTCTTTAACTACTCCAAGTTTGAATCCCAAACTTTTATCAGGGTTTCCATTATTGTTATATGTCCACAAATAAAGTATGACAACATTTCTGTGAATTCCAAACTAGTAGGATCACTAACAACCATAGTTTCTTCTCCTTCTTTTAGAGCACTACCCATTACATCCATTTTGGGACTTATAATTCTTTTGAGTTCACAGGTTTTGGAGATAACTTTATCATTTTCATGTTGCAATCCTTTTATTTGGTTGAGTAGAGACATAACTTCACCTTCAATTTTCCAATTCCACCAGATAGTGGATCAAATGCTTTGGAGTTATTGGCTAGTTGACTCTCCAAGTCTTTTACCTTCTTTTCATTTTCTTTAGTAAACTTAGGAAAGACAAGAAAGATTTGTAAATCTTACCTCCTTCAGATGAGGCATCTTGTATGTGTTTGACACATGTGGTCATGGTAGCTTTGTCTTGGGCATTCAACACCTTCAGACCATTAAACGTTTTTACATCAAATTCCTTTCACGCTTTAGCCAATGCAGATTTTTCAATTGACTCAAAATGAGTGTCCATCGAGTTGATGAGTCTCTTTAGTTCACTGGATGAAGATTCAGTCGGATCCTTTAAAAATGAAGGCATGATCTTTTCTAGTGCACCAAACACAAGAGCCAACAATTCACTATCTTCCATATGAGATTTTAGCAATTCCTCTTGATCTTTTACTTGAGCGAACGAAGTGACCTTTATTATCTAGATTGGGCTCATAGTTGATAGGTCAATGGGACCTCTGATTAGTTCAGACTCAAATCTCTTCCTTATGCTCCACCAGGAATTTCTTGACTGTTTCGGCAGTGTCTCTTGATTTCATCTTTGCAACACTTTTATTTTCCTTAGTTGGTGCTTCCTTAATTGAAGCTTTTGTCTCTCTTCAATGTTTTTTGCTGATTCACCTGATGCATTTGTATTTGCATCAACTTCCATTGGGATTTATGTGTTGCTTTCCGGAAATGACATCTCGAAGTTTTCATTGGCACCAAAATTTTCTTCTCTTGTATCTTCGACCAGATTTGATGAGACATTTTCCTCAGACACAATTTTGATTTTTTCGTTTAGTAGCATCTCATTAAGAATTTGATGTGTTTCTTGAGTGACCTCATATGTTAGACCAATCATCATTTTATTTACCCTTTTTTTTCTTCTGAACTACTTTTTAGCTTTGTTCAGGAATGTTGTCATTTCTTCTACAAACATTTTTGGACATAGTTATGCCAAAACTCTTTCTCTCATTCTTTATTCTTTAGTTAGGGCACTTAAACTCCTTGATTCTAAAATGTCATACATACCTTTTGGGAGGCTCTAGACATAATTTCAACCAAAACTTTGTTGAAAATATTTATGTACTTTATTATGGCTTCTTCTAGAATTCTTTTATCAATTTCAGAGAAAGATTCATACCATTGAGAAAGCAGTTTAAGATTTCCATCTAAAATCATTGCTTTTTCAATTTGATCAACAAACATACCAGGTGCATTAATTTTGGTCTTCTTCTTCACTTGGGTATCTGCACCGGAGGGTTTTGGTATAGAAGCTGCTTTAGTGCCTTGCTGCTTGATCTCCTTGACATTTTCATCAAATTTTGTTTCTTCATCATCAAAAATAGTCATGTAGACTCTTTTGTTTTTGCTCTTCTTTCCTTAGGCTTCCTTTTCAGACCTTTTGTCTTCACTTTTCATAGGAGCGGATTTCGTTGTAGGAGTTGAGTGAGATTCCAAGCTTTTGGTTGTTTTGGTTTGGACAGGTGGTGATGCTAGACCAACTGATTGATCTTTTGTTGCCTCTTTAGCAATATGCCCCGCTACTGCTTCTCTCGCCCTTTTCTCCCCGACTTCATTTAGTTGCTCCGTGGATACACCCAAACATTTTGTAATAACTTCAACTTATTTTCTTATTCTTTTGGTTGATGTCGATTTCTTGAGCTCATTATGGACTTGGGTAAGCTTTTATGCATAAGTGCCAAATCTCTCTTCAGACAGATCTCAAGGTTTGCTTAACAAATGTTGAGCATACATTTTCAAAATATTTTCCTTGACCTCATAGCCCATTAGCATGATCCAAATAGTTCTTGGATCTGCTGCTTCCATCAGGCACTGATCAATGTTCACCATGAAGAAAATTGAGTATTTTTATTTCTCTACAATGGTGGTGAGAATTTTTTCCCTTGCTTGCATGCTAGCTTGAAAGGTTTTGAAATAACCCCAGATTGTTGAATTTCTAGTTTTCATATCTGTGAGGTTGTACAATAGGTTATGGATCTGTTTAGCTACCAGAATGTGCTTCTACCATTGAACTTTTCCGACACCTAGGACTTCCTCCATGAAATAGAAAAATAGACATAAAAGCAGTCTGCCATATTTGAATGAATTTTCTTTTCCTTTTTGATCTTCACAAGGTTTTCCATCAACTGAATTCTCAATAGTTTGCAGAGATCATACTCCATGTTTTCTTTCATCATTTGGTATGTGGTGTAAATTTTCATACCAGATACTGAGTTTTCTCAGCTAGAATGATAGATCTTATAGCCTATTACCATAGATGCAAATCTGACATTTATATCAGCAATATTGTCAACAGGCATTTCTCTCCTATTGTATGTCGAGCTTGTGGCTTCGGTGATAGTTTGATTTTTTACTAACTTCAGGACAAGTAGACCACCAGAGGAATTCAAACCAGTTACTACACTAATGGCTTCCTTAGTGATTTTGAAGGGAATAGTAAGCCGCTTTAATTCTTCATCTACCCAACTCAAGACATAGTGGACCCACTCTAACTCCATGAACATAGGAAATTTAACCATCAAAATAAATTTCTTTTTTCCAAGATTTGGTGTTCCGGTTTTACACTGAAATTTTCATCAACTATATGATGATTGCACAAATTCATAAGTTGATTGCTTCCTAGATCCTCAATGTTCGCATGAATATAAACCCTAATATCTTGTGTATGCAACACTCCATGCGAAACTGATGAAAATTCCCCTAGTGGATCTATCTCTAACGAATTGTGTGGATGCAATTTAAATTCAGGATGAGGTATGTCCTTAACTTTGACCACTAAAGGAGTATTCATCTTGCTCAAATCACAAAAAATGAATTTTTTTTGATAAATACCTTTTTTCCGCCGGATGAGAGATCAATTGTTGAATCACCCTTACACTTATTTTTGCCTAAATTCACCTTAGGGTCGCCTAGAGCTCTCTAACTTCTTTCACTCGAGGTAGAAAAGTGACAAATGAGGAGTGGAAGTGACCTTTTATCACTTGTATACCAAAAAATTTTGTCGCAATAAATGCACTTGCCCTAATTCATCTGGTTGCTCCATTACAGTGTACAAAGACTAGATAAATCTTCTGCAGAGTTGATATACAGTATACCACTTCTTTTGATGTGTTTGATAGCATTTGTTGAACATTTTTTCATCTTTACGATGTACTAACATCCGGTGTCATTTATCAGTTGGTGGTTTGATGATTTTCTTTGACTACTCGCCCTGGGCCATGGGCCTGAGACTAATTCCCAGCGGAATTATCAGAGGTAGGTTCTGGTGCAGGTGCAATTTCTTTAACTGAGGGACTCTTCTTCACCCATTAGTTTTGCATTTGCTACCTAACTTCATTTGCAATAACCTTTCCTTTCCCTTTGATGTCTTTTTGTACATTTTTATTTTGGTTCACAGAACCTTTTATGTTCCGACAGAATGTAGCAATGTGTCTAGTTTTGTTGCAATTGTAGCATACAACATTCCTCTTACCAGGTTGGATGTTCCATTGATTTCTTTTGCATTTATTAGAAACATGTCCAGGTCTATTGCAAACATAGTATCTGATGTTTCTATGAAATTTATTCACCGCATATTTGCATTCATTTGACTTATGACCAATCTTATGAAAATTATAACATTGACCGAAAAATTATGGACTACTTTGGTTCATCCTACTTCTGCACTGAGAAGCCATATGTCCAAACTTATTGCAATTAAAACAATATCCATTAAATCATTAAGCATTAGGTTGTCTTACTAGATACCTGCCAGGATTGTTCATATTATTTATTTCTCTGAATCTCCTTTGTCCGGAATCCTTTTGACCAAATTTTGAGTTATCTCATTTCTCAAATCCAATACCTCTTTTATCACCATGATTCCTTTGATATCAATTAGTTCATTAAGCATGGTTGAGTTGGCTTTGAACTTTTCCTTGTACTCATTTGCATTAGCAAGTTCATTTTTGACATCATCCAACTGTCTTTCAAGTGCTTCTTCACTATTTTTGGATATTTTCAATTCATCATCCAAACAGATACATACTTCAAATTTTTATTTCAAGAAATATGCCAAGATTTCTTCATTCTTATTTCTATCTTCAATCTCTTTAGTCATCCTCATCATGATGGATTCTATTTCAGCCTTCAAAACTGTATTCTCTTGGGTAAGTTTTTCACATTCTTCTATTTTCTCCTTCAGGGCTTGGTTGGATTGTTCTTCTTTAGTACTCTTGTTGTCTTTCTGTTGAATTTGATCACAGATTTCCTTTCTCTTTTCCCTTGATTTATTTTTCTTATCTTTCAAAGACTCAACGAATGTTTCTGCATCTTTGAGATTTGCTTGTAGCTTCTGAACTTCAGCCTTTGACTAATCAAGATCATCGAGGTCCACCAGGAGTTGTTGTTCAAGACTGATTGAATCCATTGACATACTTTCTAGGATCTCCCCAAGCTATTAGGCTTCTTCTTCTTTAGAGGAACATGCTCTGATACCAATTGCTGGAAACAAGACATACTGAGAGGGGGGGTGAATCAGTGTTGTGCAAAAATTAACTTTATTAATCCTTAACTTAGAAGCATCCATAAAATACATCCACAAAGCATAAATAGAAAATTAAACACAACACCATGACACCAATATTTTTACGTGGAAACCTTGTTAGGGGAAAAACCATGGTGGATGGCCAATCCACAAGTATGATATTGAGTATACCCAAAAGTGATAATTACAAGGGAATGCACTTGCATTCAAGCACACTGCCTAGAGCTCAGTGCTCAAAGAAAATAGGGCTTGCTGCCCAAGAGTTCAGATTAAAACCATCTCAAGAATTGAACTGACATAATAGCATCTATAATGCCTGATTACAGTTTCAAATTAAGTAAAATGAAATATCTGCTCTCCTATAGACTGATTATGTAATACTATTCTACTCTGCTAACACACACCACACAGATCTTCAATGCGCAAGTGTGATGAGGGTGCCAACCCGAGTCACAAAAATCCACGCACAAAACTAGAGAATATTATTATATTCAGAATAATGAAATTCTTAGATGCAGAGGATCCCAAATCCTTGAGTTCTGCAATACATGCAAACTACAAAAACTATAGAAATTCCCCCTTTCGCAATATGCAATCCTCTTTCCCCAAAACTACTCAAAAAAATAAAAAAACTAGCCCATAAATAGCCCCTTTCTCCCTTTGAAGCCAAACACAACATTCTAATTATGTACCAACTTCCAAAGCCCTAACTTAAGATCCGATCATCGGATCTTCAATCATAATACCTTTTCGGAAATCTCTCGAGAAAGAAATTTTTTGAAAAGTGGGGCCTAAAGGCCAACTACTTTCGTTTTCTGCCAATTTTCGGACCCATCCGGAGCCTCTAAGTGCCTCAAAATTGGCTTCAAAGATTTTATAGGGCTAAAATCAGAAACTAGAACTTGAATAACTTTCAAATTGGGAATGATCTTAACCTGATTATTTTGCCAAAGTGCTTATTTTTCTGTCCTGAATCTTCCCTTAAATTTTTGCCTCCTCACACCTTCAAATTCACACCTACTAAAAATAGCAGTTGAGCAAAAAAAGTAGAAAAGAAGTTTTGAAAGTTGGGAATTCTACTTTGATGAAAAGGGTATCCAAAAATGCAACAACATCTACAAAAGGCTAAATGAAAGTAAAGATATTTTTGGGTGATGCAAGATTTCCCTTACACCACTGGATGCTCCTGCATCAAAGTGAAACTATGCATTATCTCACCTCTGCTCTGCTCTGAATCAAAATTCACACACCAACATACTTTTCACACATGCCAAAATGATACGGAAGATCAAGTATAGATATCCGCTTCATGGGATTTATTTTCACTTTGTCGGCTTCACCAAAATTACAACTGTTGGCTCACATAATGAGAAATATACAGTTCATACCATTAATGGTCAGCCACAACTTGGCTAGGACCCCAACAAACATATACAATCATATATATATTCAATTAATTAACTCACATACATTTGTGACTTAATATATTTATAAATTCAGCCTTAATATATGAAGAGATGAGAATACGCCAACTGAATCTCCTAAATCTTATGACAATTGGTACGAGCCACTGCACATTAAACACAATATAGATAATACCTCAATAATCATTACCTGAGATGCACAACACAAAAATGGTAACCTGAAATGTATGCATGGATCGATGAATGTTGGGTTATCAGTTATCTTGTTCAACCTTGTCTGATTTCAATCTGACTTCCGGTAGGCTTGAATAAGGATATGCGTACCTTACAAATGCATAGGGTTGCCATCAATGACAAAACTAGATGACAGTTGTAGTGTTACTTGCCAACACATGTATCTACATGGATGTAAGCTTCTCAAAGAAGATCAAACTAGTCCATTTCCCATCTCAGGAAATCAACCCACTACCATCCCCTATAATCATCATAAATGAAAATGCAAGCCCAAGGAGATAACCATGCTATCCATATCTCACAATGAATCCTCCAAAACCATCTAATAGCAAGTCAAGATCCATGTTTATGAAAGAAAGTATAAAGCACCTAAGAGAAACAATGGGCAATACCTCTCAAGTGATAAGCTACCGAGTAGAAAAAGAGTGGGGAATGAGAAAACTTCTCCAAGATATGCAAGCCATCATGATTCCTCTAAGAGAAATCTCCACATAGGTCTCTATTGAACTCATTTCCAACTAAGGTGTAGGCTCTTTAGACTTTCTATTGAAATCTCATCAAGAGTAACCATCTCAACAACACTTCTCTCATCTCAAGTGAAATACAACCTCACCTCATTCTCCATGTATCCATGAGCACAAAAAACTAATAATTTCATGCTAAACTTGAAATGTATCCTTGAACTATCATGAATTTCTCAAGCATATGATCAATGCACCCAAAACATAGAGAATCACTAGAACATTGTCAAAGATCCAATCATCTTAATCAGGAACTTATCATAACACCATGATCTTACCATCCCCCTTAAGAGATCCCATGCTCCAGTGAACATACCATGGTCTCAAGAGAAATGCATGATCATGCCAAAACCCTCATGGACAATCAAGATTATACCATGACATAAAACACAAACTCTAAACCAACATCACCTGTCAAGCACCACCAACACCTTAGCCCAAAGACAACATGAGTCCTCCATGGCTTCAAGATGCTACAAATATTCAATATCATGAAGATGACCCATCTCCAAATAGTGTCCATGCAAATGTGAAAGAACCCTTCTGCAACAACAGGATCTAAGAGCTCCTCCTAGTAACATCTGCAACACTAAAGAAGATCATCCATCACCAAGTGATGAATCCACAATCATTGCTAAAGCTCCCAATGAAATGTGACAACCGAGCTTTCCAAGCATCATGACCAAACATCTCCTAATCTAAAAATCCTCCATGTCCACACATTAATATGTCCATCTGAAAATAAACAAGTGGCACCAAGATCTCCAAAACAAGGAAATACACCATCACTACCAAAAAATTACACAAAACTGTGTATCCAAGCTATTCACGACATCATGATACACATGCTACAGGTCCCCATAATTGACTATCTAGGTACTCAACACCATCCATTTTCTCATCCCAAAGAAACAAACCAGTTCACAAATGGCCACATACAAGGCCAATTGATACAGTTTGCATCAACACTGAATCAACCTCGTGGATATAGATAGTCCACATCTAAGTTATCCCACTGCAATCAATAGGCTATACACACCTATAAAACTACATTACTTGTATATCCAATACACTAAAATATGCAAACCCATCATTGCACTAGTAATTGACAAACCAAGATTGAAAAGAATAGTCATGTAGACTGCATGACTTTGACAATAGATCACACACATATTTGATTCATCGAATAGGTCCACAACCAAAGCACCATAGTTTATGAACCTTGACATGTAGTAGCATGCAAGCACATGCAAGCGACATGTGAAACCATGCAAGTACATGTACCACACATAATGCACATGTAAGAAACTACCACAAAAATGTTGAGTGACTGATCACATACCAACATCTCCATACAAAGAAGATCAGTACACCTCCTCTCACCATGCATGAAGGAAGCATGTAGAACTGTGACCATCTTACATCAAAAAACATGTCACATCATATGAAAAAAATAGTTCTTCATCATATCCACATAACCACAAGTTTTTCTTGACCATGTAAAACCTACAAAACTACTGTGTTCGAGAACACCCATGCACACCCATATCCATTTCACATCTAAAAGAATCAAAAGTCTGAAAAGAACCATAATGGTTGAACTAGAACAATAGACTATCACAACACAACTATTTTTAATAATTTATTATTATAGCACAACTATTTTTAATAATATTCCTCCATGTAGTTTATAATATTCATCTTCCTTTGCTTTAAGTTTTTCTACTTGAATAAATTTTTTTTTATAGTCTAGTAGTAATAATTTAGCCTTCAACTTTGCAACACTTTAATCTCAAGATTTGAAATTCTCTTTATCTTCCTTTTGTCTCTCCATTTATACATGAATTCACCACAATTGATCCCAAGATTTAAATATTTGTTGCATTCCAATTGATCGTGTTGTGGTGATCTTTGTTGACTAATGAATTGAGTTTTTTATTTGAATCACCCATTATAATAATCTTCAATATTTAACTTTTACCAAGGATACATATATTTTTAATACCTAGATTGTATGAAATCAACCCATTGACATGTTTCCCACATTTTGAATTTTCTTATGCTAGTAATCATCCTTAGATTTTGAAAGCACCTTTGTTAATGCATATAGAAAATTAGAGTTACAAGTTTAAACTTCACAAAGATATTGTAGGATCAAGGCTCAATTCCTTTCTAGCATTATTAAAAAATCATTTCGTAGACATCATGTTGTCATTCTAACCTACAATTTGTTATTTGTAGTATCAATGAAAAGGGGTTTCCAAAAAATATCATGTTGTTCACATTACCTAGTCAAGCTCACAAAAAGGGGTTTCCCTTATCATTTCTTAGAGCTAATGAACTTGATAATAAAATCTTCATATGTAACTTCTTGTCAAGATATAATGATTTGGTGATTATTTTCAATTCTCTAAGATTACTAATTTCATTATTCAAATACAATGTTACTTGTAATTGGATTGTCCTTAAGCAAACTAGGACTTCAAATTGGCCTTCTGAAAGATTTTGTATGCATGGGATTAAGATAACCATGATCTAGTGTAGAGGAAAAAACACTTTTCCTTGAACATTATTTAAAGTTTGGCCTTTGGAATGCTCCTCAACTAGCCCTTAAAGTTTGGACACAAGAATACAAAAACATGCAATGTGTTGGTTAACAGATTTGGTCACCTAAATCTATATTCTAAGGCCCACAAAGATGAAAAATGTAACAATAATTGAACCGATATCATGAGATTTCATGTCGATTCTCTGCTTATTTTACAAGGTGACAACTACCTTCTAAGTTATTCAATGAATAGAAATTCAGACTGATTTTAACCAGAAAGAAAAGAAAGGTGTTGCTTTTAACCAGAAAGTTTTGAAAGGAATATCAACATCTAAATATAAACCAAAAGTACAAAGACTTGCATCACTTTGAGAACCAATAAAATTCTTCAACTGAACTTAAACCACTACTATAAACATTCATTCAAAGATAAACATTCAACAACAACTCAATCTATTAAACGTCCACAACATCAACATAGATAATCATTGGCAACATATCTAGGATAAAGAGAATAAATTCACACACGACAATTCAAAGATTATGCCTACATGAACTTCACCATATGAGTTTTCTATATTGAAAGATAACTGCAAAAATTGGAAGAACATAAAAGAGTTAGCTCTAATGAGGGAAATCAAAGTTTTTCCCAAAAGATCCTAACTACATCGACTAAGCCCATATTTAAAGAAAACCAATTGTCTTTGGTAATGGTTTCTTGAGAACAACCGTACCCCATAATTAAAATAGTTTTCAACTTAAAAGAGCCAAAATTAAAACAAGTATTATGAAATGCTAAAAATAACTATGCATCATTCTTTTCCACTTCATCGCCTTCATCACTTGGAACTTCAACCGCTTCTTGCTCTTGCTGACCTTTAATGTATTTTCATCCTGGACCTGTAATCACAATATCAAGTGACAATTGCGAATATATCTTTGCTCCCAAGTGTTGTAATAATATGTAATCTGGTTCTCCATTTTGCTAAAGCAATATTTGATTCAACCAAAGCCTCTAATCTTCTAGAATCCTTTCATCAAACTCATTAGTAATTTCCACATCCAAATTATGACAACCATCCTTAATATCTACTAACATCTTAAAGTACTGCTCAAGTGTCTTATTAACTTCTCTCACGAGTTTATCATACATGTTCAACTTCCACTCCAGTGAATTAGACCAAGAAGAATCCACCTCTTTAGGATCACTCACAATTTTCTCACCAATTAATGTTGTCTGATCCATGGAAATTAATTCTTTCACTTACTGAGAGAGAACATAGAGGCTAGTTTGATCCTTTCTGACTTGCTAAAGTTCTACCACCAATTCCTTCCTCTTATTAGTAACCTGAGTGTAAAAGAGTGTGGATTTACTGATAAAGAAGATAGCTTAATAAGACATATTATCAATCC
>CM021100.1:176993353-177309369 GCA_007115665.2 Sequoiadendron giganteum | reverse complement strand
TAGTTTTGTGCACAAACTTGAACTAGTGATTACTTGGGGTTTGTAAGTATTATGATTTATATAAGAATAGTTACAACATGTCTATGCAAACAAATATATTTTTTGGTTAATAAGATATCAATGTAACCTGTATGTTAATTAGACGAGCCTATAATATTTTGGGAATCTCATGTTAAATTATGAATGGTAATGGTAGTGGCATCTAATTTGATATCGCAATGCCCTTGGATGGAAGAGCTTTAGGACATGCTTGTTGAATTAGGAACTTGGTTGGATTTCCTAGCATATCAAAGCATTATTAATTATTGGGAAGCATATAAAGGAATCATATTAGGGTATGGAATAGTAATCCAAGAAATTATATTTTTTTTATTAATCAACAACTTTGTGAGATATCACCTTTTTTGGAATGGGTATTGGGAAATAGAAAAATATCACTTTTTTGTTTTAAGATTCGATGCTAAAAATTCTTACACAATCAAATCCAGAAACAACAAAATTTGAAGGGAAAATCAGGCATCCCATAACAACATTTGAGATCGGTAAGTTTCTTCAATAACATTCATTTCATTTTAGGAACCTCAAAAACACATACTACTATGTCATAAAGAAAAAACATACATAGTTATTTTCCCACTATCAATACCTTAGAGGAAAGTGATTGCAATTTTAAATCTTGACAAATCAAACCAGTTTTAGCAACATTACAACACATAAACAAATTCATAAAATAAAATCACATAGAAGAAGAATGAAAGATAAAAGAGAGAAGAAACACAGATTTACATGGGGAAAACCATTTCGGGTAAAAAGCCCTATACTCCAAAATATAGTCATTGTATTATTCAACAACAAGAGTACAAGTTACAATACAATATCAGGCTCATGTCCTTAACAAGAGATTTACATCTTGTTCCATCTCTAGAGAAAATATGACAACATAACCCATGTGAATAACACTCTCACCTCATAAATCCTCAAGAAAAAACTCTCATTTATAGAGCTTACAATGCACAAATTAGACATTTCTAAATCGGTCGCCAAAGGTTGAAGATGCAACATGGAAAGTGTCAAAACCACTACATACGCATAACAGTAAGTTTCCAATTGTCACCAAACCTACACATGAAAAACTTGCACTTTCCAAAATAATTGCACCTCAAAAACTCACATTCCATGCAAACTTAACACTAAAATAGAAAATTCCTTCATGCACAACTCCACCTATAAAATTAACTTTCCAACTTGACTCCTCATCAAAAAAAGAAATTGCAAGTTGTAACTCACAAGACAATGTGAGAAAATTAGCAACATTTAAAAAACTCAATGCTATGGAAAAATCAAAGGTTGAGACACCTTCATTTTCCTAACATTCTCCCACTTGTCAAACACCTTTGAAGAGGTTCCATGAAAGTAACAGTATTTAACTACTAAGAAGAGTCAACCAATGAAAACACATCATCACAATCATACATGCAGTCACAAGAATCATGAACAATGCTTTTGTGCTCCAACCAAGAAACCTACAACAACATCCAATATTTCCACCATCTTAGGCAGCAATTACTACCATCCTCCAAAGGAAAGGAATGAACCAAGGTGTATATGCACTAGTCTAAAGAACACACACATCATATCCAACTAATAGAAAAGGCTATAGAATATTTCCACCACTCCACTGTGCTCACAAGCTATATAGAAGCATCAACAACATCAACTTCAAAGCCCACAACTTGAACACAACCGTGAACTCATCCTCCAAAAAATAAGATAGCACATCAATTAGAACAAAAACTAGGAAACTGACTACTCCCATCCAGCTAACCAACCCACACAACTGAAAATAGAACCCAAAACAAGTGCTAACCCATCCAATCACCCATACCTTGAAGGTATGCACATCAAAAAACTCATGCCACCTACATAGACAACCCATCAATTGCAAATACAAGCTCCATGTGCCAACTAGTCGAAGAAGACCAAACACATCTAGGAACTCCCACTACATGGGTAATGCCAAATCTGAAATTATCAAAGGCATATCAATTCTACCATTCAAAACACATAGAAATTGTATCCATGTAGTACCAAGGACCATCCACAAAGATCTACAAATCCTTCAACCAATCGCTGCAAGAAACATCTCTCTCTGAAACAATCTTCCATAGCTCTCATATGTTCTTTATATCTGACAAAAGAAAGAGATGCATGAACCTCCATGTCATCAGCCATGTATAAACACATGACCACAAACTAGTGATCATCATAGCTCCACATAGAAATCTCACATCCAAATTCATGTGAATCCAAATGTATAGGAAGAAGAACCAAACTAAAGTGAAAAATCTACAAATCATAAACATGTAGCATGCCCTTCTATGTACACCTCTAAATGCCAACTGTGTCAAGTAAGATCTCCTCCACAACCCCAAGATAAAATTCATAACAACATTCAAATCTATTCTACCTCAAGAGATCAAACATAACATATGCATCATGTTGTTGGAAACAAGCCATGCTGAGAGGGGGGGGGTAAATCAGTGTTGTGTAAAAATTAACTTTATTAATCCTAACTTAGAAGCATCAATAACATACATCCACAAAGCATAAACATAAAAGTAAACACAACATCATGATACCAATATTTTTACATGGAAACCCTATTAGGGGAAAAACCATGGTGGATTGCCAATCCACAAGTATGATATCGAGTATACTCAAAAGTTATCATTACAAGGGAATGCACTTGCATTCAGGTGCACTACCTAGATCTCACTACTCAAATAAAATAGGGCTTGCTGCCCAAGATTTCAAATTAAGACCATCTGAAGAATTGAACTGACATAATAGCATCTATAATGTTTGATTACAGTTCTAGATTAAGTACAATGAAAAATCTGCTCTCCTACAAACTGATTTTGTAATACTATTATGCTCTACTAACACACACCACACAGATGTTCTATGCACAAGTGAAACTGTGCATTATCTCACCTATTTTTTGCTTTGAATCATAATTTTCACACCAAAATACTTTTCAAACATGCCAAAATGATATGGAAGATCAAGTATATATATCCGCTACATGGGATTTATTTGCACTTTGTCGACTTCACCAAAATTAGAATTGTCAGCTCACATAATGAGAAATATACAATGTGTACACTTAATGGTCAACCACAACTTGGCTAGGACCTAAAAAAACATATGCAATCATATAGATATTCAATTAATTAACTCACATACATCCGCGACTTAATATATTTATAAAGTCAGCCTTAATATACGAAGAATTGAGAATACACCAATTGAATCTCCTAACTCTTATGAGAATTGGTATGAGCCACTGTGAATTAAACACAAGATAGATAATACCTCAATAATTATTTCCTGAGATGTGCAACACAAAATGGTAACTTGAAATGTATGCACGGATCAATGAATGTTGGGTTACCGATTATCCTGTTCAGCCTTGTTTGATTTCAATCTGACTGCCGGTAGGCTTGAATAAGGATATGTGTACCTTACCAATGCATAGGGTTTCCATCAATGACAACACCAGTTGACAGTTGTAGTGTCACTTGCCAACAATCTCCCCCTTTGGCATTGGTGGCAACACTTAGTGAAAAATGACTAAGTGTCAGATCAATACCAAGATAGACTATATTGCAAATCTTAAAAAAAAAATGTTGCTTTCCAAAATTCCAAGAATACTGCTCTCCCCCTGAGCTGATTATGCATTTTTCACACCATTTATCCCCCTTTGACATCAATGGAAAAGGTAGGGATCGCATACCAAAAAGAGATAATCAAAATTTAACTATACAAGGGTGCTTCTTTACCTTATAAAAGTTGAAAGATGTCTACAAAATCTTTCTTTAACTACTCCAAGTTTGAATCCCAAACTTTTATCAGGGTTTCCATTATTGTTATATGTCCACAAATAAAGTATGACAACATTTCTGTGAATTCCAAACTAGTAGGATCACTAACAACCATAGTTTCTTCTCCTTCTTTTAGAGCACTACCCATTACATCCATTTTGGGACTTATAATTCTTTTGAGTTCACAGGTTTTGGAGATAACTTTATCATTTTCATGTTGCAATCCTTTTATTTGGTTGAGTAGAGACATAACTTCACCTTCAATTTTCCAATTCCACCAGATAGTGGATCAAATGCTTTGGAGTTATTGGCTAGTTGACTCTCCAAGTCTTTTACCTTCTTTTCATTTTCTTTAGTAAACTTAGGAAAGACAAGAAAGATTTGTAAATCTTACCTCCTTCAGATGAGGCATCTTGTATGTGTTTGACACATGTGGTCATGGTAGCTTTGTCTTGGGCATTCAACACCTTCAGACCATTAAACGTTTTTACATCAAATTCCTTTCACGCTTTAGCCAATGCAGATTTTTCAATTGACTCAAAATGAGTGTCCATCGAGTTGATGAGTCTCTTTAGTTCACTGGATGAAGATTCAGTCGGATCCTTTAAAAATGAAGGCATGATCTTTTCTAGTGCACCAAACACAAGAGCCAACAATTCACTATCTTCCATATGAGATTTTAGCAATTCCTCTTGATCTTTTACTTGAGCGAACGAAGTGACCTTTATTATCTAGATTGGGCTCATAGTTGATAGGTCAATGGGACCTCTGATTAGTTCAGACTCAAATCTCTTCCTTATGCTCCACCAGGAATTTCTTGACTGTTTCGGCAGTGTCTCTTGATTTCATCTTTGCAACACTTTTATTTTCCTTAGTTGGTGCTTCCTTAATTGAAGCTTTTGTCTCTCTTCAATGTTTTTTGCTGATTCACCTGATGCATTTGTATTTGCATCAACTTCCATTGGGATTTATGTGTTGCTTTCCGGAAATGACATCTCGAAGTTTTCATTGGCACCAAAATTTTCTTCTCTTGTATCTTCGACCAGATTTGATGAGACATTTTCCTCAGACACAATTTTGATTTTTTCGTTTAGTAGCATCTCATTAAGAATTTGATGTGTTTCTTGAGTGACCTCATATGTTAGACCAATCATCATTTTATTTACCCTTTTTTTTCTTCTGAACTACTTTTTAGCTTTGTTCAGGAATGTTGTCATTTCTTCTACAAACATTTTTGGACATAGTTATGCCAAAACTCTTTCTCTCATTCTTTATTCTTTAGTTAGGGCACTTAAACTCCTTGATTCTAAAATGTCATACATACCTTTTGGGAGGCTCTAGACATAATTTCAACCAAAACTTTGTTGAAAATATTTATGTACTTTATTATGGCTTCTTCTAGAATTCTTTTATCAATTTCAGAGAAAGATTCATACCATTGAGAAAGCAGTTTAAGATTTCCATCTAAAATCATTGCTTTTTCAATTTGATCAACAAACATACCAGGTGCATTAATTTTGGTCTTCTTCTTCACTTGGGTATCTGCACCGGAGGGTTTTGGTATAGAAGCTGCTTTAGTGCCTTGCTGCTTGATCTCCTTGACATTTTCATCAAATTTTGTTTCTTCATCATCAAAAATAGTCATGTAGACTCTTTTGTTTTTGCTCTTCTTTCCTTAGGCTTCCTTTTCAGACCTTTTGTCTTCACTTTTCATAGGAGCGGATTTCGTTGTAGGAGTTGAGTGAGATTCCAAGCTTTTGGTTGTTTTGGTTTGGACAGGTGGTGATGCTAGACCAACTGATTGATCTTTTGTTGCCTCTTTAGCAATATGCCCCGCTACTGCTTCTCTCGCCCTTTTCTCCCCGACTTCATTTAGTTGCTCCGTGGATACACCCAAACATTTTGTAATAACTTCAACTTATTTTCTTATTCTTTTGGTTGATGTCGATTTCTTGAGCTCATTATGGACTTGGGTAAGCTTTTATGCATAAGTGCCAAATCTCTCTTCAGACAGATCTCAAGGTTTGCTTAACAAATGTTGAGCATACATTTTCAAAATATTTTCCTTGACCTCATAGCCCATTAGCATGATCCAAATAGTTCTTGGATCTGCTGCTTCCATCAGGCACTGATCAATGTTCACCATGAAGAAAATTGAGTATTTTTATTTCTCTACAATGGTGGTGAGAATTTTTTCCCTTGCTTGCATGCTAGCTTGAAAGGTTTTGAAATAACCCCAGATTGTTGAATTTCTAGTTTTCATATCTGTGAGGTTGTACAATAGGTTATGGATCTGTTTAGCTACCAGAATGTGCTTCTACCATTGAACTTTTCCGACACCTAGGACTTCCTCCATGAAATAGAAAAATAGACATAAAAGCAGTCTGCCATATTTGAATGAATTTTCTTTTCCTTTTTGATCTTCACAAGGTTTTCCATCAACTGAATTCTCAATAGTTTGCAGAGATCATACTCCATGTTTTCTTTCATCATTTGGTATGTGGTGTAAATTTTCATACCAGATACTGAGTTTTCTCAGCTAGAATGATAGATCTTATAGCCTATTACCATAGATGCAAATCTGACATTTATATCAGCAATATTGTCAACAGGCATTTCTCTCCTATTGTATGTCGAGCTTGTGGCTTCGGTGATAGTTTGATTTTTTACTAACTTCAGGACAAGTAGACCACCAGAGGAATTCAAACCAGTTACTACACTAATGGCTTCCTTAGTGATTTTGAAGGGAATAGTAAGCCGCTTTAATTCTTCATCTACCCAACTCAAGACATAGTGGACCCACTCTAACTCCATGAACATAGGAAATTTAACCATCAAAATAAATTTCTTTTTTCCAAGATTTGGTGTTCCGGTTTTACACTGAAATTTTCATCAACTATATGATGATTGCACAAATTCATAAGTTGATTGCTTCCTAGATCCTCAATGTTCGCATGAATATAAACCCTAATATCTTGTGTATGCAACACTCCATGCGAAACTGATGAAAATTCCCCTAGTGGATCTATCTCTAACGAATTGTGTGGATGCAATTTAAATTCAGGATGAGGTATGTCCTTAACTTTGACCACTAAAGGAGTATTCATCTTGCTCAAATCACAAAAAATGAATTTTTTTTGATAAATACCTTTTTTCCGCCGGATGAGAGATCAATTGTTGAATCACCCTTACACTTATTTTTGCCTAAATTCACCTTAGGGTCGCCTAGAGCTCTCTAACTTCTTTCACTCGAGGTAGAAAAGTGACAAATGAGGAGTGGAAGTGACCTTTTATCACTTGTATACCAAAAAATTTTGTCGCAATAAATGCACTTGCCCTAATTCATCTGGTTGCTCCATTACAGTGTACAAAGACTAGATAAATCTTCTGCAGAGTTGATATACAGTATACCACTTCTTTTGATGTGTTTGATAGCATTTGTTGAACATTTTTTCATCTTTACGATGTACTAACATCCGGTGTCATTTATCAGTTGGTGGTTTGATGATTTTCTTTGACTACTCGCCCTGGGCCATGGGCCTGAGACTAATTCCCAGCGGAATTATCAGAGGTAGGTTCTGGTGCAGGTGCAATTTCTTTAACTGAGGGACTCTTCTTCACCCATTAGTTTTGCATTTGCTACCTAACTTCATTTGCAATAACCTTTCCTTTCCCTTTGATGTCTTTTTGTACATTTTTATTTTGGTTCACAGAACCTTTTATGTTCCGACAGAATGTAGCAATGTGTCTAGTTTTGTTGCAATTGTAGCATACAACATTCCTCTTACCAGGTTGGATGTTCCATTGATTTCTTTTGCATTTATTAGAAACATGTCCAGGTCTATTGCAAACATAGTATCTGATGTTTCTATGAAATTTATTCACCGCATATTTGCATTCATTTGACTTATGACCAATCTTATGAAAATTATAACATTGACCGAAAAATTATGGACTACTTTGGTTCATCCTACTTCTGCACTGAGAAGCCATATGTCCAAACTTATTGCAATTAAAACAATATCCATTAAATCATTAAGCATTAGGTTGTCTTACTAGATACCTGCCAGGATTGTTCATATTATTTATTTCTCTGAATCTCCTTTGTCCGGAATCCTTTTGACCAAATTTTGAGTTATCTCATTTCTCAAATCCAATACCTCTTTTATCACCATGATTCCTTTGATATCAATTAGTTCATTAAGCATGGTTGAGTTGGCTTTGAACTTTTCCTTGTACTCATTTGCATTAGCAAGTTCATTTTTGACATCATCCAACTGTCTTTCAAGTGCTTCTTCACTATTTTTGGATATTTTCAATTCATCATCCAAACAGATACATACTTCAAATTTTTATTTCAAGAAATATGCCAAGATTTCTTCATTCTTATTTCTATCTTCAATCTCTTTAGTCATCCTCATCATGATGGATTCTATTTCAGCCTTCAAAACTGTATTCTCTTGGGTAAGTTTTTCACATTCTTCTATTTTCTCCTTCAGGGCTTGGTTGGATTGTTCTTCTTTAGTACTCTTGTTGTCTTTCTGTTGAATTTGATCACAGATTTCCTTTCTCTTTTCCCTTGATTTATTTTTCTTATCTTTCAAAGACTCAACGAATGTTTCTGCATCTTTGAGATTTGCTTGTAGCTTCTGAACTTCAGCCTTTGACTAATCAAGATCATCGAGGTCCACCAGGAGTTGTTGTTCAAGACTGATTGAATCCATTGACATACTTTCTAGGATCTCCCCAAGCTATTAGGCTTCTTCTTCTTTAGAGGAACATGCTCTGATACCAATTGCTGGAAACAAGACATACTGAGAGGGGGGGTGAATCAGTGTTGTGCAAAAATTAACTTTATTAATCCTTAACTTAGAAGCATCCATAAAATACATCCACAAAGCATAAATAGAAAATTAAACACAACACCATGACACCAATATTTTTACGTGGAAACCTTGTTAGGGGAAAAACCATGGTGGATGGCCAATCCACAAGTATGATATTGAGTATACCCAAAAGTGATAATTACAAGGGAATGCACTTGCATTCAAGCACACTGCCTAGAGCTCAGTGCTCAAAGAAAATAGGGCTTGCTGCCCAAGAGTTCAGATTAAAACCATCTCAAGAATTGAACTGACATAATAGCATCTATAATGCCTGATTACAGTTTCAAATTAAGTAAAATGAAATATCTGCTCTCCTATAGACTGATTATGTAATACTATTCTACTCTGCTAACACACACCACACAGATCTTCAATGCGCAAGTGTGATGAGGGTGCCAACCCGAGTCACAAAAATCCACGCACAAAACTAGAGAATATTATTATATTCAGAATAATGAAATTCTTAGATGCAGAGGATCCCAAATCCTTGAGTTCTGCAATACATGCAAACTACAAAAACTATAGAAATTCCCCCTTTCGCAATATGCAATCCTCTTTCCCCAAAACTACTCAAAAAAATAAAAAAACTAGCCCATAAATAGCCCCTTTCTCCCTTTGAAGCCAAACACAACATTCTAATTATGTACCAACTTCCAAAGCCCTAACTTAAGATCCGATCATCGGATCTTCAATCATAATACCTTTTCGGAAATCTCTCGAGAAAGAAATTTTTTGAAAAGTGGGGCCTAAAGGCCAACTACTTTCGTTTTCTGCCAATTTTCGGACCCATCCGGAGCCTCTAAGTGCCTCAAAATTGGCTTCAAAGATTTTATAGGGCTAAAATCAGAAACTAGAACTTGAATAACTTTCAAATTGGGAATGATCTTAACCTGATTATTTTGCCAAAGTGCTTATTTTTCTGTCCTGAATCTTCCCTTAAATTTTTGCCTCCTCACACCTTCAAATTCACACCTACTAAAAATAGCAGTTGAGCAAAAAAAGTAGAAAAGAAGTTTTGAAAGTTGGGAATTCTACTTTGATGAAAAGGGTATCCAAAAATGCAACAACATCTACAAAAGGCTAAATGAAAGTAAAGATATTTTTGGGTGATGCAAGATTTCCCTTACACCACTGGATGCTCCTGCATCAAAGTGAAACTATGCATTATCTCACCTCTGCTCTGCTCTGAATCAAAATTCACACACCAACATACTTTTCACACATGCCAAAATGATACGGAAGATCAAGTATAGATATCCGCTTCATGGGATTTATTTTCACTTTGTCGGCTTCACCAAAATTACAACTGTTGGCTCACATAATGAGAAATATACAGTTCATACCATTAATGGTCAGCCACAACTTGGCTAGGACCCCAACAAACATATACAATCATATATATATTCAATTAATTAACTCACATACATTTGTGACTTAATATATTTATAAATTCAGCCTTAATATATGAAGAGATGAGAATACGCCAACTGAATCTCCTAAATCTTATGACAATTGGTACGAGCCACTGCACATTAAACACAATATAGATAATACCTCAATAATCATTACCTGAGATGCACAACACAAAAATGGTAACCTGAAATGTATGCATGGATCGATGAATGTTGGGTTATCAGTTATCTTGTTCAACCTTGTCTGATTTCAATCTGACTTCCGGTAGGCTTGAATAAGGATATGCGTACCTTACAAATGCATAGGGTTGCCATCAATGACAAAACTAGATGACAGTTGTAGTGTTACTTGCCAACACATGTATCTACATGGATGTAAGCTTCTCAAAGAAGATCAAACTAGTCCATTTCCCATCTCAGGAAATCAACCCACTACCATCCCCTATAATCATCATAAATGAAAATGCAAGCCCAAGGAGATAACCATGCTATCCATATCTCACAATGAATCCTCCAAAACCATCTAATAGCAAGTCAAGATCCATGTTTATGAAAGAAAGTATAAAGCACCTAAGAGAAACAATGGGCAATACCTCTCAAGTGATAAGCTACCGAGTAGAAAAAGAGTGGGGAATGAGAAAACTTCTCCAAGATATGCAAGCCATCATGATTCCTCTAAGAGAAATCTCCACATAGGTCTCTATTGAACTCATTTCCAACTAAGGTGTAGGCTCTTTAGACTTTCTATTGAAATCTCATCAAGAGTAACCATCTCAACAACACTTCTCTCATCTCAAGTGAAATACAACCTCACCTCATTCTCCATGTATCCATGAGCACAAAAAACTAATAATTTCATGCTAAACTTGAAATGTATCCTTGAACTATCATGAATTTCTCAAGCATATGATCAATGCACCCAAAACATAGAGAATCACTAGAACATTGTCAAAGATCCAATCATCTTAATCAGGAACTTATCATAACACCATGATCTTACCATCCCCCTTAAGAGATCCCATGCTCCAGTGAACATACCATGGTCTCAAGAGAAATGCATGATCATGCCAAAACCCTCATGGACAATCAAGATTATACCATGACATAAAACACAAACTCTAAACCAACATCACCTGTCAAGCACCACCAACACCTTAGCCCAAAGACAACATGAGTCCTCCATGGCTTCAAGATGCTACAAATATTCAATATCATGAAGATGACCCATCTCCAAATAGTGTCCATGCAAATGTGAAAGAACCCTTCTGCAACAACAGGATCTAAGAGCTCCTCCTAGTAACATCTGCAACACTAAAGAAGATCATCCATCACCAAGTGATGAATCCACAATCATTGCTAAAGCTCCCAATGAAATGTGACAACCGAGCTTTCCAAGCATCATGACCAAACATCTCCTAATCTAAAAATCCTCCATGTCCACACATTAATATGTCCATCTGAAAATAAACAAGTGGCACCAAGATCTCCAAAACAAGGAAATACACCATCACTACCAAAAAATTACACAAAACTGTGTATCCAAGCTATTCACGACATCATGATACACATGCTACAGGTCCCCATAATTGACTATCTAGGTACTCAACACCATCCATTTTCTCATCCCAAAGAAACAAACCAGTTCACAAATGGCCACATACAAGGCCAATTGATACAGTTTGCATCAACACTGAATCAACCTCGTGGATATAGATAGTCCACATCTAAGTTATCCCACTGCAATCAATAGGCTATACACACCTATAAAACTACATTACTTGTATATCCAATACACTAAAATATGCAAACCCATCATTGCACTAGTAATTGACAAACCAAGATTGAAAAGAATAGTCATGTAGACTGCATGACTTTGACAATAGATCACACACATATTTGATTCATCGAATAGGTCCACAACCAAAGCACCATAGTTTATGAACCTTGACATGTAGTAGCATGCAAGCACATGCAAGCGACATGTGAAACCATGCAAGTACATGTACCACACATAATGCACATGTAAGAAACTACCACAAAAATGTTGAGTGACTGATCACATACCAACATCTCCATACAAAGAAGATCAGTACACCTCCTCTCACCATGCATGAAGGAAGCATGTAGAACTGTGACCATCTTACATCAAAAAACATGTCACATCATATGAAAAAAATAGTTCTTCATCATATCCACATAACCACAAGTTTTTCTTGACCATGTAAAACCTACAAAACTACTGTGTTCGAGAACACCCATGCACACCCATATCCATTTCACATCTAAAAGAATCAAAAGTCTGAAAAGAACCATAATGGTTGAACTAGAACAATAGACTATCACAACACAACTATTTTTAATAATTTATTATTATAGCACAACTATTTTTAATAATATTCCTCCATGTAGTTTATAATATTCATCTTCCTTTGCTTTAAGTTTTTCTACTTGAATAAATTTTTTTTTATAGTCTAGTAGTAATAATTTAGCCTTCAACTTTGCAACACTTTAATCTCAAGATTTGAAATTCTCTTTATCTTCCTTTTGTCTCTCCATTTATACATGAATTCACCACAATTGATCCCAAGATTTAAATATTTGTTGCATTCCAATTGATCGTGTTGTGGTGATCTTTGTTGACTAATGAATTGAGTTTTTTATTTGAATCACCCATTATAATAATCTTCAATATTTAACTTTTACCAAGGATACATATATTTTTAATACCTAGATTGTATGAAATCAACCCATTGACATGTTTCCCACATTTTGAATTTTCTTATGCTAGTAATCATCCTTAGATTTTGAAAGCACCTTTGTTAATGCATATAGAAAATTAGAGTTACAAGTTTAAACTTCACAAAGATATTGTAGGATCAAGGCTCAATTCCTTTCTAGCATTATTAAAAAATCATTTCGTAGACATCATGTTGTCATTCTAACCTACAATTTGTTATTTGTAGTATCAATGAAAAGGGGTTTCCAAAAAATATCATGTTGTTCACATTACCTAGTCAAGCTCACAAAAAGGGGTTTCCCTTATCATTTCTTAGAGCTAATGAACTTGATAATAAAATCTTCATATGTAACTTCTTGTCAAGATATAATGATTTGGTGATTATTTTCAATTCTCTAAGATTACTAATTTCATTATTCAAATACAATGTTACTTGTAATTGGATTGTCCTTAAGCAAACTAGGACTTCAAATTGGCCTTCTGAAAGATTTTGTATGCATGGGATTAAGATAACCATGATCTAGTGTAGAGGAAAAAACACTTTTCCTTGAACATTATTTAAAGTTTGGCCTTTGGAATGCTCCTCAACTAGCCCTTAAAGTTTGGACACAAGAATACAAAAACATGCAATGTGTTGGTTAACAGATTTGGTCACCTAAATCTATATTCTAAGGCCCACAAAGATGAAAAATGTAACAATAATTGAACCGATATCATGAGATTTCATGTCGATTCTCTGCTTATTTTACAAGGTGACAACTACCTTCTAAGTTATTCAATGAATAGAAATTCAGACTGATTTTAACCAGAAAGAAAAGAAAGGTGTTGCTTTTAACCAGAAAGTTTTGAAAGGAATATCAACATCTAAATATAAACCAAAAGTACAAAGACTTGCATCACTTTGAGAACCAATAAAATTCTTCAACTGAACTTAAACCACTACTATAAACATTCATTCAAAGATAAACATTCAACAACAACTCAATCTATTAAACGTCCACAACATCAACATAGATAATCATTGGCAACATATCTAGGATAAAGAGAATAAATTCACACACGACAATTCAAAGATTATGCCTACATGAACTTCACCATATGAGTTTTCTATATTGAAAGATAACTGCAAAAATTGGAAGAACATAAAAGAGTTAGCTCTAATGAGGGAAATCAAAGTTTTTCCCAAAAGATCCTAACTACATCGACTAAGCCCATATTTAAAGAAAACCAATTGTCTTTGGTAATGGTTTCTTGAGAACAACCGTACCCCATAATTAAAATAGTTTTCAACTTAAAAGAGCCAAAATTAAAACAAGTATTATGAAATGCTAAAAATAACTATGCATCATTCTTTTCCACTTCATCGCCTTCATCACTTGGAACTTCAACCGCTTCTTGCTCTTGCTGACCTTTAATGTATTTTCATCCTGGACCTGTAATCACAATATCAAGTGACAATTGCGAATATATCTTTGCTCCCAAGTGTTGTAATAATATGTAATCTGGTTCTCCATTTTGCTAAAGCAATATTTGATTCAACCAAAGCCTCTAATCTTCTAGAATCCTTTCATCAAACTCATTAGTAATTTCCACATCCAAATTATGACAACCATCCTTAATATCTACTAACATCTTAAAGTACTGCTCAAGTGTCTTATTAACTTCTCTCACGAGTTTATCATACATGTTCAACTTCCACTCCAGTGAATTAGACCAAGAAGAATCCACCTCTTTAGGATCACTCACAATTTTCTCACCAATTAATGTTGTCTGATCCATGGAAATTAATTCTTTCACTTACTGAGAGAGAACATAGAGGCTAGTTTGATCCTTTCTGACTTGCTAAAGTTCTACCACCAATTCCTTCCTCTTATTAGTAACCTGAGTGTAAAAGAGTGTGGATTTACTGATAAAGAAGATAGCTTAATAAGACATATTATCAATCCACTCACTGATCACTCTAGAGTAACTTAGATTCTTCTTAATCTGTTGTGTGGAAATTATATCAATATCAACTACCTGAGAGCTTGAGGCTCGATCGAGTGTCGAAGGAGTGACCATGGAAGAGATAAAATTACCTATAGCAAGGAATTGAGACCACAACTTCACCTTCTCTTTTCTCTCTTCCTTCACTCTCTTAATCAAAGCATTAACTGAATAATTGGAATGGTATAAATCACCTTCACGTGTTGGAGGACCCATATTAACATGTGTAATTTTGTAGTTCACCTACCTTATTTCAGTATCACCTAACTCCATAGGATCAATAATTTCCAACACTTGATTTCAAGAAGTAGTGCCAATCAACATTCTAGACATCCTTCGGGATTTCTTAGGTTTTGAGGAACCCTATAACAACTTCGTAACTGTATCTACATCAATTGTCATCATAGGAGTATACTTTCTTTTCTTTTATACCGCCTTCTTCAACCATCTTGGAGAGGCTAATACTAAACCAAAATCTTTATCTCCACTAGTAATCTCATGGGGATTACCAGGAGTAATTGGTGAGTTCTCAATTGGAGAAGCAAACACTTCTGACAAAGGAGGAAAGGTATTATCTTCAACAATATGTTGGAAAATAGCTTTGAATTTTGTGGGTATAGATTTCACTTGACTGGCTCTTTTCTTAGGGGTTGGAGAGGGTGCACTATTGTTCATAGACAAACTTCAACTTAGCCATTTCTTCTGGCTTCTCACCATCACCTCCTGACTATGAATTTGCACTAGAATTCCTAGCAGCCAGTCTCCCTTATGATACGCTAACACCAAATGTTTGTGTAGACCCTTTTCCATTCTTTTGTGATGACCTAGGTTCCTGTGTAGGGCCGACAACATGCTGCCATTTCCCATCCAACCAGCCTTGAGTTCGTTTAAGCATTGGAACGACACACACTTTCATATCAAAAACTTCATTTTTGTTCCAATCATCCTTAGGGTGAGATTTATTAGGCAATTTTTCATATTTGGGATCTAAGACCATTGAATCCTCAGCCACATTCTCTAGAATCTGAAATGAAAGACCAAAAACATGTATCTTCTTTAGGGTTGGCCTCATAGAACTTCATTCCCATCAATACAATCTTCCCATAAATTTTTGATAGACGGGAGGTGGTGATATGAATTTCCTCCATATAACTTCTACTTCACAAAACCTTTACTATTGAACTTGACTCTCATAGACAGATACTAGAGATTATAATCTTAGATTTAAGGACTTCGTCAAATCCCTTGGCCATATGATTAGTTTTGCACAAAAAAGAGGAGGTCATCAATGGGAAGAAATACCCTCTTTTCCCATGTTTGCATATTTAATATTAATTGTGGCCATTTGCTAACAAACTTCTAGAAACATTAGCAAGTCTTCAGGATACCGAGGTAATTTCAATGGGGCCTTCTCAAAAACACCTATTCTTAGAAAGGAAAAATTATCATATTCAACATAAATACTCCCAAACCTTGACACAAGATAAACTGATTCAGAAGAAAAATGCATCTCTAGGTTTCCATCTAGCTTCTTCATGACCTCCATTAAGAATGCATCATTAACACGACATAAATCACCGATTCCAAATTGCTTGGTAAACTACAGATAGATTTTATACACGGGTATGTCTAGAGTTGGGGGTCCTTGTCATTCCAACCCAGGCCAGAAAGACCTTTGACTAGCTACAATGTATATTAGGTAGGAACACATATGTAAAGTAGCAGTCTTATGGAAATTAATTAGTTTCTAATTTAAATGGAAGCAAATAATTTCAACCCCATTAATAACAATATTCTCATCACAGATTGTCAAGATAAATTGGCACATCCAATCTTCAAATGATTCAATTTTTGCACTTCCAACAACACGATGCAATAAAGCAATAGCATCCACAGTTTCCTCTTTGAAATGCATTCTTTTAAGTTTGGGTGGTAGTTACGACTTACCTTTGTTTTCTTACCTCAACCAGGTTTTAGCCATAGAGTTTCTACACCAGTCTTCATTCATTCTGAAGAATTCCCCAGCTACGACCGCATACATGTCTTCCACAGGTTCTCTTTCTAGAATATTTAGCACGTTGGAAACAACTTCAAGAGAAATCTTTGCAATTATGGTTACGTCTGTGGATTTTATCTCACGTGTTTCTGAAATGTATCTTATTGCACATGTGTCTATCAGGTCCACACTTAGCATGGCTTATGGAAATCCTCTAGCATGAGCTAGCCCACTTCCAAATAACTTTACATCCACCTCAGACCTTTTTTCACTCTCTAGACGTGCCCAAAATTCTTTCAACTTAAAATTTCCAAGCTCAGTATCCCTTACGTCGAGCCAACGATTTACAATTTTGGACTGCATGAGCTCTTAGCGCATAAAGAAACACACATACACTAAGAGATGGAGTTGCAGAAGAAATAAATGCAGATGAAAAACTTAGAGAAAATTTTTCCACCTCAAGTTATGTCATAGATAAGACATGTGTTTGGTGCTGCATTAATATGGTACTTTTATTTTGATCATCAGAAAAGGAAAACCCAAAGATTTGCTTACCTTTTGAAGACTCTTGACAAGACATCTCCAGGTTGTACCATACACATCTTTAAATACATTGAGCGCACTTCAAAAGAAGCGGAAAACATCATGTCGTCCAATCGCGGAATATTGAAACTTTAGAACCAAAGTTGGGAGTTACGAGGTTATGAAAACTTCTGACTTTTTGACTACACAAGACAAACCGCGTCATTAACACACTCGACGCTAGTAAAGGGACCAAGTCGAACTATCGAGAGGTTAGGAAAATTATGAACCCCACAATCGATAAGGTTAGGAAGCACTAGGTGCTAGTGACTTAAGTTACAAAACTTAAAGAGGCCACGACAAGAGGTTAGGAATTTGGAGAGTACCGCGACAAAGGAAAAAGACTTTAGACCAGATGATATGAAAACTCTAAGAGCCAAGAAAATGAAATAAAATAGCATAATAAACTTATACCCAAGGGTAACATTGTCATCAAATGGGGACAAGGACTATTAGGACACAAAGAATCCAAAAACCATGGCACAAAGCCTTATTCATTGGGCAAATGGAGCAAAACTAGAAAAACAAAAATAAACAAAACAAGCAGGAAACTATGTACAAGGATTGACCAAAAGACCTAATCACTCAAGAAGTTTTAGATCTTTCCCATTGTAGGCAAGAGGTAGAACTATGCCATCAGGATAAGCCAACTGAAAAGCATGATCACCAACTATTCTCTTGATCTAGAAAGGCCCTCTCCAAAGGGAATCAAATTTCTTATGTTCTCCTTCGTTCTCTTCTTCTATCCTAGAGGAGAACTAAATCACCAATTGCAAAATCTCTTTGACTAACCCTTTTATCAAAAAATTTATGTACCATCTATTGATGTTTGGTAATTTTATGCACAACTAGCTCTCTTTCCTCCTCCAACTTGTTCAGGTACATCATTCGCTTTTCTAGTGCATTCTAAAATTGACTATCTTATATGGCCTTTTGCAAATTTAGTGTTGAAATCTCTAGAGTTGTTGGTAAGGTAATATCAATTCCATATGCTAACTCAAAAGGAGACATTCCATTATCTCTTTTGCAAGTCACTATGTCAGCCTAGAGGGCATCATATAACTTCTTATGCCATCCCTTTTGATTGCCATCCACTAGATTTTTGATTATGGCAATTAAATTTTTATTGCTAGACTCGGCTTGCCCATTTCCTTGCAGATAGTAATAAGATGAATGAGCAACATTGATACCATAATTATAACAAAAAAGAGTAATCTCAGCAGATGAAAATGAACTAGCATTATCAACAACAATTTTCTTGGGTACCCCAAACCTTACCAAAATGTTTTCTTTCAAAAAATCACATATAACTTTTGTAGTAGTATTCTTCACTGGAATAGCCTTGAACCATTTGGTAAAATAGTCTGTAGCAGTCAATATATGTGTATGCCTTGCACTAGAACTTGGATTGATTAGACCAATGAAATCTAGTCCCCACTGCTGAAAAGGATCATCAATCACCACAGGCTTCAAAGGTAAAGTGGCCAATTGTGGTCTATTGGTGAATCTCAAACATTTATCACACTTTGATACCCATTCATAAGCATCTTTGAACATACTTGGCTAATAAAATCTATGATGCAAAATATTGAAAGCTTTCACAGAAGCTAAAAAATTTCCACCACACGCTTTCCTATGAAAAACTTCTAGCGACCTCTTTTGTTGTGCTTTGTCAACACATCTCAAGAAGATCCCATCTAAAAATTTCTTATACAGATTCCCTTCCCAAAGAACATATTTATTAGATTTAAGTTTTAAATTCCTCTTCTCTTTGGATGATAAATGAGATGGGCACTCACCATAAGTTAGGAGATAAGAAACATCAAAGAGCCATTCATCAATTGTACTTGTAAACAACACCAATACCAACTCCTCCTCTTCAACAGATTTACTTTTAGAAATCATTTTAGCCAAACCCTTTCCTCTAACCAGGTAAGTGGGTTTAATATCCATATCATATTCTTGCACTTTAGCTATCTAGGATCCTCTCTTATTACATCCAATGTCTTGTTGGGCGAGTATGCTCTTAACAACAACCTCAGGAACAAAAAAAGTTGTCTGAGAATGAAGAATATAGAACATGAAACTTTTAAGTGCCTTCACAATAACATATGCATGTTTCTAAAGTGGAGTATATTTGAGTTCGTACTTCTTTAGAGGAGTGCTCATAAAAGAGATGGGAGCTTCAATACCTTTTTCATTTTTCTGCAGTAAGATGGTTGATAGAGTATGCTCAAAAGCATAGCTATATAAGATGAAATCCTTAGTAAAATTGGGATGAACTAAGGAAGGAGCATTTGGAATTGCAGTTTTAATATCTTCAAAAGATTGTTTTCCTTCACCACTCCATTTATAAAAAGGATGATTCTTCATCATATCAAAAATAGGCTTTGTTAGCTTAGTGAAATCAAGTACAAATCTCCTAAGAAAATTCACCTGACCGAAGAAAGACCTGGTACCATCCTTGTTGATAGGTAATCTTTGTTGCATAATCGCCTTTACTCTCTTAGGATCTACTTTAATCCCATCTTTTGAAACAATATGACCTAAGAGATTTCCTTTTGTCACAACAAAAATATATTTTTTAGGGTTCAAGGAAATTCCCTCTTGTCTGCAAGGTTGTAGCACCACTTCCAAATCATGCAGGTGATTAGCTCTCTTTTTAGAGAACATTGTTAGGTCATCTAGGTAAATCAGAATGATCTTGTTCCTAAAATACCCAAATTATAAATCCATTTCTCTTTGAAATGTTGCTCCAACATTTATAAGGCCGAAAGGTATTCTATTGTATGCAAAAACACCAACAGGAGTAGTGAAAGCGGTTTTATGATGATCCTCCTAGGCAACCTTTATCTAGTTATAACCAGAAAAACCATCAAGCATAGACATCATTTCAGAACCAACAATAATCTGCAAGATATGATCCATCACAGGCAACGAATAATTATCCTTTAAAGATGCTTGATTCAAGTTCCTGAAATCAACAAATATCCTTATTTCTCCATTTTTCTTCCTGACAGGGACTATATTGGCTACCCATGTGGAATGATGGATTGGGTAAATAATCTTTGCCTTCAAAATCTTATCAATTTCAATAAAAATAGCTTCTGGAACTTTGGGATTATAAGTCCACTATTTTTTCCTGTAAGGTGCAGAGCTAGGCTTCAATGGTATCTTATGTTGCAATTCTCCATTTATGAACTTCTTTAAATCAGCATAACACCATGGAAAGACATCTCTGTATTTAATCAACAAAGAGATCAACTTTTCCCTCTCTCTAGTAGAACAAAATTTACCAATGCACACAGTTTTGGGATCATCTCCAATACCAATATTAACCTGATCAAACTCAGTAGATGATTCAATAGAAACTTCCCTTTTATGCTTCAAATATTGATCATGCTTGTTGAACAAATCTTCAAGAGAGACTAAACCTTTAGGAATTTTATTCCCCTTCAGTCACATAATCTCAGACTCTCTTCCACTTGGAGCACCATTTTCTCCTTCATGGAACTCATTGCTTTTATCATTATTTCCTTCAAAGAAAATAGTAGCAAAAGATTCAGCTTTCTCCAAAAATGCAATAATTTGTTGATCATTATTAAATACTTGCCAATGGTTTACATTATCAGGGATACTAGGTCGGTACACAATCTCAATTTGGAATGATTTATCTTTAAAATCATGGTATGACAAGAGTAATGACACTGTGACTGCTAGGGAGTCAACTCTAGTATTCTAATATCTTGGAACTAATTCTATAGAAAAGGCATCAAAATCTTCTATACAATCCCAAAATTTGTTCCTGAGCTTACTATTTTTCATAGTGTATATAGCACTTAAGCCAACTATTTTTCATAGTGTAAACCTTCTTGACCTATTTCACCACTAATCCAGCATCACCCACAACTCTCAGTTGCTTAATATGCTTTCCTTTAGCCACACTTAAACCAAGCAATAGGGCTTCATATTCAGTTGTGTTATTGGTATTAGAAAATTCTAGTTTAAAAGCGAACAAAAACTTATAACAATCTGGTGAGATTAAAACTACCCTTGCACCTAACCCAAAATTAACATAACTTCCATCAAATTCAAGTGTCCACAACTCATCAATTACATTTGGATTGATAAGGTTTAGGTCTCCTTCCTTGTCAGAGGTACACATGTAACTGCCTGGCCCTATTTCAACGAACAAAATATCTACTCTTCGATCACAAAACTTTAGAACAGTAAACTTGGCCTTGGGTTAAGGGTTTAGACATACTTTCTTCCCTTCCAATGGTATAATGGCATGAGACCAATCCATTTGTATTTCCCCACCCAAATCTTTACAAAATCTTCTACTCAAAAACATTCCGTAACTAGCTAGAATATCAACAACTAGTATAGTTAATTTCAATCTTTTCTTGGGGAATGCAACTAAGGCTACTTGAGCATCTTTGATCTGACCTATGATAAGGATAGGAGAGCCATCCATTGAGTAAAATTTTCCCTGAGAATATGTAAGGGATAAACCTAAGGCATTGGCTATTTGGGCAGGCATCACATTTTCTGAGGCTCCAGAATCAATAATACAATTACTCAACCTAAAACTAGCAATGTACAATGACACATAGAAAGGTTCTGGTTTTGCAAAGGAATTTGGTTGAACTGATGTTTTCCCAAAAGAATTAGTGTTGACTTGATCTTCTATAGGGGCTTCATGTTCCATGGACACCTGAGCATTGCATTGGGAGGGTAAATATTCCTGCTTAATGTATTTGACTAGTTTATCTAACTCTGCAGGATTAAGTCTTAGATATTTAGCTTGGGAAATATGGACTTTTGTAATTTTACATGATTCAACTATATCAAATGAACCATTGATAGAAGAATCAAAGGAATGTGTAGGGATTATCTCAGTTGTATTTTTGGACACATTCTGCTATGATTTCTTCTATTTTGTGAATAAGAATTTAGGAGCTGATGATGAACCAAATTTTTCCCCTCTTGCATGTTGTTCCCTTGTAAAGATGGCACAATTTGTGTCATCCAAGTTCTTACATATAAATCTTCTTTGGACTCAGAATCTAACAAAAACTCAAAGAAATTCATGCCAGAGTCTTCAGATGGATCAGGCTCTTCCACATATGGATCTCGTGCACATTCATTGGTTGACATCATTTGCATGAATCATACCATTTTTGCACAACTAGCCCCATCATGATCTGAAGTCAAGTGAAAATTACAATGGTTACTCTTGCTTGAAGAAGGAGCAGCTTCAATTGCTAACCTTTGAGCCAGGACACCCATAGATAATGTTTTATTGGGGGCTTCTTGGTAATTATAATCTCTCCTAGAAACATCTTGATAAGGTGTCTACGAAGGACCTTTTGTCATCTTCCTCTTAAGAGTAATTATGTCATTGGTTGGAATCTCTATATAATTGGATCAGTGGAATTTGTAGGAAAAGGCTTACCATTCTGCAATTCTTTCTTCCATTTTCCCGCAACAATCAAATCATCTTCTATGGATATCGCTGATTGTTGAGTTGCTTCCACCTTAGAAACTCCTCTTTTTATAGTGAAGCTCACATCCAATGGTAGGGTATTGATAAATAATGCCTTTAACAACTCATTTCCTAGCCTCACATTTGCAGAAATTCTATTGAACAATTTGTTGAATTTGGCTACAAATTCTCTCATTGGCTCATGAATCTCCTTCTTCATAGATCCCAACTGGGCAACTAGGACTTGATCATTTTTAGAACTCTTAAATCTATTTTTGAATCTTGTTCTAAAAGTAGCCCAACTATTAATGGTACCATTTGGAAGGGAATAAAACCAATCTGCAACAACATTCGTTAGAGACTCTACAAAAAGCCTCATGGAAACATCTTCATGCTATATGACTAGGATAGAGGAAGCAGAAAAGAAAGCTTGCATGTGTTCCTCAGGAGAAACCTTCCCATCTCCATTGAATTTCGGTATAATCTTTCCTGCACCCTTTGTTAAATCATGTAGTTGAGCTCTAGCTCCAAAAGTGAGGGGACCTATTACAGCTCCCCAAGGGATTGGTAGAGGCTGAGCCATTACAATGGGGTTAGGAATAGGAAAAATTATTTGCAATGGAAGAATTGTGCCAGGTAAGAGGATAACTTGACAAGATGTACTAGAAACCACAACGAGACTAGGGCTAGGTGTAGGAGAGGGTGCCCTACTGGTAGATTTAGATTTAACCTTTCGGTTAAGTAGAAAATTTGAGAAACCGACTACTTCTAGTAACTCAAAATCTTCATCAGTAATCCCTTTCTTTTTATCCCCCCTCATGTACCTTTTAGACGCCATAATTGAACAAAAAGAGATAAGTTACAGAATCTCCAACTCCCACTTACTAATGGTTTCGTGGAATATTTTGTCTATTGTTCATAAGATTCCTAAGTTGGTTATTTGGAACTGGCACTGCAGGAACTCTAACTCTTGTGGCCACATGTGCAATATTTTCTACAAAGATAAATTCTTGAACATTCTCAAAACACAAAGTGTTCTCTCTTATAATATCACCAAGCTCTTCTTCTTCTTATAGTACTTCATTAACTTGATGATACTAAAGGTTGGTTCTTCTTTGATACCAAGCAAGTAGTTGAAGGCTAGTAACTATGTCCTCTTGATGACTAATCAACCAGTCTACATTGGGTTGGAGAACATGAGCATTACGCCTTTGAAGAACCATAACGAACAATCACAAAGCAACTCATGATACAAAAATTTTCTTAGTTTTCTCCCCAACAAAGTCGCAAAAAATCTACTGGTTAACGAATTTTGTCTCCTAACTCTATATTCTAAGGCCCACAGAGATGAAAAATGTAACAACAGTTGAACTGATATCATGAGATTGCATGCCAATTCTCTACTTATTTTACAAGGTGGCAACTACCTTCTACGATATTCAATGAATAGAAATTCAAAATGCTTTTAAGCAAAAAGAAAAGAAAGGTGTTTATTTTAACCATAAAGCTTTGAAAGGCATATCGACATCTAAATATAAACCAAAAGTACAAAGACTTGCATCACTTTCAGAACCAATAAAATTCTTCAGTTGAACTTAAATTGCTGCTATAAACATTCATTCAAAGATAAAAATTCAACAACTACTCAATCTATCAAACATCCAAAACATCAACATAGATAATCATTGGCAACATATCCAGTATAAACAAAATAAATTCACACACCACAATTCAAAGATTATGCCTGCACGAACTTCACCATATGAGTTTTTTGTATTGAAAGTTAACTGCAAAAATTGAAAGAACATAAAAGAGTTTTCTCTAATGAGGAAAATAAAAGTCTTGCCCAAAATATCCTAACTACATTGGCTAAGCCTATATTTAAAGCATAAACCAGTTGTCTTTGGTAATTGTTTCGTGAGAACAACCGTACCCCATAATTAAAATAGTTTTCAACTTAAAAGGGCCAAAATTAAAAGAAGTATCATGAAATGCTAAAAATAAATATGCATCATTCTTTTATGCTTCATCTTCATCATCTGAAACTTCATCCGCTTCTTGCTCTGAAAACCTTTCTTGTATTTTCATCCTGAACCTATAATCACGATATCCAGTGACAATTGTAAATATATCTTTGCTCTTGGGTGTTGTAGTAATTTGTAATATGGTTCTCCATTTGGCCAAAGAAATATCAGGTTCAACCAAAGCCTCTTATCTTCTATTCTATTTAGCTTTGTAAGAATTTAGATGAATATGCAATCTACCGAGCTTTGAGAAGGATTTCCAAGTCATAGTGGTAGGATCGGCTATTTCCTTATTGAATGTCTCCCTAAATTTTAGAGAAACCTCCTTCATATCTAGAATCCTTTCATCAAACTTATCAATAATTTTGACATCTAGATTATGAAAACCATCCTTAATCTCTACTAACATCTCAAATTACTGCTCAAGTGTCTTATTAATTTCTCTCACCATATTATCATACATGTTCATTTTCCACTCTAGTGAATCAAACCAGAAAGAATCCAACTCTTTAGGATCGCTCACAATTTTCTCACCAATTAATGTTGTCTAATCCATGGAAATTAATTCTTTCACTTCCTGAGAGAGAACATAGAGGCTAGTTTGATCCTTTCTAACTTGTTGAAGTTATACCACAAATTACTTCCTCTTATTAGTAACTTGAGTGTAAAAGAGTATGGATTTACTGATAAAGAAGATAGCTTCCTAAGACATATTATCGATCCACTCATTGGCCGCTCTAGAGTAACTTAGATTCTTCTTAATTTGTTGTATGGCAAGCATATCAATATCGACTACCTGATAGCTTGAGGCTCCATTGGGTGTCGAAGGAGTGACCATGGAAGAGATAAAGTTACCTAAAGCAAGGACTTGAGACTGCAAATTCACCTTCTCTTTTCTCTCTTCCTTCACTCTCTTAATCAAAGCATTAACTGAATAATTGCCATGGTATACATCACCTTCAAGTTTTGGAGGCCCCATATCAACATGTGTAATTTTGTAGTCCATCTCTGTTATTTCGGTATCACCTAACTCCTTCACAGGATCAACAATTTCCAACATTTGATTTCCAAAAGTAGCATCAGTCAACATTCTAGACATCCTTCGGGCTTTCTTGGGTTTTGAGGAACCCTGTAGCAACTTCACAACTGTATTTACTTCAACTGTCATTGTAGGAGTATACTTTCTTTTCTTTTCAATTGCCTTATTCAACCATCCTAGGGAGGCTGCTACTAAACCAAAATATTTAATCTCATGGGATTACTAGGAGTAGTTGGTGAGTTCTCAATTGGAGAAGCATACACTTCAGACAAAGGAGGAAAGGTATTATCTTCAGTAATCTAGTGGAAAATAGCTTCAAATTCTGTGGGTATAGATTTCAGTTGACTGGCTCTTTTCTTAGGGTTTGGAGAGGGCATATTGTCTTGTTGACAAAAAAACTTCAACTTAGTCATTTCTTCTAGCTTCTCACCATCACCTCTGACTATGAATTTGCACTAGAATTCCTAGCAGTCAATCTCCCTAATGATACACTCACACCATATTTTTGTGTAGACCCCTGTTCATTCTTCTATGATGACCTAGGTTCCTAAGTAGGGCCTACAACACACCGCCATTTCCCATCCAACCAATCTTGAGTTCGTTTAAGCATTAGACCAGCACACACTTTCATATCAAAAACTTCATTTTTGTTCCAATCAACTTTAGGGTGAGATTTATTAGGCAATTTTTCATATTTGGGATCCAAGACCACCAAATCCTCAACCACATTTTCTGGAATCTGAAATGAAGGACCAAAAACCTGTATCTACTTTAGGGTTAGCCTCATATAATTCCTTATGAGAACTTCATTCTCATCAATACAATCTTCCCAGAAATATTTGATAGAAGAGAGGTGGTGATATGAATTTCCTCCATATAAATTCTGCTTCACAAAAGCTTTACTATCAAACTTGGCTCTGATAGACAAATACTGGAGATTATAATATTGAAGAACTTTCTCAGCTCCCTTGGCCATCTTATTAGTTTTGCACACAAAAGAGGGGGTCGTCAATGGGAAGACATACCGTTTTTTCCCCATGTTTGCATATTTAATATTAATTGTGGCCATTTGCTGAAAAACTTCTAGGAACACTAGCAAGCCTTCAAGATACCAAGGTAATTTCAATGGGACCTTCTCAAAACCCCCTATTCTTAGATAGGAAAATTTATCATATTGAACATAAAAACTCCCAAACTTTGACACAAGAGAATTTGATTTAGTAGACAAACGCATCTTTGGGTTTCCATCTAGCTTCCTCATAGGCTCCATTAAGAACACATCATTAACACAACATAAATCACCCATTCCAACTTGCTTGGTAAATTGTAGATAGAGTTTATACACGGGCATGTCTGGAGTTGGGGGTCCTTACGGTTCCAACCCAGGCTAGAAAGACCTTTGACTAGCTACAATGTATATCAGGCAAGAACATAGATGAAAAGTAGCAGTATTATGGAAATTAATTAGTTGCCCATTTAAATGGAAGAAAATAATTCGAGCCCAGTTAATAAAAATATTCTCATCATAGATTTTCAAGATAAACCGACACATCCAATCTTCAAATGATTCAATTTGTGTGCTTCCAACAAATCAATGCAATAAATCAATAACATTCGTAATTTCCTCTTCGAAATGCATTCTTTTAAGTTTGGGTGACAATTGCGACTTACCTTTCTTTTCTTACCTCAACTAGGTTTTAGCCATAAAGTTTCTACACTAGTCTTCATTCATTCTGAAGAATTCCCCAGCTATGACCATGTTAGAATCCAAAATTTCCACTAGAAACCCTAAATTTTTCCTATTATTTTCTTAAATTTTCCATCAATATCCTAAAGGAGTTATTCATTTACATCCATTTTGCTATCTTTTCCATTAAAAAATCATTTTTGCCACTCATATATACCCTATACCTTTTACCGCTTCCATGCATTTCATAGAATTCTATCATTTATCGCGGCCTCCCATAATGGGCTTGCAGTATGGCAGTAGCGGCTAAGGGTCTGGCATAAAGTTCTTACTGCCACACCGCGGTATCGTGGTGGGCGGTAATTCATAGGCAACGGTCAAAAGACTAGTCACCGTGGTACCACTGGTGGACAAACCAGTGACCGTGGTGATCACAGTAAGCAGTCAGCAGAGGTAGGCAATGAGCGAGGTGGCGGTTGGGAGAGGCTACCGCATTACCGCGACCAGTTGGGTTGGTAACCGTGATGACTATGGTGAATATGTAGGTAGTCAGTGGAAGCAACCAGTGGTTTACAAAGCGGCTACCACGGTACCACTGGCAGTCAAGCCAGTGACCGCGATAGTGCGGTGAACAAAGATAGATGGAGAAGGCGGTCAGTGATTGGTCACCACATTACCGCTGGAGGGAGGAAAGAAGACCACGGTAGCGCAGTGAACAAAGTTAAACAACAGGAAGTGGTCATGCAAGCAGTTACCATAATATCATGAGCTGAGGAGACAGAGATAGCGGTGGCACGGTGGCACTTGACAGAGGAAAGGATGAGACCGTGGAGGTGATAAGAATTCTTACCACTGAACTGTGGAGGAAGAAATGAAAACCGTGGTAGCGTGGTAGACATGGAAGCAATAGTGATGGTAGTCATGAGGAATAGTCACCGCCATACAGCCAGTGCTTTGAACGAAGGCTGCAGTAGAGTGGTAGGAAGAAGATAGAGTGGAAAAGTCAGGCACCGCAATACCGCGGCCAGTCAAAAGGTTGACCGCGATAGAGCGGTAAGCTTAAAGGGAGATACAGAGACAGAAAATGAAAGGATGCTTTGTAGTAAAATTTGAAATAAAATACAAAGAGTGGGAAAGGTGGCGAAGTGGAAGAAAAACAAAACTATTGTAAAAATATTTGATTTGCCAATAAGGCAATTAATCAAATATTTCATTTCTACCATAGAATGAATTCAAACAGTGGTAACTGGAAAATGAAGGGTCACGACCCTTGGTATGTCTGATATAAATATTTGAAAAAATCAATTGCAGCGGGGGGGTAGGAGTTAGATTTTTCCAAAAAATGGATTGGGGAATGTAAAACAATGATAGACCTTTTTTGAAGCAGAGCAATGGATGAATTATTTTGAATATGTTAAAATTTTACTGTGTTCAGTTGTTGTGATATGTAAAATTCATATTCTTTATTTTTATTGTCTCCAACTTGAGGTCTTTTAATCATTTAAATCAACATATCAAGTATATCTTTGATTTATATAGTGGTTTTAAGATTTCTTTTGGATTGTTGAAGTAGAACCTAATAAAAAACATTACAGCATAATTTATGCCAGTCATTAAGATTTCATTTTATAAAGTGCCTAACAACTTGAATTAAACCAAAGAAGGAAACACACACATTTCTTGATTTTTGACTTCATTGCCCATGTGGACAGAAGGCACTGATATGCCACAACCCAAAGAATTATTTTCAAATACAAAAAAACTTATTGAAAACCTTTCTTTTGTGCAATAAAAGTAGTTGTAGCATTTTTATCTATTCACTTCCATTTGCCATTGTGGATAGATTACTCAATCAGGATTTACATTTTAAATCTGCATCATTCACATAGGTTCACCCGCCTAAGTCTAGAAGAACTTGAAGAGTAGAAGGTTCAATTGCATTAATTGGCCTTGTACGTTGGCCAAAAGCATTGTGAGAGATTGACAACCTCTCGTGGTTCAAACCTGCATTTTTGAGACCTAACAGTTTGGCAACTCTGCTGGGGAATATTACTCAGGAAGATTTTTCAGCCTTTCCATTTATTGAGTCAACAAAGTTTCACACTTTTGTTTGGAGATTCCGTTGGGGCAAAGCAAAACAATATCAATTTTTTTTGTTTCCTACTTTTGGGAAAGTAGGTGATGAATTTGTTTCAATTTGATATATAATGCATTGGTATTGTGGAGCAGTAACATTTTGTCAAGATGGCAGAAGAAGAAAGAAGACAACAATTAATGAGAGAGTTGAAGGAATTGAGACAACAAAGGTTGCAATTAGAACAACAGATGCTACGAGCGAACCAACAATTGCTGCAATTGGGAGTCAAAGGTACTCCAAGTACATCACCAAATAGGCCATCATATAGTAAGAATGAAAACACACATGCCAGGAAATCTTGGACACCATAGGTACCACATGATGCAACTGAGAACTTTGGCAGGAAAGGTAATGTACTCTATTCACAACAAAATACTTTTGATGAGTATATTCAAATTCAAGAGAGCGGAAAAAATCTTGTGGATGCCTTTTTTGATATGAGGGAGAATTTGTGAGTTCTTTGTACAATAGGATGATAGAAATCTGTGTGCAATTACCTCCTCATTATAGGCCTACAAGACCCACATTTGTTGCACAATTTTTAAGAGCATCAGAGCTTGAATCAATTTATTGGTCAGAGTCATTAAAACAACAAGCCTTTGATGTAGTAAATAAATTTATTGATTCCATGCTTGGGACAAGGTACATGGATACTAGCAATAATGAATTTAGTAGTGTTATCATGGATGCTCAAACAATAGAACAAACAAAAGAATCATGTGCTACTAGGATTTCTAATGACTATTTTTTAGATTTGGAAGATGATTGCAGCATTAATGATATTGGTAGGGACACATCATCTGGAGAGTACATCAACAATGTTTCAAAAGCTGCAACTGAAGAAGGTACCATGCCATCCAACAGTGAAGGTATGTAGAGTCTCTCTTGCATAACAGATTGTAATTCAAATTGTGAAGAAGAACTTGTGAATCTACAACATGATGATTGTTGCAGTCCTTATGAAGATCAAGAAGAGGTTGGACACGCGGTAGAAGATATGGAAGTAGAGACTTGTTCACTTACCAGTGGGCAAGTTTTAGATTTGTTAACTCTTGAATACCAGAAGTATGCACATAATGATGATTCTAGAGTTTTTGTTCCATCTTATATATGTTTTGACAATGAGAATACTGTATGTAGTGATTCCAATGACTCCATGTGCATCTCTCAGAGTGATGAAGAAATCATTCAAGTTGATCATGAGTCCATTTGTGTCCAAGAAGAGGTATGTGACTTGAATAATTTTGGCCTATTAAAGAAAGATGTTGGTTTGCATTTTATTGATGATGAGTGTTCAATATTTGTTGATTCAAGTATGTATAAGGATGGTTGTATGGATCAGAAGTATGTGTCAATATCAATAGCAACTGGTGATAGAAAAGAATTGGAAAGTAGTTCTGATTTGATTGTTCCAGAAGATGCTGATGAGATAGACTTTGTAGATTTCCATGAGAAGCATTTAGGTTTTCAGGTCCCAGTACAGCTGTCAGATCATTCAACAACATATGACAGTGAGCAAGCCTATGAATGTTTTTTCGAATGTGGATACATTTTGTATGCTGAAGGGGATAAAAGAATTCATATGATAATAAGAATGATGAAATGCAGAGTGGTGAATTGAGTACAAATCAGGTTGAATATAATGATTTCCTAAAAAATTTCAATGGCAGTGCATGTTGCAAGGTAGGTGGAATGGATAGTTTCAAGAGAAGCCTAATGAGCTCAAAATAGAATAAAGTCTATGACAGAGGAAAGTGCAGGTTTTTTCTTTTTGGGTGGCCTAGGGCCATCCTTTATGGTTTGATTTTTGAACCATGGCAGATACAAAGGATTAAGGATTGCCAGTGCATGGACAATTTCTAACAAACCTCTTTAAAAATTATTTTCCATGCACAGTAGTTTAGAAATTTTGAAGGGTATGGGTTTTCCAGTACATGGACATTATCAAGAATTCCCTTTTTGAAAACTCTATTTTCTTTCCATGTATAGTAGTGTAGGGTTTTCCATTCTCCATTTGCCCCATTTTCATAGCTTGCACTTTTTCATTCCCTCCATTTTCCATTGCCTTCATTATTCATGTCCTTTGCTTGGTCTACTCTCCCAAAGAATTTTGGATTCTTGCAATGATTGCACAATCACTCATCCCCAACATGAGCCACTATTAGAATCCAAAATTTCCACTAGAAACCCTAAAGTTTTCCTATTATTTTCTTAAATTTTCCATCAATATCCTAAAGGAGTTTATTCATTTACATCCATTTTGCTATCTTTTCCATGAAAAAATCATTTTTTCCACTCATATATACCCTATACCTTTTACCGCTTCCATGCATTTCATAGCATTCTATCATTTACCGCTTTATCGTGGCCTCCCATAATGGGCTTGCAGTATGGTGGTAGCGGCTATGGGGCTGGCATAAATTTATTACCACCACACTGTGCGCAGTCTAAACTTAGACCGCGGTATCATGGTGGGTGGTAAATCATAGACAGCGATCAAAAGACCAGTCACCGCGGTACCGGTGGTGGTCAAACTAGTGACCGTGGTGATCATGGTAAGCAGTCAGCAGAGGCAGGCAATGAGTGAGGCGGCGGTTGGGAGCAGCTACTGCATTACCGTGACTAGCTGGGTTAGTAATCATGGTGACTGCGGTGTATAGGTAGGCAATCAGTGAAAGCAGCCAATGGTTTGCAGAGCAGCTACCATGGTACCGCTGGCAGTCAAGCCAATGATCGTGGTAGTGTGGTGAACAAAGACAAATGGAGAAGGAGGTCAGTGATTGGTCACCGCATTACCATTGGAGGGAGGAACGGAGACCGCAGTGAGAAAAGTTAAACAACAGGAAGCGGTCATGCAAGCGATTACCGTGATACCGTGGGCTAAGGAGACAGAGACCATGGTGGTGCGGTGGCAGTTGACAGAGGAAAGGATGAGACCGTGGAGGTGATAAGAACTCTTACCGCTAAACCGTGGGGGAAGAAATGAAAACTGCAGTAGACATGGAAGCAACAATGAAGGTAGCCATGAGGAACAGTCACCGCCATACTGCCAGTGCTTTGAACAAAGGCCACGGTAGAGCGGTAGGAAGAAGATAGAGTGGAAAATTCAGACATCACAATAACGCGGCTAGTCAAAAGGTTGACCGCGGTAGAGCGATAAGCTTAAAGGGAGATACAAAGACAAAAAATGAAAGGATGCTTTGCAGTAATATTTGAAATAAAATACAAAGAGCAGGAAAGGTGGCGAAGTGGAAGAAAAAAAGAACTATTGTAAAAATATTTGATTTGTCGATAAGGTAATTTATCAAATATTTCATTTCTGCCAGAGAATGAATTCAAACGGTGGTAACTGGAAAATGAAGGGTCATGACCCTTGGTATGTATGATATAAATATTCGAAAAAATCAATTGCAGCGAGGGGGTAGGAGTTAGATTTTTCTAGAAAATGGACTGGGGAATGTAAAACAATGACAAACCTTTTTTGAAGCAAAGCAATGGATGAATTATTTTGAATATGTTAAAATTTTACTATGTTCAGTTGTTGTGATGTGTAAAATTCATATTCTTTATTTTGGTTTTCTCCAACTTGAGGTCTTTTAATCATTTAAATCAGCATATTAAGTATATCTCTAATTTATACAGTGGTTTTAAGATTTCTTTTGGATTGTTGAAGTAGAACTTGATAAAAAACATTCCAGTATAATTTATGCCAGTCATAAATAAGTGAAGTCATATGCTAGTCATTAAGATTTCATTTTATAAAGTGCCTAACAACTTGAATTAAACCAGAGAAGGAAACAGACACATTTCTTGATTTTTGAATCCATTGCCCATGTGGACAGAAGGCACTGATCTGCCACAACCCAGAGAATTATTTTCAAATACAAAACAACTTATTCAAAACCTTTCTTTTGTGCAACAGGAGTAGTTGTAGTGTTTTTATCTATTCACTTCCATTTGCCATTGTGGATAGATTACTCAATCGGGAAATACATTTTAAATCTGCATCATTCACATAGGTTCACCCGCCTAGGTCTAGAAGAACTTGAAGAGTAGAAGGTTCAATTGCATTAATTGGCCTTGTACATTGGCCAAAAGCCTTGTGAGAGCTTGGCAACCTCTCGTGGTTCAAACCTGCATTTTTGAGACCCAACAAACTAGAGACATGTCTTCCACAGGTTCTCTTTCCGGAATCTTCGGTGCGCGGGAAATAGCTTCAAGAGAAATCTTTGCAATTACGGTTTCGTCTGTGGCTTTGATCTCACATGTTTCCATAATGTATCTTCTTGCACATGTGCCTATCAAGTCCACACTTAGCATGACTTTTGGAAATCCTCCAGCATGAGCTAGCCCACTTTTGAATATCTTTACATCCACCTCAGACCTTTTGTCCCTCACCAAACGTGCCCAAAATTCTTTCAACTTAAAAGGTCTAAGATCAGTATCCCTTACACCGAGCCAACGATTTACAATTTCAGACTGCATGAGCTCTCAACACATAAAGAAAAATGCATATACCGAAAGAAGTTGTTGCATAAGAAAGAAATGCAACTGAAAAACTTAGAGAAAATTCTACCACCTCAAATTATGTCATAGATAAGACGTGTGTTTGGTGTTGCATTAATATGGTACTTTTACTTTGATCCTCAAAAAAGGAAAACCCAAAGATTTGTACACCTTTTGAAGACTCTTGACAAGACTTCTCCAAGTTGACTGTACACATCTTTAAATGCACTGGCCATGCTTCAAAAGAAGCGAAAAACACTATGTCGCCCAGTCGTGGAATATTGAAACATTATAACTAAAGTCGGGAGTTGTGAGGCTATGAAATTTTTTGACTTTCCGAATAAATAAGACATACCACCTCATTAACACACTTGATGCTAGGAAAGGGACCTAGTCGAACTATCGGGAGGTTAGGAAAATTACAAACCCCGTAACAAGGTTAGGAAACACTGGGTGCCAGCGACTTAGGTTACAAAACTTAAAGAGGCCGCGAAAAGAGGTTAGGAATTTGGAGAGTATTGTGACAAAGGAAAAAGACTTCAAAACAAATGAGATGAAAACTCTAAGACCCAAGAAAATGAAATAAAATAGCATGGTAAACTTATACCCAAGGGTAACACAATGTCAGCTTGCACTCTCCAACCATGTGATATGTCACTTGAAAGTCTTAGGCAAGAATTTGCTAGTAATGGAATTGGTTTTGTAGAATGTGATCTAGATTAGAAGGATTCATTTGAGGAAAATGATCTAGATGATATCAAAATTGGGTGCTTTGATCCCTATTTGATGGATTCTGTAGAGCAAGTGTTTAGTGGAAATCAAATAAGTTTTAAAGTTATCTTGTAAATATTGAAGCTTTTAATTTATTTACCGATTTTGTTGATTGAGATCAAAAATAGAAGGAAAGTTTAGGTTCTTTATAAACATCTCTCTAGAAGAAGCATTCTTGAATGTAAAATTGAACTTTTTCCTTAGGTTAAAGCATATATGATTCCATTGGGTACAATATGATATAATATGGCGCTTTCCGCAATCTATGCGTACTGATCATGTGACGAATAATTATCACCAAACCTTCGAGCATTACCCCTCGCTTACGTATGCACAACTGATAGAGAAGCATTAGACTTGCTCATCTTGCACCAATACTTAGACCTCCACAAAAGTAACCACTTACACACAAAGCACTGCAAAAACTTAATTGCTATGTTACCAGAAACGAGAAATGGAAACCATAATGGCAACGACAACATGATGAGAAACAAGATATCTAGAGGTTGTGTATAAGAAATGAATTACATACATATTAAAAGTTTATCGAATACAAAACATAATTAAATATAAACCAAGAATATTATATCACTTTTGAATAATTTAAAATAATTTCAAGATCAAAATTAAAAATACAACTAGAATTATCATTTATAAAAAAAATAAAAAAATATAAATATAAAAAGATTTTTAAAAATTAAAACATTAATATTTAAAAAATAAATTTAATTTTCATTTATAAAATAAAATATATTATAAATAATTTAATAATATATTATATTTTTCATTAAAATGGAATTAAATAATTTTATATTTTCAATGCAAAAAATCAGAAACTATTTTCACCCAACTAATAATTTATTATTATAGCACAACTATTTTTAACAAGTGACACAAGCATTGAGTTCCTGTGAGAGAGTGTGATGCATTTTGATTTAGAGGAGAAAGCAAATAAAAAAGTAGTAACCATTCTTGTCATGCAATTAATATATTTGTGTGAAAGGGTGCAAAAATCTTGTTTCAAGCTCAAGAATCTAATTGCTCTAAATGCCATTGGATCTATTTTTACTCTAGTACTATGAATTTCATGATAGCAGCTTTTGAAATTAAGGTTGAATATAATGTATGAACTATGAACCACCATGCTCAAATTGTAAAAGGAAGGGGGCATACAAAAATGATAATTTAAAAGTTAATATTTTAGAACAAACAAATTGATTCAGTGCTTTTGAAAATCCAAGTCTAGTTAATCAGAAGACAATTACAAAGGTCAACTTTGATTATCTTTGCATCATTTTGTCTATAATTCAATTAGAAACATTATAAAAAGGTAACATGCACATGCATTTACACTGTTGGGAAGAAAAGGCAATTTCACTATCATATTGGGATTCATTATGGTGTTTCACTGTAACTATTTTTGGGAATTAATCTTTATGGCTTGTGCTCAATTGCATCCAACTTGAGCAATTCACAGTTGCTGCTAATTATTAGTTATGCAATGGAAGTAATTGCATAACTGTTTAGGTTGACTTTGTAAAACCTATATTGTAATTAACTTCACAGTATTCTTTAAACTTCGTATATTAATTGGGTATTATACAAGAATGGTAAAAGGTAAATGAGTGTTGGCTGAAATATGAACATTTGTGGCAAACAGAGGTGATTAAAATCCTAATCAACTATCTCAGCCCATCTGCACACCATACATAATGTGAAATTTATTCTTAAGTACAAGATCTGAAATATAATCAAGCTTTATGCATTCATAAAACATGCACTATTAGAGCTTTACATTTAACATATAGTTTATCCTTGTTTACAAAATCAACAGTTTTAAGAGAAACCATTGAATAGAAACTATTTACCCCACCATTATTCAAAAATCAACAACACCACTCTCCCATTTAGCACCTATCCAATTCTCTAAGCCTCTTGCCCTAAGTATGATATTTCGTGATTTCTACCTATAAATAAGCAAGTCTCCGAGAATTTTCCTTTTGGGTTTTGTCCACCTTCTTAGCTAGTTTCTTGGTTGATTTCTCATTCACTCCTACATTTGACTCATCATTGAACCATCCCACTGATTTCTGAATTGAATGCATCAGTTGTGTGAAGCTTGTTGAAACAAAATGAAAACAGAGTATGTAACAAACTAGTAGTAACACTAGACACAAATAGAAACATCAGAAAAATAAGCTAATTTTAGAATTACTTTCTTAAAAAAGTATGGCAAGAAGCATCAAATTTTTAAAAATACAGATGAATCAAATATTTTCAAATTTATGAAAATGCTTCAAAGTGTGTTGCTCAAGACATTAGCATTGCTTTTGGTCTTATAGACCCACTTCACTCCAAAACGTGCTACAAGTGTTGAACTACAAAGATTTGTGTTAGTGTGGAAATAAAATAAAATTATATTTTAAATTCTTTGGAGGGAGGCAAGAAATGGCTAGAGCAAAAATGTGTGTTCGGGGTTTCAGTCCCACAAATTTTGGATGCTTTGAAGGCCGTACAGAGACCTATAACAGTTGCAATTTTGGTAGGGATTCTCTTAGCACATGACCCTGCAGCCGCTCGGGAGGAGGGATGGGTGGAAGTGCATTTTCTTCTGGCCGAGGTAGCAAAGATTATTCATCTAGGACCTATATAGGACCTAGTTTTTCATATTCTGCACCACATACAGCTCCTTCGATTTTTGGCTTCGGTGGTGGTTTCTTTGACAGGCAATTAAATTTCTCACAGCACAGCTCTGAAAAAATTCTATAGCAGAACCTGTGGAGATATAGATATTCATTTCAATTCAATTTCAATGTAAGCTATCAGAAAGTGCTTGCACACTGTGGATGGAAATATATCACTTAATCAATGGACATATGAACAACCACTTAGATGGAAACAATGAGCAACTGCAATAAATAAATCATTGTAAAGAAAGGGTCCCAAGAATGGAGCTACAACTTTTGTTTTCAATGAGAAGGTCACACATGAAGAATGTAAATAAAGGAAATGGGTACCTTTAAACTGTTCCACTAAAAATTTGAGCAGAAATTTTTTCAGTAGAAACTTTATTTTTGCCGTCACATGTAGGGGGATGAAACTCCTACTTGCACTGTGAAGTCTTCTGGAAGATATCTGCTCTGGAATACAAGAAATTTTAAAACCTTAGCCAAAATTTTGAGAGCACTTATTTCTATGGAAGAAGATTTGTGTTGGTGTGGAAAAGCGGGCACTGAGAGTTTACAATGCATGCTTGAAAATTTTATAGGGATTTCCCATGCTTGTTCTTGTTTTCTAGAAAAATAAGAATGATGCAAACTGACTTACAATGAGTGACTCAACCAGAAACTTGGCACTTGCCGAAATATGGGAAGAAGTGTGCCAAAACACCTGCAAAAACTCATGCCTTGCCTTCTTTTGCAAATTACAACTGGTATTTGCATTGCCCCCATGACATGCCCTAATTTTCAGTATTTAAAAATGTGGCCACTGAAAAACGTGTCTGTAGACTAAACAACATGCCCTAAATGTGTGACTGTAGATTGAAAATCATGCCCTAAAATGTGACTCGAGTGAAAAACATGAATGAAACATGCCCTGAACTGCAAAACTGTGTGACTGTTTATTAAATAAATTTAATTGTTTTTTTAAGTTGCCAAGTTGCTGAGTTTATGCCTAGTTTTTCCCAAATTTTTACCGAGTCAAAAATTTGGGTTATGCTGCGTGTGAGGGAGTCTAAGTATGTGAATTTTGGTGTACCCATTCAATTAGTTTGTTGTCCTCACTTTCTCCAAGCTAAGAAGTTGTAGAGTCATGATGCATGTAGTCTCTTCAAGCTATAAATTACAGGTTACCATGGGAGTGCAATACTCTTGTATAAGGAAACAGATGGTGAATCCTAAACAGCAGCCTAAGAAATATTTCATATGAGAGTCTGACATAAAAAGAGTATGTACCAGATATAAGTTTCTCTAATGAAAGACTCACCACCAACATAATCTACAAAATAAAGTAAAGTAGTGAACCCTCTTCTGATTTCTCCAGTCACAAGTCCAATCCACCATGTACCCTATATCTATGTGTCAATTTAGAGTTTTATCATGCATCACAAAGGCTCAACTGTAGGGTCATAGACCCATTCTTTGCAATTTGCAACATTTTCATCCTTCAAATAGTCCACCCAATAAAACAAAACCAGCTACACTTCAATAAGGTCCAAGAACAATAGGGGGAAGACCAAACATCTTCATTGATTATAAAGATATCTATCATATGATTTTTTGTGACACAACAGAATGAATGCATGTACAGGAAAATCAAGGAAGTGAACCTACATGTCCAAGAAGTAAAGAAAATATAGCATTGAACCCTTGAACTTGTTATCACAGAATCTAGCAGCGCTCGATTCACGGATAACCCCCCTACGAAACTAGTCTGTTTCCTAGGACCGTGTGTTTCAAGCACGTAAAACGAGGCAAAAATCATTTTACGAAGTCTCTAATCCTACCTAGTCCGGGTAGGTGACAATAGGCTCGAGTTCGAGTTTAAGGTCTGACTCCTTTTTGCCCCAAGAGTTAAGTTAATTTTCCTAGTTTTTGGTGCTCAAGCGGTGAAATTCACCGCCGTTGCACCGTTTTACTTTAACTGTTTTTGGTGCAACGGCGGTGAAAATCACCGCCATTGCACCTAACTTTAGTTTTGACACTTAGTGCTCGGGTGGTGTTTTTCACTGCCATCGCACTTAAGTTATTTTTTGAGTTGGTGCTCAAGCGTCGAAAAACCCCGCCTGAGCACCTATTTCTGAGTTAAGTCGAGTCCTATCGGCCGCATTCAATGCGCGCGACTTGAGTCGATTTTTAGGTTTTATCAACTTTAAACATGAGTTGTCTCCTAATTTTCGCTTAACGTCTCCTCTCCATACTTCACTCCCGTGCCATTACAAGTTGCCTTCATCGAGATCTTTCTTGGTGTTGCCCTCCAGTGCACAGTTTGTGACTCCATCTTCACCACGTTTATCTCAGGTATGTACGCGTCCCTGTTTTGTTTCAGTTGTTAGTTTTCTTTGTTTAAGCTTTGAATACCTTCGAATTTCTCTTTTGTCTTTGGCATTCTTCACCATTGTTCATGTCGCTTTGTCTTTTCGTTTCTCCCTTCGTGTCTTTTGCTGTCGTTTTTTCCTAAGGTTCAAAACCTTGCACTTTGAAACAAGACCTCCCCCATTCTCCAAACACATCGGTCTTCATTTCCCTCTCGGTGTACAAGCGGGGTTTTTCGACGCCTTCGCACGAAACCACCAAGTCACATTGGTGTCTTGGCGGTGATTTTCACCACCACGACACCCACACAAAATTATCCAAGTGTCTTGACGGTGAAAATCACCGCCACAACACCAAACTGTTATGCAGTGTCGGTGCTCGAGCGGTGTAAAACATCGCCTCGACACCAACTTTGTCACCCCGATTTCTCTAAGTTCTTTGGTGATCAGGAGGTGTTTTTCACCACCTCGACACCAAGACAAAATATCACTTCGGTGCTCGAGCGGTGATTTTCACCGCCCGAGCACCAAAATTTGCATTTTTTATCTAACACCTGGAATGGTGTTTTCTCTTCATTTTTTGCCTCCACGCTCATTTATGCTCCTCGTTTTCTGCACCACATAGCCAAAACATAGTGACTCCATATCGCTTTGATCATCTCACGCTTCCCCATGTGACATATATTTCCTGACAATCATTGCATCTGCCATTCTTGCAATTTGTTTCCAAAGTTCCATCAAAGATCCTCGGAGATAAGAAATACATTGGTCTCTGCTCTCCTAAATGTCAGCTGAAACACCATCACCATCTCCTAAAGATAAGGGGAAGATGAAGTATAAGTACCAGGGCGTTTTCCCTCTGACCGTGGTATTGTCCACGGTAGATGAAATCAAAGACACTGAGATCGGCCATCAAGATCTGGCAGATTTCGTGAGGAGGATCCAACAAAGGTCGTGGGATGAGAATCTGAAAGCCATTGTACATAGCAATCTTCATATGGTTTCTACTTTCCCAACTTCAGCTCATCACACGGAGTTTGTACTTCAGGTAGCTGCACGCTACATTCAAGAAGACAGAACTGTGAGGGATTCAGCAGGTCAAGTTGTAATGAGGCTTGACGGTGAGTTCTTTGACATAGTCTTCAAAGTTCCACAAATGGAACAATACACTCCTATCACAATCCAGAGAGCTCAAGAAATATTTGACAATGATCCAGTCAAGGCCAAAACATTGATTAACTCACAGTGGTTGAAAACTCCCCTGCATGTTGTTTCTAGGTGGCCTAAGGGACTCCCCAGGAGTGACTTCAAAGAAGATGTAAGGGATATGATTACCTTGTTAAGCAGAGTCAAGGGCTTTCCTAGATCTTCTTATTTCCAAGATTGGATGTATGAATACATCCGGATCATTCGAAGGAGGAAAGTACACATTGATTGGGGAACGCAGATCAGTGACGAAATCCATGAGCAGCTGATCAAGGTGCCCACCACCTTAAAGTTTTATATGAATTCCTTCTTGGTGTACTCAGCAGCAGTAATGAGACAGTTTCCAGGTTTATCTACCAGAGGTAATAGGCATTCTACCCCAATCTATGACTACTATTACCAATTGAACCTGAGGGAAAGCTTCCACCATTTTAGAAGAGTCACAGATGCTTTCTTTGCTCCTTTGCTATTTACTTTTGATCCAACTCTGGAGAAGAAGAGGATTTCAGATGAAGCTTACAAGGTGGTCAACAAGGTGGGATGTGTGTTTCTACAATTTCCAACCTTCACTTACATAAGGGTAGGTTGTTTCATAGGATGCCCTTATATGCTTCCTAGATACCCATCAAATAAATGGATTCTTATGGAGTTGTGCAGACAATCAATTTTTGTGCACAAGGAATGAAAAAATAATCATAAGCCAAGGTTTAAGTTTCCATTAACCATTGGTAGGTACACGATTAGAACGGTGCAGAAGGCCAAGAATGTTTCAGCTGAGATGCACATAAATACTATCAAGACCTACAAGTATAGGCGTGACTTTGACTTCAGGGACGTCAAGAAGAAACTCAAGAAAGGTCACAACCATGTCTACCATTTTGAAGACATATGGGCAGAGTGTAGGGATGAAGAGGATGTACGTAAAGTGGCTTTCTGGAGGTTGACACTTGATCAAATTAGGGCTCTCCAAATAGCTGATTTGCCTGAAGATTTCATAGATTCGGGTGACGTCCTTAATTCTGCCTATGATGAGGACAACATTGCCGGGAGACCTTTGCCTCTAGTACAATGGTCCAAAAAAGAATGTACTTACATGAGAGAAAGGTTGGCCCCTATCCTACACAACACAGCAGAATGGCTTCACAAACATGGGCATCAGATGAAAGCCTTCAAGACAGATTCTGAAGGTGAGCTTCCTAAAGAGAAACCCATTCCACCGCCAGAATCTCGTGCCAAAGAAAAATAGGCCGCGATTCCCTCTTCGTCTCGAAGAGGGCCAAGGATTAAGTTCACTATGGGGAAAAGTATTCCACAAACTACTGAAATACAAGAAACAAGGGCTGCCACATCTCATGCAGAAGAGAGGCAGCTTGTTTTTGAGGATTTGTCTTCAGACGAGGAAGGAGGAGATACAGAGTTTGAATCCGAAAAATCAGATGATGAGAACTCTGGAGAAACCGAATCAAATGAAGAAGAAGAGCAATCAGCACAAGAGGTTGAGGAATACCAAGAGGATGAGCAGGTTTTGTCCCCTCCTCGAGGTGAAACCGAACAGGTTCCAGTATCTTCACCTCCTCACACTCCATCAATTCCTAAATCTCCTATTCCACCCATTCCTTCTTCTCCTCTTCCTACCACGGTTACAGGGGTAGAAGATGTTTCTTCCCTACCAGTAGTGTCAACGGTGTTGGTTTCTTCTACAGTTGGCCGATCAAAAAATATCAATGACCTATCTAGTTCGCCAGTTTCTCTCCCTAGCTTGTCATCTCCATCTTTTGACATTTCTTCGGAGGCTGAGTTTAACAGATTCATGAATGAATCTTTGCAGAGTTAGCTTGGTGTACAAACAACTGGGCCCATAATGACTACAACGGCGCCCATAGTTACTATTTCAACTGTTCTTCAAAGAGCCCCTACAGCTCAGGAATTAGCAGTAACAAGTGATGTGAATACTTCTTCCCTCCCCCCTTGGTTGGTGTCGCAGGTTCCTAAACGGAAAAAGTAGATGATCTCCCCCGATGAGCTGGACCTGGAAGAAATACCTGCTCCCAAGAACAAGGAAAAGAAAAAGGCTAAGGTATTGTCAAGACTCCAGGTTGATAAAGTTGGCCAGAAGTTTGTTGAGGTAGGTTTTCCTCCACAACCAGAGGGAGATGTAAATATGGAAGATTATACCATACAGAGAATACAACTTGGGAAGGTAACAAATGAAAGTGGAAAAGCAGATTCCCAAGTAGTGTTAGATGCTCTTGCAGGAAGGCTTGATAAGATGGAGCAAGCTAAAAATTTATACAAGGGGAAAGCTGAACGCTATGCGAACATCTTGAGAAACATAGCGGGATCTTCAATGGGTGACGCCCAATCTATGACCTTGGTAAATGTCGAAGAACTAGCTGTTCAAAAGGCAGAAAAGATTGCAGGCAAGGGTAAAGTCTTAAATGAGTTTATTGAAGAGATCATAGATCATGGGACGTAGGTCATCACCACCACAAGTGAGAAGAAAATACAAATAGCCCAGTTGCAGACTGAGCTTAACAAAGAGGAAGGATCACTTGTGAGGGATCTATCCCAGATGGAAAGGACTTTTTCATCATGGCTGAAAATGAAAGAATCCAAGATCAGCCAATTGGTAAAGAATGGAGTAATACCTGATAAGGAGAAATATGTGGAAGTGAAAGAATCGCTCAAACACAGAATCCAGGTATTGAAGTTTTTGATTGATGACATTCACCAGGCACAAGAAGATGTTGAAGGCTACCGGGTTCTACTGGTAAATGGAATGGAAGAGTTTCCAGGTGATCTCCTTGATGACGAGCACACCTTCCTTCCCCTCAACGAAATAATTTGTGTATAAAGAGGCCTTCATGAAGTTGGTGGATGACAAAGGTTTTAACAAAAACACCATACACACTGTATGTGATCTGCGGCTTTCACTTGATTGTTTCAAGGCTCATCTTGAAAGGTGTAAAAAGGTTTCTTCGTCTGCAAAGAAGTTGATTACCAAAATACATACGCTGGTGGATTTTACAGTCGGACTAGATGATAAGTTCATGAGAGAGACAATAAAGAAATATGAAGACTTCCACGCCCAATGCAAAGAACAATAGTCTGCTTTTCGTCTCCAGTGTTCGCCATTTTTGGTGTCCCCTACTTTGCACATTGTAAATAGTTTTTGACACTTTAGGTGTCTTTTTGTAAAATGTAATTGCACCAAAATATGAGGTGCGATTACATAGAAATAAATTACACTCAGTTAGATTAGGGTTTCCTAATTTTGCTCTTCCCTCCTTTCTATAAGTAAGAGGGATTTCTTTTGTAATATTGACCTTTTGATATTTTACAACGAAGTGCTGCTCTTTTGAAACAAGCATTGAAACTTTGTGTTCAATATTGTGAATTCAGATCTAATCAATAAAGAAGAGGATTGCATACTAGACTTTGTGTTGGAATCGATCGTTTTGTGTGTTGATTATATCAGTAGTGATTTGTGTATGAGATTGAAAGGCTTCATGTGGTTGATGTAAACTTTGTGTTACATTTATCGTTTGGATTCGTTTATGTTTGAAGATTTTGGTTGAAAGATCTACAAGAATTTGTGCTTGTAATCGTTCATGTTGTTCGAGGAATCGCTGTGTCTAAGAAGACTTTGTGCTTCTAATACAACGAACGATACTTCTACCGGATTCAACATTGAAAGGGCTACGGAATGACTTTGTGCCTTCGTGAGCCTTCCCTTTTCTTTTTATCTTTTGTTATTATAAATCATACCTGGTATTTTTAAACTTTTCTTTGTCAAGATAGAAATATTGGCATTACTGCTGTTGTTTAAGTTTAAGTTATTTCAGATCTAAAGCTTTTCATGGAGAAGCATTGTAAACATCTTCTCTGAAAAAAGAGAGAAGTATGAATGTAACACACCCCCCCCATTTCATGAGTATAGTGTACATTTTGTAAGTATTCCTTTAAGTTTACTATAGCTTCTAATTAGCAGTAAGAAGGGCACCTCCCCTTTCTGAGAGGAGAGATTATATCTCACATAGCTGTGGTTGAAGTCTAAATGGCGTAATCTGTTGAAAAGTCGATTACACTATTTTCACCCAATAGAACTCTCCCTTCACACACATCATTGAACCATGAACAACGTAAGAGTTGGACTCATCTATTGATCAACAAATTGGACAGCTATAGTCAAGACTGTCACACACTGCTCTGTCTTGACTGTAAATCCTTGAATTATCTGTACTCACTTATCCCATAAGGCATACCATCTATATGTTGTTGGAATGAATAGTTGAATCTCCCAGCCAGTTCTTAGCAGCCAAAAATGAAATTACTCTTTAAGTTGAGCAACAAGCTCACATGAATACTTTTCTGCAAGCTTTTCACTAGGCTAACCAAATGCCACCTACATAATTGTTATAGCCATGATAGGACTAATTTGATCCTCCATATAACTATCCTACTTCAATAGTTAGGCACTAGATGATAATCTTTCACACTTCCAGACACTCAATTTTTTCAAGATGTGAGCCAATATATCCTATCCATGTCACTTTTGTTTTTTTTGAAATTTTCTTTCCATCATTATAAATCTAATATATTTCTTCGACCATATTCTCTCATCTTCTTGGTAGATGCAAAATTTATTTATTTTGATGGATATGATAATCATTCAAAAACATAGTGAGCAGTCCTAACAAGATAATTTTAGCATCACTTAAGTTCATATGATCAATATTTATGAGAAAGGAAATATCTGTGGAGAGTTATCAGCAGATTCCTTTGACCTTGCAAATTTATGATCGCTTTTCTATTTTGAATAATATTATTTAATTTTTGTTTAACAGAAAAGCACATTGCAATTTTGTACTGCTAGAGTCCATCAGTGATACCTAGTAATAGAGGTAACCAACTTCATATTCCAATGCACTACCACTAAAGCAGGAATCATGTTACTATACCAACATGAGGAAAGTACACAATATTTACTTACCTAAGATTTTCAAGTGAAACTTTTTTTATATAGAGCTAGTGTGATCAACCTTAAAACCCATCTCTTCAAACATTTTCAACTGTGAAACCGGAAAAGAAATAGCATCATTTTTGTCATTTCCAATCAGTAAAAAAGTACTTTAGCCACTGGTTACAGGTTCAAAAACTGTAAGGGAGAAACATAACCTGTTCCAAGAAGCCATCATTAGGACAAATTGATTCACTTTGTTGTCTTAGGGATTCAAGTGCATCTGCAACAAAGTTTTAGACTTTTAGTGGACAGCATGAGTTGAACAGATGAAAAAACCAGTAGAAATTGATCCATTTGTATATTGCACAACATAAACACACATAAGCGAGGTAATTTGCAAGTGACAAACAGCCTCAAGTTGGAAACATTTTCAAATATAACCACCAGAAAATCACAGAGTCTATACCTTCTTGGGATAATTGCTTTGTTTTCATAAGATAAGTTGTTACGACAGATGTACTGCAAAAATAGAGAAAGGATATGTCGTTACTACAGATGCTGAAAATTAGAGTACCACGTATAAGAGATTCAGTGGATAAATAAGAGATCCATTAACAATCACCTCAAATATAAATAACTCTATTGTAAATGGAAGAAATGCTTAAAATTTTAGCCATTCTAAGAAAAAAGCAGTAACAAATATTACAACAGTTGGAATTAAGCAAATAAGGTACACTAGAATTTAAAAAAAAACAATTTTAAATGATGGATATTATAAAATATGTTTTATCCCTTTATATATTCGATATATCCTCTCTTCAACATTTCTAATGAACTTTAACACTGTGCAAAAAATATTTTCCAATGCGTTTGCTAAAACACAACTTGTGTTTTGTAAAAACCATGCAAAATGTTTGTAGGTGTGGCTATCAACCAATAGTCCAAAGTTTAATATCATAGCATGACTTCTCCATTAAAACTAGAGAGACTACAGATTCAAATTTTACATAATCAAATTACTTCCTCAGAACTTAATCTCGCAACTATGGTTAAAGACATAGCTTCCTCTTCTGTTCCAATATGAATCCACACCTAAAATTAACCTAATTTTTTTTCATTAAAATAACTGCAGTTTTTGTCACTTTTTCTACATTCAAAGAAATAGTTTAAGACATTTTCTTGAAACTACATCCATGAATGAGTTAAAAAAAATTACACTTCTTATATAAGCACAAAGTTGTAGTTTTTGCTTTCAGGCAGGTTTCTTGTTTTGCTTTTTGAGTTGCTGAGGCTTACAACCCATATGCTAGCAGCTAAACTGTGTTGTTGGGATTACCCAGGTTCAAACCTCAGCTTTAAAGGCATCAATCAGTGGGGATACACTCTATTTCAGCAAATAACTTGTTGAACACATTCAATTGCAGTAGGAATCATCCCATCCTTGCTAACGATAAAATCCTAATAATCTCGCTCTGAATACCCAAAGTTAACCTACTCAATTGGACAACAGCTCATAGAAATCCTTAAATGATGGAAAACGACCATTGAATTGCACTGAAGACAAGACAGATTACACAAAAGATCATGAAACTGTATGGGAATTTTAAAATTTTGATTTGGACTATTTGCTCAATAAGTAGAGAAACTTAAGCATATCCGATTAGGAAACTGCCAATCACACTGACAACATTATAATTATCTCTTCTTGGTAAGATGTGGCAGGAGAAAGTGAGATTGAATTGATGGTTTTCAGATGGCATTCGCTCAACAACTCACTTCCAAATAAACCGACATCATACATGGCAATGAACAGAACCCAGAGACATTAGAAAATAACACAAAAAGTTGTCTGTGCCATATATAGAAGCCAGACATAGTAGGAACACTATTTCCCCAGGCACAAAATACTATTTCCACCCCGCGTCACTCACCCCTACCAAACTAATCAAATTATGCTGAAATATCTAGGTGTCCCTTAAAAACACTAAAATGAAAATTTTCCTTTTTAAGGGTTTGCAATGGGAACCCGATAGGGACTGACATAGGACCTGGCCTCAACCTTAACTCCCACAAAATCATATGTAAGTGTAAAAACCCTAACTTTCTGGAAAACCCTTTCTCTCCTTTCCCTATCCCTCGTTATAAATTTAGTTTTCCCTTCAAGTAGCTGTAAATTGAGGCAATCATGACTGAAAAGAGACTATAACCGACAATCCTTATTACCGACTAGTATTTATTTACTTGAGGTCTCCAGTCTATCCTTTGCACTACTTCCGCAGCTTGACCCACTAGGACTGATATTGGATGCAGTCGGAGAGTTGTGCTCCGTCATGGGAGCCATCGACCAAGATAGACTGGAAAATGGCTTCTGCTAAAAAAGAGTTGAAGAAGAACCAGGAGACTCTAATGGAGATAACTTGCCTCTTTGGCTTGAACCCACCCCGTCAGCGAACCTGCCCTTTGGAGACTTCGAACCATCTGCATCCTCTGAATGGCTACCCCCAATGTAAAGCTTCCTCAAGCAGATTTCTCATCCTTGTTTTGGACAAAGGAGCAAGGAGCTTGCCACTGCTAGCCCAAAGCAAGTTCCTTTCCTTTCAAGCATAGAAAAAACCTTGTAATTATAGATAGACAGTCTTACTATACCGTTCCAAGCTGCAACGAACAACATTCATGTTTCGCCAAAAGCATGAACTACTGCGGTTGGAATTTGACGGCTCTCAACTGTACCCAATTCAACCAAGAGTTACTAATTGTATAATTCCATAACTAAGGACTGCCAGGATGTTGCTAGATCAATCCCATCCTCTTGCTCTGTTTCCTAACCCTCTCCATCATTCCCACTGAACATAGTGCCAAATCCAGAAGTTTTTAGCAATGCAGAAACAAAAGGCGTTGCAGAAGGGAATAACTATGCATCGCTGACTAGGTTTTTTGTTCATTGTTGTTTCTATGCATTGTTGTCATGAAGGTTTCCACATGTTTTATTTTCAAAAAGCCTTCCCCAACTTTGGAAACTGTACGCTCCACACCAAAATTGTGAGATAGACATTGCCTAGTGACGATGGAAAGAAGAAAAGCATTAAAAACATTCCGCGTGACACCAAAAGTGTGCCACCTTTCGTGCTTGCATGATCTTTGCTTCCCCCACAATAAATTCTTTCTTCTCTTTCTTTCTGCAAGAAGAAGAATTGTTTACAAGACTGTGCCAATAAGCAAACCTTGATGACACAACAGTTGTGTCATCAAATTTTTTCTTATTGGCGCATTCTTGTAAACAATGGCAAATTTGCAGGCTTACCACTGGGAATGTCATTGTGGTAGACTTAAACTGAATAAAATGGCACATTTTCCACAATCGTAAAATGCCATTTCCATCCACTACTCGATTCAAGATTATCCAATTGAAGGAGATGCTGCAAATTCTTGTTACTAAACACAAAACCCCTGAAGACTCCTTTGCATATCTTCAATTATTGCAGACCTGATTCCCCAAGAACACATTTTTGAAAGGTAAAAGAGTTCACTCTTCTATCGCTCACAGGGGGTCTGTATTGCAAGATATGAACAAAATGGATTTTGCAAGGATGCTCTCAAAATACTGAATTAATGAAGCATTCTGAAACATATCCTAACATTGTAAGCTTTGTTTGTATTCTTTGTGCATGTGGCCATGGAGGTTTAGTGGATGAGGGTTGTACATACTTCAATCACATGAATAAACAGTATTGCATTACACCTACAGTTGATCATTATGTGTGCATGGTTGACCTTCTTGCCCGTGTTGGCTATCTCAGGGACATTCTAAACTATATTATTAAGATGCCAATTAAACCTGTGGTGGTTGTGTCGATGTGTTTTCTTGCTTCCTGTAGATTACATATGAATATAGACTTAGGAGTATTTACAGCCATGTTGCTTTTCGATTTGGATCCTAAAAATGTTGTAACTTATGTTCTTCTCTCAACATCTATACAGAAGTGGGCAGGTGGGGTGAAGTTCAACTGTTAAGGAGATTGATGAAAGATAGAGGAATTAAAAAGATTCTTGGATTTAGTTGGAATGAAGGCCATAAAATGGTACTTTCATTTTGTGTGGGAGACAGATCACATCCATAGGCACAGGGGATCTATGCAAAGTCAGAGAAATAGGCTTGGGGGATGAATGCAGAAGGGCAATTTTCAGATTTAGGACATTTACTTATTGATGTGGAAGAGGAAGAAAAATCATTATTTCTCTGCCACCATAGTGAAAGTTGGCAGTTGTATTTAGTTTGTTAAACACACCCTTGGAACAAGTATTAGAGTTGTAAGGATTTTCATGTATGTGTTGATTGTCACAATGCAAGAAAATTTATCTCTAAGTTTTTTGGAAGAGAAACTGTAGTGATAGATGCAAATCGTTTCCATCATTTTTAATAGGGATAGTGATTTGGTAGAGATTATTGGTGATGTTAAATGAAGCAATGTGAAAATTAGGCTTGCGCTATAATAATGTGCATGAAGGGACAAGGTTTTTTTTTCACTTTATAAAAGATTTTATTCATTTTTTATTTGACAAGTTAGGCTATGATGTTGGTCATTGTTTATATACACTGTTGAGATATTTGTCAAAAGCCTGTTTTATGATAAGATGGACATTTTATTGAATGTTTTTAAGTAATTTGTGTTTGTATGAAATGAAAAGTTGGAGGTGGAGGTGCAGAATGGACAAAAGACAAAAAAAGATCTTTCAAGTAAATAAAAAGATCCTTGATCAGTGGGAAATGAGAGAGGTCTCACAATCTGTCGTAGTCAGTTTTTACAGTTCTTTTGTATGGATTAATTGTATTATCTTTTGTTCATGTCAATTTGATTATTTGGGATTAAATTACACATCTCGCATTAAGTATGTAGATGTTGTATCATTTATGATTAGATATTTTTAATATTGCTTCGCATGCCTTGCTTAGTGAGATTGTTGATAGATTTGTTAGTTCACAAATACTTTTCAATGTAATTAATTTCACTCTATTTGGTTTTTCTTAGATTATGAGCTATTATAATTTATCTATGAAGAAGAAAAAAAGTTACAATTATATTTGTGTTATAAATAGCAGATATGCATGGCACTTGAAAAACGTAAAATGAGAATTGTAGATTGATGTTGGAAAAGAGAATGCTATTTTTTACATGTAAAAATAATATCATAATTTATATTGTATTGTAATTGTTAATTAATGTCATTACAAAATTATGCATGGTGAGATTTATAAATTGATACCAATGAGATGGGGGTTCAAATTTCATAAGGAAAGCTTAAAAGAGCATTTTATAAGTGTTTGGAGTGATGATAGATTTAAAACAAAGGATTAGAGTCTAAAAGAATTTCAGAAAAACTTAATGAGAGACATTCATAAGATTTAAAAGAATATTACAATTATATTCATAATATGATCAAATTGATCACTTTATTTATGTGTGACAAACCAAAAAATAAAAATTAAAGGCTATATTTGATTTGATAAGATAGAAATTGAATAATTTTGTATCAGTTGCACAACTAAAAAATGGTAGGAAAATTAAATTACATATGTGACATCTAAATTATTTTTAACAATCCTTAATCACAACTACATAAAGAATTTTGAATGTTTATATTTGTTTAATATCAAAATTTTATAATAGGAGATTCAATTCATATTGTTGAAAGATGTATGAGTTATGTGGCAAAAAAAAATTTGTTTGGCCGAAAAATATTAGAATGTATAACACTTATGAGATCTATTATGGAGCCCTAACACAAGAGTTATATATAAAAAAGACACAAATGTTAATAAAATAGTAACAAGAGCATCTTTGAAGGGAAAAGTAGGCTAAAATCAAAGGGACGTTACAAACTAAACAAGACCTACAACAATCAAACTAAACCTTTTTTCTTATGTGAATGTAGAATCATTTGGTCTAAGGATTATATCTTAGACATAACTTTCATGTTCATTATCAATGTCCATCCATTGCATCACCATCTTCATTGTAATCAAAAGAAATTAGAGAAGTTGAAAATGAGAATGAAAAATAGTGTTCAATAATGAGTTTGGAAAATTTGTCTCGATCAATTGTTCTTTAGCAAAATTTAATAAAGTTTGCAAACCCAAGGACTAAGCAACAAACCTAGGTACAAAATTGAAAGGAGAGAGGGGTCAAGTAGTAGCAACGTTTGAAAGAAATTACAAGTTACTAGATACTATATAAGTGGTAGTTTATTAGGGGTCTACATTTTTATAAGTTGACTTAAATAATCTTTATGAATCTCTAAAATAGACCTTATAATATACATTTTTATAGAGCTTATTTAATTGGTCACTTGGAAAAAGAAAAAAAAGCTTGAATAGATAATCAATTGACACTTGGTTTGAATCTTTATTGACCCTATCAATAGATCTTTTAAGGGGACATCAACATCAAATATAACTAAAATTAGGAGGTCATGGAGAGGTAGGTTAGAAATTTAATTTGTGAACATTAGTCATTTAATTTATTTATTCTCTTGCATATATCTTAATCATGATTAGGTGGATCTGTTTGAAAAAACATCAAAAGTAGTTGCTAGGATTAAGCGGGTGGCCATGCGTGGGATATTCCTTTCAGATGGCCTTATTTGGAAATCTCTTCATGTACAAGGTCTGAGACTTCAGAGAGAAATTTGGATCCATAATTACTCTCAAAATGGGTCAGAAGAATTTCATATCATCACAAACAAATTTAGTTTTTTATCTATATTGAATCAAAGAAATTTACAAAGAATAAGAGCTACCAATCAGTAGTTGAGAGATACAAACATTAACAGACGATAAGAACAAATCAGCCATAAGAAGGTTGAAAGGAACAATCATTTCATATACTATATAATTTTACAATGAAAAGACTTGTTATCAGACTAGAACTACAAGACTATATATTTTAATTTGCTGAAGTTGAACCATGGACTTTGAATTCTTCTTGCATAAAACTTGTTGCTAAGAAAATAAAAAATCCACCTGAAAAAGGATGTCAGAGTAAAGCCTTAAAGTTGCATTTGCATGATAATAGTTATTAGAGAACATAACTGAACATCTAGCTTTCCAAAAATGCTTTAGAATAACTTGTATAATAGATTGAGAAATAACATTGTTTTCAATACCCGAACCCAAGCTTGTTTCTAGTTTAACTCATGATAGAAAATAGTAGGAAATATTTTAAAAACAATTGTGCATTGTTTCTCAACATAAGTGCAATCCCAAAATATGTGCTTCATATATTCAATACATAAGCAATAAGGGCAATTAGCTAGTTGAACTATTATACATTTCAATCTATCTCCAATTAGTAGCTTGCAATGTAAAATTTTCTAAGCCAACACTTGTGTGTCAAAATCAACCTTCAATTTCCATATTTTAGCACTAAATTTGCTCCAAAATTTGGAATTAAATCTACATTTCCACTTCTGATTATGATGAGGAACAAGAGATTTTTTTGGTCCCTAACTACGATAATGGGAAGGGATGTCGATGATGGCTGGTGTGATCATCAACCCGAGCTAGGGCGTATGTGCCCTAGCTTTGTTTTGTTTCATTTTGTGCGTACGTGGAGGGGGGCGTTGTTGTTCTTTGAAGGGGTTGGGTTAACATTCTTTCTCCCTGCATGTTGGTTTCTCCCTTAGGTGTTGCATAGAGTGTGTAGGGTGTGGCTACGATTGGTAGCCCGCCTTCTTCTTGCTTGGCTCTCGCTGCATTTGTGGGTGTTGGGTTGCTGGGTGGATCGATTGCCGCTTGAGCTGTGTGGGCTGCGGGCCTTGCCTTCTCTGAAATCTGCATGGGGTTCTTTGGCCCAGTTGGGGTTTTCTATTTGGAGCTCATTTGTGTGGGACAACATACGAAGGCCTCGGGCCTGGAGGTGCCATGCCCTTTTTTTTTGTCTATGTTTCTATCATTTGTGAACCGGTGTGGGGTGTGTGTGGGTATCTGGTTCTCTTTGTGTTGTGGTCTTTCTCTTTTTTCTTTTCGGTTCTGGGCTTGCATGTCCATCGTGGAATAGTTTTTTCCTCTATGTCTGGTGGGGAATCATCCGGAGCTAGTCCCAAGATGGATTTCCGCTTTGCGTTTGGTTCGAAGCCTCTGGCACAAGATGTGAAGATAATTGATAATACTTTATTTTCTTCAGAGCAAGATATGTTTGGTTCAGGTTCGGCTGGGGGATCTCGGATTACGAAGATTAATGGGTGTTTGGAGAGATGCAAAGAGAGGCCAAAATTGGTTATTCCGATGGAGATGCTAGTTGATGATATTGAATAATATTTGAAACATTCATTTTATTGCAAGTTTATGGGTTTGAGAGTTTCGCTACAATTTCTGGAATCCTGGGCCCAGAGGACATGGTTGCCGGTAGGAGAGATGGAGATTAGGCTCTTGGAGAACAACTATTTTATGGTATCCTTTGATTGCATGGCTGATCGGAATAGGATTTTTGAAGGGGGTCCCTATTTTTATAACCAGGTGGGTCTCTTTATAAAGCCATCACATGCGGGTTTCAATCCGACTGAGGAACTTCCGAATCGAGTTCCAGTGTGGGTTAGGTTGCCATGGTTTCTAGTGGAATGCTGGCGGGAGGATGTTCTATAGTTGGTGGCTTTAATGCTTGGTAAGCCTGTCGGTACATCGCAGCAAACAAAATTCAAAAAGGTAATGAATTTTGCCTATATATGTGTGGAAATTGATTCAAGCAAGCCATTGCTAGATTCTATGGAAGTTTGTGCAGGTTCCTATACTTGGATTCAACAATTGGACTATGAGACCCTTCCCTTTCATTGCCGATTTTGTCATGAATATGGACACTTGTAGCGTATGTTCCCTAGGGCCAAGCCAGTGACACAACAACCCTCTATGCTTCATTGAAACCCACCTAGGGTTGATAAGGGGAAGGAGCCTATTCTAGGTGATGGAGATGGTGAGGATGGATTTGTCCATGTCAAGGCTCGAAATAGGAACAAGGGGCAAAAGAGGAATTTCAAGAAAAGGCAGGATGACGATACTTTTAACAGGTTTGAGGTGTTGGATGATCTCAGTCAGCAAGAAGTGAACTCAGGTTTGATTAATTTGGATCAGGGGACTTTGGGTGCTAAACAAGACGAACCTCCTTTTGAGGATATGCAAGTTCTGCAGGATGTGGGGGATGGGCAGATGGATACTGATCAACCTTCGCTTGCTCAAATAGGATTAGATGATATTGTTAGGGTAACGAAGTCTGGAAGTGGGGGATCCCCTAGGTCCTTGAAGGAAGGTTTGGATATGGGGAAGATCTCTCTCTCCTCTTCTCGTTTGGGTATTCAGCAAAAGGATCCAAAGAAGGGTGTGAGTGAAAAGTCCTCAAAGCTAGGTCAGAAGAAAGACTTGGAAAAGCTAAAGATTGCTGGGGAGACTCTGGTGCAATAAAAACCCTTGATTCTCATTTCTCTTACCCTTCAAAATGATTGTTCTCTCATGGAATGTTAGGGGCTTGAACAGTGGCCCTAAACAAAAAGTTGTTTGAGATTTGGTCAAAAATAAATCTCTTGATATCCTCTTTTTACAAGAGACTAAATTATCGGTGGAGAGTATGATGGGTATATTACCTAAGTTGTGGAGAAGTGGTGAATGCCAGTGTATCATGGCCCTTGGCTCCTCTTGGGGGGGTGGCTTGTTTATGGAACCCTCGGAAGATTAGTCCCATATAGTGGACGACCTCTAAATCATCCATCTCCTTTGTGGTCTCTAGCTTTGAGACAAGAGAAAAGGTCTTATTCTCAAATGTTTATGCTCTTATTGAGCTTCATGGTAAGCAACTTCTTTGGGCCCATCTTAGTTTTATTCACAGTTTGGTTCCTTATCACCCATGGATTTTGGTTGGAGACTTCAATGCCATTGTTGAGTTATCTGAAAAACGGAGTGGAACAACAAGGCTGGAGTCTTCTGCTATGCTGCTTCGGGATAGTATCTCATCCTTAATATTTATGATATGAAACCTAGTAATGGGTGTTTCACATGGAACAATAGAAGGATTGGAGAGAACTGTGTTGCTGAGAGGTTGGACTGGTTCTTAGTTTCTTGTTACTGGGTTGGAGGTGTTTGGTCTTCTTGTTCTGAGATTCTTGACAGGAGGGGTTCTAATCATTGGCCTATTATGCTAAGTATTGTTTCGGCTAGTAAGCCTAGGACTTCTTCATTTAAGTTCCAATTGATGTGGTTAAGGGAATCTACTCTCTTTGACAATGTTGCTGATTGGTGGAGGATCAGGCGACCTGCTTTTGGTACGGCTATGTACATCTTTGCTAAGCTTCTTCAGTTTTTTAAGTATTAGCTTAAGAGGTGGAACCGCCAGTGTTTTGGTAATATATTTCAGGATAAGGATGTGGCTCAGTCTAAGCTAAATAAAATTACGAGGCTGATTCGGGAGAAGGGAGTTACGGAGGAGTTTTTGAGAGAGGAGGATAGGGCTTTAAAAGTGGTTGAGGAATGTGAATTGCGAGAAGAGATCTACTGGAAGCAAAAGGCTAGATTGGAATGGCTGCAAGCTGGAGATAAAAGCAGTGCCTTTTCCTTTAATTCTGTGAAGGACAGGAGGCATGGTAATTCCATTTCTATTAATGTGAATGATAGGGGGGATCGTCTTGCCTCTTTTCCAGAAATCTCTGGCGAGGCGTCACAGTATTTTGCTTCTTTATTCAGGGAAGAGCTTCCTGGTCACTCTGAGGAGGAAGCTCAGGTTCTCTCATGCATTCCCCAGTTAGTGTCTAGGGAGATGAACAAACAATTGATGGGAGAGATCTCTCTTGAGGAGTTGGAGGGGATTGTGTTCCAGATGAAGAAAGGAAAATCTCCCGGACCCGATGGTTTCCCGGTTGAATTTTTTCAGGAGTTCTGGGATATCATAAAGTTGGACCTTCTTGCAGTTGTGCATGAATCCCAGAGGAATAAGCAAATGTTGCGCGCTATGAATTCCACCTTTCTTGCCCTTATCCCCAAGTGTGAGGGGGCATATAGGTTAACTCAGTATCGGCCTATTTCTCTCTGCAATGTGGTTTATAAAATTATCTCAAAATTGATCGCTGAAAGGTTGAAGAAGTGGCTTAAAATGCTGATTTCTGAGGAGCAGAGTGGTTTTGTGGAGGGGTACCAAATTCTGGATGGGGTTGTTATAGCTACTGAGACTATCCACTCAATGGCTAAATCCCATTAGAAGGCTATGTTCATTAAGTTGGATATAGCCAAGGCTTATGACAGGGTTAGATGGTCTTTTATGAGGAAGGTTCTGGCGGCTTTTAGATTTTGCGAGGAGTGGATTCAATGGGTCATGAGCTGTGTCACTTTTGTCTCTTTTTCAGTGCTGATAAATGGTAGCCACTTTGAGATTTTTAATGCTTCTAGGGGTTTGTGTCAAGGGGATCCGCTTTCCCCATACTTATTTCTGCTTCTTGTTGAAGGGATTGGGCACTTGATGAGAAGAAGGGTCGAGATGGGATTCATTCAGGGTTGGAAGTGGGGGGGAGGTTTTCCCCCACAGCCTCACTTGCAGTTTGTTGATGACACTGCTTTGATGGGGATTTCTTCTATCAGGGAAGCTACTAATTTGAGGCAGGTGTTGGATGTTTATCTTAAAGCTTCAGGGCAGTTGATTAATGAAGATAAATCCTCCATCTTCTTTTTCAATACTCCGGTTCCTATTCAGAGAAGGATTGTGAATATTTTGAGGTTTCAGATAGGAGCTCTCCCTTTGACTTATCTAGGCATTCCTATATCTATTGGCAGACTTCCCAAAGGTTCTTGGAAGGGTATTATAGATAAATTTTAGGTGAAAGTTAACCATTGGACCCATAGATGGTTATCTTTTACTGGAAGATTTCAACTTCTCAAGTCGGTGGTGCAAGCCCTCCCAACTTATAGATGCATGTTGCAGGTGGCTCCGATGGGCTTTCTGAAGGAGCTAGAAGCTCTAGAAAGACAATTTTTATGGGCTGGAAGTTTGAATTCTTCCAAGTGGAGCCTCGTCAAGTGGGATGTTGTGTGTAGTCCCAAGCAGTATGCTGGTCTTGGTCTTCGTCAATCAACTCTAACAAGGATGGTTGTGGTTGCTAAGTTGTACTGGAGATGGTGTGTGGAGCTGGACCAAAGTTGGGCTAGGATCTTAGCCCATAATTATTTCCTAGGAATCCCTCATCAGGATCTCCCTAGGTACCCTTTAGAGGGGAAGGGCTCGGTGATTTGGTCTACTCTGCAGAAGGGTGCCAAGCTTATCAAGGATGGTTTATTTTGGATTTGCAGAGGAGGCTTGGATACCCTTTTTGGTCAGACTCTTGTGATGGCCAACCTCCCCTTATCTCTCAGTTCCTCGACTTGGTTCCTTTGGGTCAGATATTTCTAGCAGCTCGATGGGCTAGGGTTAGTGACTTCAAATCTCTCTCGTTTAGGGGCCAGCTAGGGGTGGCTCAGTGGAAGGATCCCTCAGAATGGCCAGATTTTGGGTTGGTTGAAAGGAGCGCTGAGCTTCATAACATCCTTTGTAGAAGGTGTTGCAGTTCTCTCCCAGGAGAGGATATCCTTGCATGGAACCACAATCCTAAGGGGGTTTTTTCTGTTGCCTCTGGCTACCAAGTTCTTTTGACTCAGAGGTTGGATGGCGGGGAGGTTCATCGGTGGAAAAGAGTGTGGAACAAGCTCTCCTGGCCAAAATGCAATTGCTTTGTGTGGACTCTGGCTTGGAAGAGGTGCTTAATCTAGGATAACATCTGTAAATGTGGATTTCTGGGGCCTTCTATGTGTGTTTTATGCAAAAATGAGGAGGAGGACTCTTCACACCTATTCTTTCGATGCCCTTTTGTTTCTCAGCTTTGGCATTTTTGGTGGGGAGTCTGGAAGAGGCCTTGTGTTCATGCTTCTTCTATAATTGAGTTCTGGGATAGTATGGGTAGACCTCCCTCGATGGCTTCCTTTTTGCAGGATGTCTAGTTTGTTGGTCCCACTTTTCTTCTTTGTAAAATTTGGCTAGAGCGGAATCATAAGATCTTCCGGGGGGAGACGTTGATGGTTCAGCAAGTGTGGTGGCGTCTATTGGGTATGATTCAGGAATCGATTGCTACTAAAAGTGAGATGGTCTTCCCTCTGGAGAAAGGCGATGTTGAGGTAGTGGAAAGATTGGGTCTTCAAGAAATTTCTTCTTCTTTTATTGGTAGTAGATTTTGCAGGCACGGAAAGCAAAGAATTCAGCGGGTGGGCAGGTGGTTACCGCCTCCGAATGGAGTCCTGAAGATTAATATTGATGGCTCTTCTAGGGGCAATCCTAGGCCTGCTGGGATCAGAGGAATTGGTAGAGATTCTTCAAGGTCGGTTATCTTTCTTTTTTCGGTGCATCAAGGGGCTCAAACTGTTAATAATATGGAAGGTTTGGCTATTCTTTATGCTATGGAGAAGGCTCTTTCTCTCGGATGGAGAAAGATTATTTGTGAAGTGGACTCTCAGATTTTAATTAATTTGGTGAATGACCAAAAGGTGAATGGTATTAACTGGTAGCTAGTGGGGGTGGTTCAGTGGATTCTTCAAGTTAGTTCTATGATGGAGGTTGTGTCCTTTGTTCATATCCCACGGGAGTGGAATCGAGTTGCTGACTACTTGGCCAGGCGGGCCTCTGAGCATGTAGATGGATGAAAGGTTGAGGATTGGAGACAGGTTTCTCCTGAGTTTCGTCAAGATTTGGACCGGTTATTGGAGGAAGACAGGAGTTTGTAGTTGGTTGGTTGCTTATGTTTCTTTGTTTTTTGGGTTGTATCTGAATGGGTTCCAGGGTTTTGGCTCTTGTTCTTGGATGTAATGTTGTGTTCTGAATTTCAATAAAGTTTTTACCAAAAAAAAAAGGAAAAAAAGATGAGGAACAAGAGACCATCTAGGAAGGATATGAGAATAAACCTTCTTCAGAGGGAAATAACTAAAAAGGACTAAAAGATAAATATTTCTAGTATTTGGAAAAATTACATTCTTTGGGAGTGCAAAGCTTCATAGAAAGGTAAATGGGGACTTAAGATTGTACAAAGATCAAAAATTGTTTATATTTATCGCCCAATCCATAATGCTCCTTGAGATATTACTAAGAGGTCCAATCAAGCGTGTTAAAATCTCAAATATCTTTGAATTTATGGATTCCCTTTTAAAAAAAATAGTAAGCATGCATTGGGAAGCTAATAGCAAGTGGCTGATTATGATAATTAATAATTCTATTCCACTAGATAGAAGTTGATGCAAAACTAAAACCATCTTGCAAGGAAGAATTGTTCCAATGTAAGAAGTGACAAAATTGTTGCCAAACTTTCCAAATAGAGACTGAAGAGGAAAGGAAGCTTTGATTTTAAAGAAGGGAGACATTAAAGAATATCATGGTTGATACACTCTCTAGGAGACTTGATCTATGTCATGTAAGAGTTTGTTTGTAGGTTGTCAGAGTGATGAAGTGCTTCCAGAGTACAGAGAGAAGTGTTGTATTGTTACATCTCATTTGAAGATTAATATAAAAATTGGATCTCTTTAGGTGTGGAGTTTTTTCCCGCAAGGTTTTCTCCATGTATATCTTGTGTCACTTGTGTTTGAAAACTTGTGGTATTGCAGATTTTGGTTTCATTGTTAAATTGTGTAGTGTAGAAAAATGTATCCCTTTACATTTTCACAGTTGTTTGGGCCTTCCCTATTAAAATTTGGTTCATTTACACCTTAATTGGCCCTATTTTGCATCCATAAGCCTAATTAAATGCATTTTTTAAGGATAATCTTGACATTCAACTAATGACAAATCATAATCTAATGTTTTTGGCTATGTGTTCTAGATCTAGGGATCTGGGACTCATATGCCCCTTTGGGCGTATGGGTCCCACCTAGGACTTGGGGCCTGGTTTCAAATGTTATATTGAGCAAGACACTTCTTGGAGATTGTGTCCCAGGTTTAAGCCACTGGGACTCATATGCCCAACCTGGCGTATGAGTCTCTCTTTAACTTGGATCTATTTTAAAATCAAATTCTTGGCCTTAAAAAGTTCTTAGAGATTCTGATTTTTGCTGAAATCACATATTTTTAGAAAATATAATGATTTAAGCCTTAAAAATTTTCATTTTAAGGATTCCAATTGAAGAGGATTTGATCAAGCCACCTTATATTAAACCCCCTTGGATATAACCTCGCTAGTTTTAAACCATACCTATAAATGAGTCTCCTTTACACCTATCAAAATGTTGATTAAAAATCACTTTTGATTTACCTTTTGGGGGATCAAATGAATTCATTTAAAATTTATTTCAAATGATTATGGTAGTCCTCAGAATGAGCTAGCCAATGAATATAATTTTAATATGTTTTAGTTTTACTATGTATTTATTGTTTTAGTTTTATTAAACATAGGTTTTTCATCAAAAATGAAGGTCTTTGTTCTGCACATGTGGAAAAATAGCAAATTATAGAATTTTTTTATAAAAAATATGAGCGCTCCAGATATTGAAGTCCTTGATCCAACAAAAAAAATAAAATTGAATTTTGATAAATACAAAAAATCTTACGTGTTATACAGTTGTGCTATGTCTGAATTGTAATTGGTTTGACTTCGCAACTTGATTAAAGAAAAAATATTTAATAAAAAACTATCTAACCAAGTGGAAGCACTAGATATCAGAGTTACAAATCTAAATTCGAAAGAGTTAGAATTTTATCCTTCTTGGAAAAAACGTTATGCGTTATACGGTGTGCGTCACTTTTTAAAAATGTTGTTTTCTGGAAAAAACTAGTTTTCATGGGAGATGGAAAAATAAATGCAATCTGATTCCAAAAATTTTGAAAAAAATATTTTTAGAATCTAAAAAAAGAATGTGACGAGACTTTATTTTTCATCATCTTCAAATTCCTCATGGTTTAGCCGCTATAGGTGCCCGAATGTGAAGATTTAGTTAAAAATAATAATTTCAGTGTCCAATTTGGCCAAAAATTGTAAACCACTATTGTGGGATCACCTCCTAGATTTGATGTCAGCTTCTAGCATTGTAATTTCGGTAAATTGGTCATAAACAAGTATAAATACAAGGTTATTTCACATAATTTCTGCTAGCAAGTTTTCAAGTCATCTAAGCAATCTTATGAGAGCATTCTTAAGGAAAATTCAAGAGTTTACAAGAGCATTCAAGCACAAATCATCAAGCATTTGGAGCAGAAATCAAGATTCAAGCATCATGTCAAAGTCTTCATGCATCATGTGTGTTTGTGAGCTAACATTTGTGATATAGGTTTCATGATTCAAGAAAGCATTCAAGACAAATTTTCAAGCATTCAATTGAGAGTAAAGATCCACATTCATGCTAGCCATTTCACACAAGTTTGTAGCATTCATTTCAAGGGTTTGGTGAGTTACAACATTGCATAAATGTTCATTCATCATCCCTTCATGCTTTTCTATTTCATTTCAAGGTTTAATTACCAAAATGAGGTTTGACCAAGGCAAACCACCATTCCCTAACAAAACAACATTTTTTTCTCATGATGTGTGTTTATAGATCTAGGGGAATTGAAGCTTGAAGATCGTTTGAAGACAAAGTTGAAAAAGTTGTCAAAGTTGTCAAAGTTGTCAAGAAGTTGCCATCTTCCTGGAAACTCACGTACAAAGCAGAATTTAGACTTTCAAACTTGAATAATCAAACAAGATGGAAGCTACAGAAGATCACTAGATGCTACAAAAATTTCACTCAAACCCTAGTAACAAGACTAAATCACCCATTTGGGCGTATGAGTCCTAGTATAGCCCTTTTGTCAGTTCTCTATAGATCTTGCACAATCACCAGAAGATTCTACATTCTACCCATATTCTTCTAGCAAGATTAAATGAGCTAGCTTGGCATATCAGTCCCAATGCACCTTAAAACAACAATTTTCAAGGTTTTTAGACCTTATTTTGACCTCTTCATTATTCTAGGTACTTTTTTGTTTCATTTTGTTTGTCATTTTGATTTCATGATTTCAAGTTTCTAGGGTTTTATGCATAGGTGTTTTCATTTCTCCTTAGAAGCTTCATTTAATGGTGAACCCCATCTAATCACACAAGGAAATCCCTATTCCTTCCCTCAATTGAGTCACTTAGTTGAGGGATCTTGGTTTCCTAATGAACTAAAGTGTGAAATAGGTCCAAGTTCCATCTCCCAAAAGGTGGACACCCATTTCCCTTGTGTTCATTTTGGTGAACCCAACCTATAGACCCTTGAATTTATGATTTGGAGAGCATTGTAGTCCTAAATCTAGGCTGCATTAACTTTGCATTAGATTTTCATTAGTTGAAGTGCACTTAGGGCTTCTAAATCTTGCAATAGTGAAAAGTGCATATAGGTTGCATTTTTGTATTTTACATTATTCAAATTCATTGGATATCTGTAATTGCAAAAAGTCAATTGAGCATACAACCTAGACACATTAAAATCAACTCAGAATTTGTTGAATCTAGTTTAAAAACCCTAATTTGGGACTCCTTCGCCCACTTGGGTGATTTAGTCCCTGTATAGGTTATTTTTTCAAAAAATTTGGGTATTTTGTGCTCTCTAATCTTCACTATTTGAACCTTCCAGAAACCCTAATTGGGATTCATTCACCCATATGGGTGATTTAGTACCAAATTAGGTCTGAATTTGCATATTACAACATTAAAAACTTCATTTCTCTACTTTTGTTTGCTGCTGTCAGATCCTTGTTTCAGTTTGCTGATTTTCTATTTCATTCATTTCATTAGATCTAGTTTAATTTGGTTTCATTTTGAGTGCATTTGTAAACATACGAATTGGAATTAAAGAATATCATTTATCTTGTGTTCATTGCATTTATCTTGCATTCATTGATTTCCTTTGCATGTGCTTTACAACTTGGTGTCCTATTGCTAATACTATAGTGAGACATAGTTCAAGACTCGTGTCATCCTGCTATAACACACTCATCATGGATCTTGGGTTATCTAGCTCTTTCACTCACAGTGTTGACACTAGTTCACTAGGTATGGACCATAACATTGACAACTCCTTACTTGCAATTAGTATGACAAGTGTTGAAACTATGGTTGCTAGTGTCCCTCAATAAAATATTATCCTTGAACCCATGAAGAATTGGAACAACTACAAAACCTAGTAAGTACTAAAACATTTCAACACTGATATTCCTACCATAGATAACATACACCGAATGATTGAAAGAGAAAAAGGAATAGAGATTGGATGTAACTTAGCTCAATTTTTTGGAAAACATCTTACCTCAATGACTAGTTGTGCTCAAACTTCAAACAATGCTCAAAGTCAAGGAGGAACTCAAATTCCTCCTCCTACAACCATTACCTCTATTCCTACTTACACCAACCCCTCAAGTTATAACAATGATACAACCTACTAGAAATTTCATTCCTACCTTAGGTATTTCCACTAGCATCCTAGTACCTTTGTGGCATCTCATGTCATATCTCTTACAACATTACATCCCATAATAATTTCATTCACTTGCACCTTAAACACATATACACCTCCACCATATTCACCTCCATCCCAAAACACAACTATTTATGCCATCCTTAACCAAATTTCGCAAAATGTTTCATCACTTCAATGATAAATTTCCACCATAAACCAAAATCAAAATAGCCAACCTTCATAATACATCAAAAGAAATCCATTATCCTTGGAGATATTAAGAACACCAATACCACAAGGTATAGAGATTCCTAGATTTGAGAAATATGGAGGAAAAGGATATCCTTCTAACCATGTTTCTGCTTACACTACCTTATGTAGTGATTTCATCCTTGAAGATAAGCTCTTGGCTAAGCTTTTCCCCAGGTCCTTGAAAGATACTACTTTATGATGGTTTTCCTCATTACCTAATAACTCAATTCGTTCATTCAATGAACTCGTTGAGGCCTTTATTAACCATTTCCAAGTGCACATGACCCCTAAGATGAAATTAGTTGATTTGATGAGATGTAAGAAAAAGGATGATGAAAAGGTTACTGATTTCATTTGACACTACCAATTGCTTTATTTCCAAATCAACATAAAGATTCTTGATCCTCACCTTGAACGAATGTTTAGTGAGAACTTACAAACTAAGATGAAAGAAAAGCTTGGCATGATGAAATTTCCTTCATACGCTTGTGTACTACCCTTTGTGATTATCAAAACTCAATTAGTAATCGTGAAACAAAACCCACCTCTAGACGTCTTGAAAAGTCTAAATCCGTAAATCAAAACAATTACCAAAATTTTAGGGGAAAAAATAAAGGCTTTTTTCAACTAAATGCCCCTCAACTAACCCAACATGTTGATACCCAAGTGTCTGCTATAAAGAAGACAAATCCTTTTACATTTGGGGATCCAACTAGACTATTTACTCCCTTACCTGATACCCTCCATAACACCATGTTACAACTTCTAGAAAAGAACTTGATTCCCTTACCTCCTGTTAAAATTCCTAATCCTACTAAGCCATTACCTCCCAACTTTAGATCAAATTCGTATTATCATTTTCACCATCAAAGTGGACATGATACAAAAAATTGTAAGCATCTTAAACACACAATGTAAGACCTCATTGATTCTAATCATATTCAAATTGGTGGTGTTAATGATCAAGGTAATAAGTTTGTTGCTCCTCCCAACCAAAACCTACAAATCTTTACCAACCCCATGCCAAATCATTATATTTCATTTGTCAAAGCTAGTGAAATTAAGAATGATGTGATGAATGTTGACACAAATGATGACAACATGGATACTAATGAACAAAGTCCTATGGATAACATGGTTTGATTGATCGAAATTCAATCTTGTAAGGGAAAAACTAAAATACCTTTTGGTATTTCTTTCTCATCAAAAGATATAATCAGAAAGGCACTTGATGGTCCTCTTTACATAGTTGGACGAATCAATGACAATCCCACTAATGGGATATTAATTGATCTCATCTGTGGAGAGAATGTGATCACTAAATAATTCTTACTTGTGCATGAACTCTATCAAGATACATATGATAAACTGAAAGCATGGATAAAAATGCATAATGGTTTTGCTTTCTCTATGATAGGTTCAATCATCCCGCTTTTAAAAGTTGGACAAAAAAAATTAGATGTCTCATTCTCCATCATCCTAACATTAGATCAAGTTCATGTGAAGCTTGGTTATCCATGGCTACACTCCATGGAAGTCATCTCCTCAGTTGTGCATAAATTTTTAAAGTTTCCCTTTGACAACGAGATCTTTACTATGCACCATAGTGGCTTTAACCTGTGTCTTCCAATGGGAATTTCTCATTGGATTTATTTTGGCCTGAATCTATTGAGCCTATTAAACCTTGTGAAGACTTATTTTTCAAATCCTATCAAAATTTAAGGCAAAAAGCATAGAAGAATTATCCCTTCGAAATATGCCTCAACCCATGATTGATCCTCCTATCCTTGAACGAACTAGGATTGAACCAAATACCCTTCCAAGTAACCAAGACCAACCCAAGATAGATCATTTGCCTATATCCTACAAAAATCCAAGAGACAACCAAAAAAATCCTATCATGCCTCCTAAAATAAAACAAGTTTACAAAGCTAAAGAGAAAATCGCTAAATAGCCTCCCATGGTTCATTCCATTCCTCCCCTAAGGGAAGAAAAGAAACCTATGGTTAATAAACCCACTCCTACACAAACAAAACTTGAAAATCGTACCAAAATAAATATAAATGCTAAAGATAATAGGAATAGATGTTGTGCTATTAACCAAAGGTTAAATGAAGAAAACAATAAGCAAAATCAACATCCAAACTTAAGTGAATCAATACTTGATGAGGCTTTCTCTTCACCACAACAAAAAGATCCTATATCACAACCACAACAAGGACTATCACCTTCTTTGGAAATTATCATTTGACCTCCCATTGTTATTAACTTGGATGATGATGATGAGATTGTTAAAACTGATGAACAAGTGCATAATGAGTTGAATACATTATTTTCCTCTTCTATGAACTTAAATGAAAATTCTCCTAAGAAGAGTGTTGAACTTGTTGCTTCCCCTAGTTCATAACTTGTTGTTGTCCCTTTGGCTAGTTGTTCACCTTACATATATAGCGATCAAGATTGGGATGTAGACGACCTACTATAGGTTGACTTACATGTGCCTTACTAGTCTTCTCTTTGTTTCTTTTTTCATGTTATATGTGTGATTGCATGTGCATAATGTGATCTCCTGTATTTTTTTGTTTGATGTATTTCTCTCTCTTTGTGGCATTCCTCTATTTGTATCTACATTATTCTATATGTCATAAACCTTTATCTTTTATTCATCTCATGTTTTCATTTTTGGGATGAGACAAGGCATCGAGAAATTTAGGTCTCTTCCATGTTGACCCAAAATATTTTCTTTGTTTTCACTCTCTTTGTATCATTCTTCCTGTTCCATGAGTATTTGGGGAATGATGATGTTTCCGATCTCTTTAACAAATTTGTAGCAAAGACATACTGACCCCAAATTAGTGGATCCCTTATGTTATTTTGGGATTTCATTATGGGGGAAACCCCTTTCATGACGTATCTTGGCATAGGGCTTTCCTAATAGTCCCTCATGTCTATTTAGCATTTATCATTTGCTACTTTAAAGTAATTGCTCATAGCATGGTGTTTATCAATTTCTTTAAAGTGGGGGCATACATTGGCATTATTCTTTTGCATTTCAATTACAACTCATGTTTCATTGTGTGGTATTCTTACTTCATGTGATGAATTTTTCTCTTGGTGGTGACATTGGATGTGATGTCCTTCAAGAGAATGATCTCTCTTAGCATATTATATTCCTCTTAGTGGAAATTCCAAGCAAAGTGCATTCCTTAAGTTGTGAATCTTCTATTCTTTGATTGTTCCTCTCTTGGATACATTAGGCATAATGTTCCCTAAGGTAAGAACTTACATGAACTAAGAAAAACCCCTTTTAATGTACCTTACACTATTTCACATCTACAATAAGTGCTATATGGCCACCTTGCATAACACACTTTTCTTGCCTATGGAGCCATCTTGTTTGTTCATGGGTGTTAGCATACATAGTTTTTCTTTCCTCATGGATCTTTCTATTCATATTGTGTGGCACCTTGTCAACATTATCAAGAGGTATATGTTCGGTATGGTTACTACATATGGGAGCCAACCATAGGCATGGCTTTTCCATAACCACCTGCTTGTCTGTGTGGGTGCATACCGGCCATGTGTATATGTGTCTCACTTCTCTGGGGGCTCACCTAGTGGATACAGGATTCCACTAGCTCGTTTGAGTGTGCATTTTCTTTGCATAGTGTACATCATGTTATACTTGTAAACATTTTTTGGAAAAATATCTTAGACACGGTACACATCTTGTTTGACAGACTATCGAGGCTTGATCCAACCCTTTCTTTTTCCTTTTTCTTTCTTCTTTATGTCTTTGACAGTGTACGTTTGTATCTTGTTGTTGCTTCATACATCATTCACATGTGTGTTCTTTTGTGCCTCTGTTGGTATGCCATAACATCTTGATCATAGTTCTCCTATCTCACTAGTATTCATACACTTGGACACCTCTTGATGTGAATTTTTCTACTTTAGTGTGACTTTGGCGCAAGGTCATCCTCTCACTTAAGTGGGGGTTAACTATAGTGTAGAAAAATGTGTCCCTTTACATTTTCACACTTGTTTGGGACTTCCTTGTTAAAATTGGGTTCATTTATGCCTTAATTGGTCCTATTTTGCATCCAAAAGCCTAATTAAAAGCATTTTTCTTGAGGATAATCCCAAAATTCAACAAATGAAAAATCATAATCTAATTTTTTTGGTTGTGTTCTATATCTAGGGATTTGGGACTCATATACCCCTTTGGGCATATGGGTCTCACCTAGGTTTCAGGGCCTAGTTTCAAATGTTATATTGAACAAGACACTTCTTGGAGTTTGTGTCCCAGGTTTAAGCCACTGGGACTCATACACCCTACCTGGCATATGAGTCCCGCTTTAACTTGGAACTATTTTAAAATAAAATTCTTAGTGGGAATTTATTATCCTAGATCTAATGTCTACTTGTAGTGTAATTTTGGTAAATTGGGCATAAACAAGTATAAATACAAGGTTATTTCAGATTATTTCTACTAGCAAGTTTTCAAGTCATCTAAGCAATCTTATGAGAGCATTCCTAAGGAAAATTCAAGATTTCCAAGAGAATTCAAGAGAAAATCATCAAGCATTTGGAGAAACATTCAAGATTCAAGCATCATGTCAAAGTCTTCATACATCATGTGTGTTTGTGAGCTAACATTTGGGATGTAGGTTTCATGATTCAAGAAAGCATTCAATTGAGAGTCAAGATCCACATTCATGCTAGCCATTTCACATAAGTTTGTAGCCTTCATTTCAAGGGTTTGGTGAGTTACAACATTTCATTTGTTCATTCAATATCCCTTCACACCTTTCTATTTCATTTAAAGTTTTAATTACCAAAATGAGGTTTGACCAAGGTAAACCCCAATTCCCTAAAAAACAACATTTTTTCTCTCTTGATGTGTGTTTGTATTTCTAGGTGAATTGAAGCTTGAAGATCCTTTGAAGATAAAGTTGCAAAACTTGTCAAGAAGTTGTCATCTTCGCGAAAACTCACCTATAGAGTAGAATTCAGACTTTCAGACTTAAAGAATCAAACAAGATGGAAGCTACTGAAGATCACTGGAGGCTACAAAAATATCAGTCAAACCCTAGTAACAGGACTAAATCACCCATTTGGGCGTATGAGTCCCAGTATAACCCTTTTGTACATTTTTTGTAGATCTTGAACAGTCACTAGAAGATTCTACATTTTCCCCAAATTCTTGTAGTAAGATTAAATTGCCCAACTTGGAGTATCATTCCCAGTGCACCTTAAAATAAAAAATTTTAAAGTTTTCAGACCTTGTTTTGACCTCTCCATTCTTTGAGGTAATTTTTTGTTTCATACTATTTGTCAATTTGATTTCACGATTTCAAGTTTCTAAGGTTTTATTCATAGGTGTTTTAATTTATCCTTTGAAGCTTCATTTAATGGTGAAACCCCATCTAATCACACAAGGAAACCCCTAGTCTTTCCCTCAATTGAGTCACTTTGTTGAGGGATCTTGGTTTACTAATGAAATAAAGTGTGAAATAGGTCCAAGTTCCATCTCCCAAAAGGTGGGCACCCATTTCCCTTGTGTTCAAATTATTAATCACATAATCCTTTTATTGTAATTTTGGATGCATAGTTTCAGTTTGCAAATACTTTATTAAGTTCATATTTCTGCAAGTTTCAGCTTGAATATACAACACTTCCCTATCCCCTTCCTACTTCTTAATATTTCACAATTGATGTCACATGATCTAGAGGTGATTTATCCATTATGCTTGCTAAAGTAGGTGCCAATTGCCTAGCATAGTCATCTTCTGATAAAAATATATTTTTGACCTAACTGATCCATTCTTCTTGATATTTGATATGATATGTGGTTTCCATTGTAGATACTATGTTCTAAACTAGATACTATGATCATATAAGGGAATGTGAAGGAAATCCTAGAAGTGATCTTGTTTCGATATGGTGAACCTAGACTGGCGACTTGCTGATGGTGATATATTTTTGGTATATGATCCTTTTTCCATGATCTCTAGATATGATGTGTGGGCATCATTTTACATGCTCTATTTCAAATCACAAGCCAAAAGGGTGTCTTTCTGAAATGCAATGGGATTCCCATATTCCAGTCTCCAACTATCTTTCCAAAAAAGGGACATAACAAATCCTCCCTTCCCAAAATTACTTGTCCTCAAGCAATGCAAATTTGGATGCTCTAGAATTTTAGGACCTTCCCAAGTAGCATATTCAATTGGAAAATTCTTCCAATAAACAAGATGCTCTATTATATTCTAGTTCCTTAGATTTTGACCCTAGTATCAATCATAACTTTTGGAATAGGGATGAGTTTTCCCGCATCATCTAGTGGTGGTAACTCAACAACATGAGTAATATTCTATCCAAAAGCCTTATTTCGGCATGAAACATGGAACACATTGTGCATTTTACTATCTACTGTAAGTTTCACTCCATAAGCAACTTCCCCAACGCTTCGGGTTATCTTGTATGGTCCATAGAACTTAGGCTTGAGATTTTTTACCCCTCTTCTTGATGGAAGACTATATATAGGGCTGCAACCTTATGAATACCATATCTCCCACCTAAAATGATCTTTTTGTACGCCTCCTATCCATATACATATTTTTCTGATTTTGGGCAACTTATAGATGATCTCGAAGAGCCCTCAAAATATCTTGATTTTGATTTACCAAATTTCTTTTTATCGAAACTCTACTGTTTGTGAGGACTATCTTTGTAAAGGATAATGCATTATACCCATAGAGTGATCTAAATGGAGACATTTCAATGGAAATGTGATGAGTTGTGTTGTAGAAATACTCCCCCAAGTTTATCCATTTCACCTAGGCTGCTTGTTGATTGGTGGTATAATTCCTCAAGTATCCTTCTAACCATTTGTTTACAATTTCAATTTTCCCATTATTTTTTTGATGGTAGCTTGTGCTAGGAGTGAGCTTGGTGCTCACCAAATGGAATAACTACTTCCAAAATGTGCTGAGAAAACAATTGTTTGTGTCACAAACATGTTCTTGGGTAGGTTGTGCAACCGAAAAAAATATTTGAAGGATAAATATGCAACTTATAGAGCTTTATATTCACTAGAAATGGCAAAGAAATGATCGAATTTAGTCAGTATATCAATCACAACATAAATGCAATCTTTCTCTTACACTTTGGAAAATCGAGTAATGAAATCCATGGAGATTATTTTCCATTTGTGTTTTGGAATGGGAATAATTTATAGCAATGTGGCTAGGAACTCTTGCTCTCCTTTGTTTTTCTGACATTCCTTGATATGAGTGAGAACATTCTCCTTGAGGCCCTCCCAAGAGAATATTTCTCTAATCTGCTAGTAATTTTTGTAGAGCCTGAGATGCCCTACCATAGATGCATTATGAAATCCCTCTAGTATCTTCTCTTTCACCTTGGATCCAAAAATTAGGAACACTCTATTCTTGAATAGAATTAGTCCTTCTGACACCACATACTGACCATCATTTTCAAAACCTTGTATAATTCTAGTAGCAAAAGGATCCTTGGCATATTCCTCCATGATTGACTCCTTCCAGACTATTGATGTGATAGATACATGACATAGAGTAGGTCTCCTAGAGAGTGCATCCACCATAATATTCTTTTTTCCTTTGGAATATTCCATATCAAAATCATATAATTTTGAAGTTTACTTACCCATTTATACTGCCAATCATTCAAATTTTGTTGACTCAGGAAGAACTTTAGGCTCTTGCAATATGATTTGTTCATAATTCTTTTGCACACTAGGTATTTTTGAAACTTCTCCAAGGCATGCATTATGGATAGCATCTCTTTGTCATAAATGGAATATCCTCTTTCATGTGCCCTCAACTTCCTACTTTCAAAAGTTATGGGGTGTCCCTTCTAAGAAAGCACTGCTCCAATTCCTTCACTAGAAGCATCACATTCTACAACAAATTGAAGTGAGAAATCAAGAATTGCAAGAACTAGACAAGAGCTCACCACCTCTTTTAATTTCTCAAAGGTCCCTTGTGCTTCCTTTTCCATTCAAAGGCTTCTACTTTAGTCTAATTGGTGAGAGGTACTATAAACTAAGAAAATCCTCTAATAAACTTCCAATAATAAATACACAATCTAAAGAAACCTCTTATATGAGACAATTTTATAGGAGGAAGCTAATCTAGAATGGATTGGATCTTCTGCTGATCAACTTGAACTCCTTTATCACTTATGAAATTCACAAATAAACCATCATTATTGACCCAAACTCACATTTGGACATCTTTGTAAAGAGATTGTTGTTCTAGAATTCCCAAGACTATATCCAAATTCTTCGAATGTTCTTCCCATGTTTTTCTATAGACCATAATATCATCAAAGAAAACCAACACAAAATTCCTCAAGCATTTACCAAAAACATGATTCATACATGATTGGAAAGTTTTCAAAGCATTAGTGAGACCAAAGGGCATAACCAGGAACTCAAAATGGCCATAGTGACATTGGAAAGAATTCTTCTGTACACATTCTTTACTCATATGGATATGGTGGTATGTAAACCTCAAATCAATCTTTGAGAAGTACATTACACCATGTATCTCATCAATCAACTAATCTATTCACAGTATAGGGTACCGATTGTTAATGGTCTTCTATTTCAGTGTTCGGTAGTCCATGTACATCTGCAAAGTTCCATCCTTATTCTCTACCAGCACCACAAATATATGTGAAAGGATTAGAGCTTGGTCTGATGTATCCCATATCCAGAAACTTCTTTATTGTTTTCTCTATCTCCTCCTTATACATCCAGGATAGTGACAAGGAGTGGTCATAATCAGCCTTGATCCTGGTTCAAGTTTTATGATATAATGGAAACCTCTATCTGGTGGAAATCCTAGAGGCATGTCAATGAAAGCCAAACTATTCTTATCCGAAATCTTCTATATATCAATATGAACTTTACCATTCTTACCTTCAAAAGAGTTTTGAAATCACCAAACAACTAGCCGTCCAAGCAACTTGGTTCTTCTGAAAGATCCTTTCCATTCTTCTGATTGATACTACTTGTGGACCTCCATTAGCCATTCCCTTTAGAACCACATCGTTCCTATTGGCTTTGAACTTGAGCTCCATCATTTGGTAGTTTGTATTATACTCACCCAATGAATGTAGCCACTACACACCCAAAGTTACATCAATTTCACCCAAACCAATAACATAGAGGTCATCACAAACCTTATGATCTCCAAATATTATGTCAAGCTTCTAAAATTTTTCCTTGTAGGGTAAGTTATACACATCCTCCATAGTGATAGTAAAGCCTTCAAAATTCTTTGCATCTAGCCTTATTCTTCTCACATGTCCCTCATAAATAAAGTTGTGGGTAGCTCCTCCATCAATCAAAACAATCACTCTTTGTTTGGAAAGGACTCCTCAGACCTTGAAAGAGCGGTATCAATTTGTACTTGATAAAAATGCTAGAATACTGCCATTGTCCTCCTTATCTTCATCCCCCAAAAGGATATCTTTTGCATCATGAAACTCTTTAGACCCATTTGATTTTGATTGGTTATTAGAAAGGACTTATATATAGTGAAATTTCCCCTCACCAAGACATCTATGTCCTTGAACCAATGACACTCTGCAAGAGAAACAAAGTTTCTTCCTTCAGAGTTCATTCCTAGTATCTCCATCTACCTTATTTACCGCATTAGGATTTGTATATTTGGGTGTCAGTACTAGAACATGTGGTGGATTTTTCTGAAATTTGCCCTTATTTTGCTATGTACTAAGTTTTGGTGGATGTGAGAATAAATTATTCAGAATGGATGGCTCATGGGTTAGAGACCTTTTAATAGCCTCTTGTAAAGAGATTGGTGCAAATGATTTCAAAAACTCCCTAAGAGTTTTGGTGAGCCTAGTAATGAAGATATGCACAATCATCTTTTTTGATAGTTTAGGCACCATCACCACCACTTTCTAAAACTCAATTATGTAATCATCTATTGAATGATGAGTTTTGATCATGGCCAGTTTGTTGAAATGTTCTTCTTCATCCTTTACCTTAAATCTACCAAGAATTCTCTTTTTGAATTCATCAAATATTATGTATTTGATCATGGCCTTGGGTAGTACGACCATGAACTATAGAAAAATAGGAAAATAGTGCCTAAAATAGCACTGGATTTTAGTGTATTTTTGTTCATGAATTGGGAAATCTGGCTAGTGCAAAATTCAGCGCAAATAGGCATGATCTTCTCGGCACCAACTTTGGCACCGAATTTTCCACCAGAATTAGCATCGGGTTTAGCTCTGCGTTAAGCGTCGGGATATCACAGGGCCCCTGTTAGTGCCTTTTATAGCATTGGTAAATAGCACCAAAAATAGTGCCGAAAATAGCACCTGAATTGGCACCCATTTTGGCTTCCGATTTTGCTTCTATGTCTACTCCCATTTTTGCTTCTAGTTTTGCTTTCGGTTTTGCTTCCAGATTTGCTTCCGGTTTTGCTTCCACTTTTGCTTTCGGTTTTGCTTCCACTTTTTCTTCTGGTTTTGCTTCCACTTTTGCTTCTAGTTTAACCTCCAGTTTTGCTTTTGGTTTTGCATCCACTTTTTCTTCTAGTTTTGCTTTCGTTTTTGCTTCTGTTTTTGCTTCCACTTTTGCTTCCATGTTTGCTTCCAGTTTTGCTTCCAAGTTTGCTTCCAGTTTTGCTTCCAATTTTGCTTCCAATTTTGCTTCCAATTTTGCTTCCAATTTTGCTTCTAGTTTTGCTTCCAATTTTGCTTCCAAGATTGCTTTTGGTTTGCTTCTAGTTTGGCTTCCATTGTTGCTTCTAAAAATGCTTCTTATTTTGCTTCCATTTATTAATTTAATATGTTTTATTTCAATTTAATTAGTTAAATATATCATGCCTCTTAAATAACTCATATGATTATAGAGTAAGTAATTTAATTATTTAACTCATATGATTAAATAACAGTTTTTTAATTTTTTTTTGGGTTAGTAACATGAAACTTTTGTATTACTTGTAAAGATAAAAAAGTAAATCTATTATTCAGTGTCATTACCCACCAAAAGAGCTTAACACTTCTTTGATTTGTTCAATTACATTCTGGAGGTGCCAAGCATTCATTTTACCTTTCATCACAACCTGAACTATTATTGTAACATGATCATCATCTATAATTAGAACAAGTGAGTCAAATATCTATAATTTAATTGAATTTGACAACATCCATTATGAGTAGTAAATTAAAATCATCATAGGTAATAAATATTTATTGAAAAATCATCGAACACTTTTAATATATATAAATTGGCAAGTTAATACTGATAAGATCATCATCATATATAACTGAAACAAGTGAAAGTCAAATATGCCAGTACATCAAAAACATGTCAAAATGATACATGTCCAATAGTCGACATAAGTGAAAATGATACATGTACAAATGATATAAATACAATTGATAAATTATGTAACTCAAATTGATACAACTCAAGATGATACATGTCCGAATGATATAGTGAAAATGATACATGTCAAAATGATACAACTCAATAATATAGTACTATAGGCCATGAAAATGATACATATAATAGTAACCATGAAAAGAGTCATCATAATGATATATCAACAACGATCCATGATGCAGTCTATATGATCATGAATGTCACTGGTTACTACCACCAACTGTCTCATCATCATCATCACCATTGTGATCATCATCATCATCATCATCATCATCATCATCATCGTCGTCGTCGTCGTCATCGTCGTCGTCGTCGTCGTCGTCGTCGTTGTCATCGTCATCATCGTCATCATCATTGTCATTGGCCTCAGTGTATTCTGTATCTACATCATCATCATCCTCTGCCATGTGATCTATATCAGAAAAACCAATATTTTGTGGATCTATATCATGTTGAGGATCATCTTGATGTTCTGGAAAACCCATGTTCTACCAAAAAAAAATAGAATGAAAAGTTATTATTTATTTGATGCAATAATTTATTCTTTTTTTATATATCTAATATTACAACATATGAGACGAAACTATAATAATATTAAATCATATCAAACTGCACATACCATAATAAAATTTTAAAAAAGTTACAGCTAATACTGTTGAGTCAGGAGAAACTTCAGCTTTCAAAAACAAAGCCAATTAGGCTAGCAACATTGAAAATTAAATCCCTAGCAGTATTTATGTTAAGGAAATTTCCTTAAGATGCAAGGATTCAAAGCACATCAACCATGTGGTACAAATGATCAAATCCCAGAGACGATTTGTAGCAATGAAAGAGTCTGAAAATTATTAAATCCTTAGCAATATTTATGTTAAGCAAATTTCCTTTAGATGCAAGGATTCAAAGCACATCAACCATGTGGTACAAATGATTAAATCCCAAAGATGATCTGTAGCAATGAAAGAGTCTGAAAAGGAAGAGAGAGCTACATTGGTGACTCAGGAGAAACTTCAACTTTCAAAAACAAAGCCAATTAGGCTGGCAGACGTGTGGATTAGGCTAGCATTTTATGGAAGAGGAAGATAGATGACTAGAGCTCATTTATCAAAAAGTTAAGCATGCATTCTTCCAACCAGCAGAGAAGGAGATGATTAATTTGCTTCATTTTCATTTGCATAACCTTATCATGGCATGGGAACCAAGAAGATCAAGGATGTCTAGTTTCATGTGGAGGTAATGGATGTGGTCCAAAATTTAGGAGGGGCAAGAAGGTCAATGTATGATCCTAATGAAATTGAGGAAGAACAACAAGAGAGGGACATGAAAAATAAAATCAATGCAGAGTTTCACAGATTTTTCAATTGAGTAAGAGAGATATGGGAGTAGCCTCATCTAAAATATTTTGAACTAGAGTTTGATATAGCATTTAGAGAGCTTGGTTTACATGGAAGAGGAAGAAAGATGATTACTTTGCTTCATTTTTATTTGCATAACCATATCATGGCGTGGGAACCAAGAAGACCAAGGATGCCCAGTTTTATGTTGAGGTAATGGATGTGGTCCAAACTTTAGAAGGGGCAAGAAGGTCAATGTATGATCCTAATGAAATTGAGGAAGAACAACAAGAGAGGGACAAGAAAAATAAAATTAGTGTAGAGTTTCAAAGATTTGTCAAGCGAGTAAGAGAGCTATGGGAGTAGCCTCATCTAAAATATTTTGAACTAGAGTTTGATATAGCATTTAGAGAGCTTGGTTTTTCATGGAAGAGGAAGAAAGATGATTACTTTGCTTCATTTTAATTTGCATAACCATACCATGGCGTGGGAACCAAGAAGACCAAGGATGTCCAGTTTTATGTTGAGGTAATGAATGTGGTCCAAAATTTAGGAGGGGCAAGAAAGTCAATGTATGATCCCGATGAAATTGAGGAACAACAACAAAAGGGATGGGAAAAATAAAATCAATGTAGAGTTTCAAGGATTTGTCAACCAAGTAAGAGAGTTATGGGAGCAACCTCATCTAAAATATTTTGAGCTAGAGTTTGATATGCCATTTAGAGAGCTTGGTTTTCATGGAAAAGGAAGAAAGATGATTACTTTGCTTCATTTTCATTTGCATAACCATACCATGGTGTGGGAACCAAGAAGACCAAGGATGTCCAATTTTATGTGGAGGTAATGGATGTGGTCCAAACTTTAGGAGAGGCAAGAAGGTCAATGTATGATCTTGATGAAATTGAGGAAGAACAACAAGAGAGGGACAAGAAAAATAAAATCAACGTAGAGTTTCAAGGATTTGTCAAGCGAGTAAGAGAGCTATGGGAGCAGCCTCATCTAAAAGATTTTTAACTAGAGTTTGATGTACCATTTAGAGACCTTGGTTTTCATAGAGTTCCTTTTGAAGCCTCTACTTTTATTGTTCCTACGGTAAAATGTTGGCTAGAGTTTGTGGAATTACCTTTCTTATTAATCACTATTAGTGAGATTGAGATTGTTAATCAATTAGGCACTAATTTCCTGTAGCAATGAAAGAGTATGAAAAGGAAGAGAGAGCTACACTAGTGACTTGGGAGAAACTTCAGCTTTCAAAAACAAAGGCAATTAGGATAGAAGACTTGTGGATCAGGCCAAAATTTTATGGAAGAGGAAGAAAGATGACTAGAACTCTAGAGGCCCACCATAATGAATTTTGGTATTCAACCATGAGAGTGGAAGAGAGAGCTGATATTATGTATCAAAGCTTTAAGCATGCATTCTTCCAACCAGCGGAGGAGGAGATGATTATTTTTCTTCATTTTCATTTGTAAAAATAAAATCAATGCAGAGTTTCAAGGATTTGTCAAGTCAATAAGAGAGCTATGGGAGCAGCCTCATCTAAAATATTTTGAAATAGAGTTTTATGTACCATTTAGAGAGCTTGGTTTTCATGGAGTTCCTTTCAAAGCCTCTGCTTTTATTGTTGCTACGGTAAACTATTTGGTAGAGTTGGTGGAATTACCTTTCTTAGTAATCACTATTAGTGAGATTGAGATTGTTAACCTTGAGAGAGTAGGACTTGGGTAAAAGGAATTTGATATGGCTATTGTTTTCAAAGACTTCAAGCGGGATGTACTCCGCATGTACACCATTCCTCAATCTTTGCTTGATGGAATCAAGGAATGGCTGAACTCCATGGATATAAAGTATTATGAAAGCATAATGAACTTGAACTGGTAGCCAATTTTGAAGACTATTACTGATGATCCAGATAAATTTATTGAAGATGTTGGTTGGGAATTTTTGAATATGGAAGCTATTGATTCTGATTTTGATAATTTAGAAGAGTCGGATCAAGGAACTGAACCCTCTGATGTAGAAGAGGAATCAAAATTAGATGAGGAAGATTCATAAGATGAATCTCTTATGGAGTTAGAGGAGGATGAATAAGAAGATGATTTTGAAGAGGAGGAAGGTAAAACATGGGATGAATTAGAGGCCGAAGCTAGAAATGTAGATAAGGAAAAAGGAGACGAGTCTAACAGTGAAGAGAAAAGGAGACAATGAAAGGTAAAAGCTATAGGGAAGTCTGAGGCACATGATATTAGAGATTCAAGAGGAATGTCCGCCAAGAGGCATAAATTCAAATGAATTGAGTTCATCTACATCCTTCTACTATTTATTCACGTACATAAATGATCATCTTATAATCATAAGATTTGAGCTCTATTTACTCATCCTATGCATCAATAAACAACTCAACACAAGAGATGCAAATTGACATATTAACACAACAATATCCAACTAAGTTAGTGAAACTCAACTATTGATACCTCTTTCTCCATCCAAATTAAAAAATTGTTCCACTTTTTTTTTGTAACATATTCTTTTCAAATTGCTTTGGATGGCGGCCATATTTCTCATCCTATCAAAACATGACACATGGACTAGTTAAAATAATTAATATGCAATCATTTAATTTTTCAAAGGAAATAAAAAAAATATCATTTAACATAGTAAATATACCTACAAATGTATAGATCAAGGCCTGTGAACCTTTCTGGCCACTGTGATGCATGGCACGAAGTTTCTCAAGCCTAGCCTTGGGGGCCTTGTCCTGAAACATATACTAATTCAATTTAACTATGCACAAATAAAATTTAAATATCGTTTAATAAATTTGATATAATCTTATGAGAAAATTCAAATATCTGCGTACTCTCCTCATCGGACTTCCTTTGTGCTTAGAACTTCTCATATGATTTTACAAGGTCTTTCCATACTTTGAGACTTACATCAAGTGGCCTTTTTTTGAGCCTTAGCTTGGGAGGGATTTTCTTATCTTCTCTGTTTGGTTGCACTGAAATATCTTGCACTTTTGAGACATTCGTAGCTTTACCTTCTTCACAGACCAACCTGTGCCAAATTCATTCTCCATGTCATGGATAACTTCTTTTTTCAGTTGCATGGGTATCTTTGAGAATGGAAAATGTGGATGGTCTTTGAACCGTTGAAGGCATGATACCTTCAACCTACTCACAAACGTTTTCCCAACATCCATCATTCAGAATTCCCTTGAAACTACCTCGTATTCTATCTTCGTATTGTAGCTACCAATGCAAGATTGAAAACATGGTGTGCTGGAAGAAGTTCGTGTCCCATGAGTGGAAGTCTCTGCTCCCTGTTCCACATTCTTAGAGTTTTTTGTTACTGATTTCCTCCTGGATCTTTTTCTTGATCCAAGAGTGGTTGGGGAATCAATTGATTCCCTTTGATACAATTGATTTGTTTGCAATGTTTGAGGGGCATTACTAGATTGTTTTTCTATGTATCTGGCAAGTGTTGTCTAGTCCACATTAACCAAATTTTTCACTACCTCTACCCCCAATATGGAAGCCAATTCGTCTTTATCTTTATTAGTCTCATGTCCCTATATATATATATTTAAATTATATTTCTTCTTTTAAATTTAGAAATAAAAAGCTAAAAAATAAAATTCAAAGAAACAATGGAAACATTTACAAATCTATAAATTGACAATGAATTACCTCATTGTGGACAAAGTTTGCTTACAATGCTCGGTTCCCTCCATTGCTTGACATTTTGAGGTGACCTAGAGATAATTATTTTCGTCTAGTCTGTGGAGGCAAACGAAGTACACACTATCAGGTATGGAAGTTTTCATCTAGTTTGTGGTATGAAATTTTTGTTTTGTGGGAAAATATGTTTGTTGGGTTTGCTTAGTGTTGATAACCCAGGGAAAATACGTTTGCTCGGTTTTCCTAGTGTCGATAACTTTATCGTGATTTTTTTTTCATAATGTAATCTTGCACGATTTTGTCATGGCATCGGTGACTATGGAGTGGCTGGGCAAAACCAATCGATTTCTCCATTTATTTTCAGCAGTTGCTTAGTAGTGACCGACTCAATTCCCAAATTTTCCAAGCAGTTCACTATTTCCTTGATACCAAGGTTAGGGAAAGAATGCATAGGCATCCTCGCTTCGTGCTATAATATTTTGAGCCAAAGCTCAAATGGGTATCGTAATTTTTTTTGTTGGTTTCTCAAAGGTTTTACAATTTATAATGATGGGACAATTTAGAGGTTGCCTAGACTGGTTAGGCCATGAACTAGTAAACAATCACGAATTCAAATGCAATACAAAGAGCAGTAAACAATCATGAATTCAACCAAGAAAAAAAAAATGTAACCTTACCTATGGTGTCGCAAACTAAATCAAATTTCTCATTAGTTGTTGGTAGCGCCTTGCTCTCTTCCTTCGCATGACATTTTTCCCTTTTTTGTCATCTGATTTCTTCCTTCATGCGAGAAAGTTTTAAATTTTTTATTTCCATTCATTAGTTGATGTTTTAGTTGGCATTAGTTAATGCCAACTTTAGCGCCAAATGTTGGTCGTTAATGTAATCTCTTTGGGACGTATAACACAGTGTCAGGTGCACCCAATTTAGCACCTATCATTGTTGTATAGTGACTATTTTCATTGTTGTGTATCACATGATCCATAGTGTTGGAAACAATTCCAACTCCTGCCTTGTTTTTGTGACCACCATTGTCTCGTGGTTCCTTCATCAACTCAGTGCGGTAGAGAGGTTTTTACCACGGTCTCGCAAGATGCTTCATCCTTCTTGGCAGTAGTGCGGTGAAAGCTTCTGTGGCGGCATGCAAGTCTTGCTTATGTTCCTAGCGGTGTTGCGGTGACTCCCGCAAGTCTTCTACCATTGGTTTGTTGCAGTGTGGTGACCACCGCTGTCCCGTGGCTCCTTCATCAACTTAGTGTCGTAGAGCGTTTTTTACCACGGTCCCGCAAGTGGCTTTTTCCTTCTCAGTGGTAGTGCAGTGAAAGATTTTGTAGGGACATTTTTATTCAAAGAGGAGGCCATGAAGAGAGGATGTGGACAACGTAGAAATACTAAATCGCTGAGAGGAAAGTGGGTGGAAATAGATGAGACAACAAAATCTACAAATACAATAGAGGTAAGAAGAGAAAGCAACCTCAACCAAAGGAGGAAGGTGTTTATGAATTCAAAAATGCTACAACATAGAGGAGATAAAGTCATTTTTTTTTTCATGAGGCCTTTGAGGTCAAACTTATTGGTTGAAAATGCATAGGAATGGTGATTAAATGTGATTCTATGATCAAGGGAAAAGTTTGAAAATTAGGATAGCCAAAAAATGATATCAATATGCCAAATATATGACTAAAGTGAGGTTTTGTGTTGGATAGCATATTCGTTGAAATGATATAATTAGTGTACTAAACATTATTTACTATGTTGTGTATTATAGGGGTGAGACGAGGCCATGGCAATAGATCATTTCATATCAAATGAGGACACAATGGATGAAGTAGGACTTTAGGTACTCAAATTTTGACTTAACTTAGGAAAAAATGATCTGATGGAATTTTGTGATACGTCCATTTTTTTTCACAGTATTATTGAAATTGTAAATGTATTATCCAATCTTGAAATAAATTAATGCATGTTGTTGATTATTTTAGATGGAGATTGGAGAAAATGCAGAGCCTAAGCTCTCAATTAGCGAAAGAACAAGATATATACGTGGATGTGGACCTAAAACTGTTAAATCACGTAGACGATAGTGGGTGGAAGAGGATATGACAATGGATACTACATACACAAAAAATGATTTCACTGAAGAAGAGGTAGGTTAGGACTATAGTACACAGGATGAATACTTTGAGAAAATTTTTGTTTGTGGATGTTTTGTATGTTGTGGAAAGAAAAAATTCAAACGAGAAATTGTACAAACAAATTACATATATGATGAGCTTCCAATCGGTAGTATGCCTCCTACAATCGATTCAAATCCAATAGGAATTGTGGTGAGGAATTTTCCAATTTGATATAAATAACATGTATACTTCATTTAAACATTGTTTTATATTATTTAAATAACTAATTTTTTCTTAATGGATACTTGCAGGATAAAGTTCTTGGTTTAAAGTTTCTTGGATCACTGACTTCTAGCCTAGAGGGAAATGATCATTTATCAAATGATACATCTAACAAAAATATGTGCCAATATACCAGCTCAGAAGATGAGGAATTGGCGAAAACAAGTAACAAAACAAGAACCGGTGTGAAGATGCATAATTTTCTTAAAGACAAGGGGAAGGTGGACTACATACCCTATGAGAATGAATGTGGCAGAGATGATGAATTTCTCCTGAGTTTGAGATCAATTTATAAAGAGACATTTGATTGTTAACTATATTGTGCTTGGCCTAGTGATCAACAACTACCTAGAGTGTACGAGGTGTTTCAATTTTGGGGATACAACTACATGATACGACCCTCCAATATTCATGGAGCGAATCTAGGCCTCTTTATTGTCCAAAATGTACATGTGGGATCCAAACATAGAAACAATTTAGAAAAAACCACTAGGAGATTAATGCCATATTATGGTCCATCATATTACAGTGGTGAATGGAGAAGGCTAGCATATTATATAAGCCTAGCATGTTAGCATATGGTCTAAATTTGAATATGTATACACATTGTCTCCAATTGGAAAGTGGAAAAGAAATGAATAGAGGTCATCTTATGTATATAGATGGATGTGCATACACACACAAAAATATTGCGGGATTTATAAATAGTAGTAAGGGAAGGGACCCTACTATAAGATCGAATTGTCAAATTGTTGAGGTTATAAATGATAAAGATGGAGATGTGGAAAGAGAGGTTGATAGATTGATAATGGTTGAGGCTATTATGGACCTTACCATTGGGGATGAGTTATTGATGTATTACCCCTTCTCAAAATGAACTCCTACACGAAAGAAGAGGGAAGAACAAGGCCCCCCTAAGGATATTCTTAAGGGCAAAAAACCAAAGAATAATAAATGAGTGTGGACTGATGTTTTATAAACTATGTTGTCAAATTGTGTTTTATAGAAATTATTGTATAAAAAAGGCAGTCTATCAAATAATGTTCCATTATTCAATTGATATATATACATTCATACAATTTATTTAATGTCCAATATATGTATGTTGTTCATGTGTAGGTATTTTTCTATGAAGATATTTTGGACCTGAAATGGATATTTGTCATACATTATGATCCAAGATTAAGGCATGTATTTGTTGATGCATTAGTGGATACTGAGAAAAACAATGATGGCCAACAAAATGAGAGAGAGGGATTAGAGAACATCGAAGAAATTGACATCCATGATGATGTTGAAGATGGTTATGTTCAAGCACAAGAAGACAACAATCCAAAGTTAAATGATATTATGGAAGATAACAATATGGATGTTATAGAAAATGATGATCCAAATGTTGGTATGTGGCAACTGATCATGCTATACTGTACACTTTTTAGTACTGTACACTCTTCATGTATCCTTGTCGACTTTGTAAACCCTAATTTCTGGAAGCTTCTAAAAGCTGGTTATAAGTGGTTGGGATGGAGAGTTGTAGTACTGCATTATTCGTGATATTGTAATATTTTTTGCACTGGATAATAAAATCATTAGATGGCTGGAGTTTTGTGGATGTAGCCCAGATTGGGTGAACCACATTAAATTATCTGTGTTGTCTTCTATGTTTTTTTATTACTCTATTTTATTATTCAAATATGCATTTAACTTGTTAGATATCTGTCTTCTAACCCTAACAAGTGGTATCATAGCGGGTTGTTTTCGATTATTATCTACACGAAAGTCTCACGGTTGAGTGGTAGTCTCATGGTTAAGTGGGAGCAATGACAGACGAGGGGAAGTTGAAGGTTGAGAAGTTCAATGGGAAGAACTATCAGTTATGGAAGATGCAGATGGAAGACTATCTCTATCAGAAGGATTTATGGCAGCCATTGGAAGGGAAAACCAAAAAACCCACAACAATGTCGGATGGGGACTGGGATATATTGGACATAAAGGAACTTGGTAGTATTCGTTTATGCCTGGCACAATCAGTGGCATTCAATATTACAACAACAAAGACAACTCAAGAGTTGATGGAAACCCTAACAAAGTTATATGAAAAGCCTTCCACTTTGAATAAGGTATTTCTTATGAAGCGTCTATTTAATATGAAAAAGGTAGAAGGTGGATTAGTTGTTGATCATTTAAATGAGTTTAATACAGTTACTAGTCAATTAAATTCTGTAAAAGTAATCTTTAATAAAAAATTTAGGGCTCTTTTGATTCTTTGTTCTTTGCCTGAAAGCTGGAATAGCTTGGTAATGGTTGTTAGAAATTTTGTTTCTAGTCCAAATACATTGAAGTTTGATGATGTTGGTATTATTTTGAGTGAGGAAATTTGTAGGAAAAGCTTAGGTGGAACATCCACATCAGGCAGTGTTTTGAATGCAGAAAGTAGGGGCAAAACAAAGGAGAGAGGAAACAATTATGGAATTCATGGGAAGTCACAAGGAAAATCAAGGAACAAAAGGTCCCAATCTAGAGACAAGAGGGATTGTTGGTACTATGGTAAGCCAGGTCATTTAAAGAAAGATTTCTAGTCTCAGAAAAATAAAGGAGACAGAAAGGAAGGAAATAAAGAGGCAAATGTGGTAAGTAATAAATCTGATGAGGATGCTTTGATTATTTCCCTTGACAATATTGATGATTCTTGGGTGTTAGATTCAGGGGCTTCATTTCACATTACACCCCATAGAAATTATTTTCTTGATTATGTCCAAAGGGATTTTGGGCTTGTTTATTTGGGAGATAACGAACCCTGTCAGATTGTTGGAAAGGGAAGAATCAAGATTAAGTTGCAAAATGGGAATCATTGGCTACTACATGAGGTAAGACACATTCCAAAGTTAAAAATAAATTTAATTTCTGCAGGGCAACTAGATGATGAAGGTTGTGTTGTTACATTTAGTGATAAAAATTGGAAGGTTACAAAAGATTCTTTAGTGGTAGAAAAAGGTGTGAAAGTAGGCACCTTATATCTTTGTACAGGTCATACTATTCCTTCTACTTTAGCTATTGCAGATAAAAATCAATGTTCAGGAACAATTGTTGCAGTTCAATAGGCAGAAAATCAGATAGTTTCTATGGATTTTGAATCAACACTATGGCATAATAGACTTGGGCATATGAGTGCAAAAGTTATGAAAGTGCTTCATTCAAAAATAGTTTACTAGGTCTAAAATGTGTTAATATGGATTTTTGTCAAAGTTGTGTGTATGGAAAACAAAAGAGAATTAGTTTTCTCAAAGATGGGAAACAAAAGAAAAATGAGAAATTGGAGCTTGTGCATACAAATGTATGGGGACCAACTCAAATATCTTCTCTTGGTGGCTCTTAGTATTATGTTACATTCATTGATGATGCAACTAGGAAGGTATGGATTTATTTCCTTAGGAAAAAATTTGATGTATTTGAAACTTTTAAAAAATGGAGAAGCTTGGTTGAGAATGAGATAGGTAAAAAGCTAAAATGTCTCAGGTCTGATAATGGTGGTGAGTATTGCAGCAAAGAGTTTGAAGATTATTTTTCCTCTAATGGTATTCGTAGGCAGAAAATGGTTCCAAGGACTCCACAGGAAAATGGAGTGGCTAAGCACATGAATAGAACAATAATGGAGCATGCACGAACTATGATATTACATGTTGGGTTGCCTTTAAACATGTGGGTAGAGGCTGTAAACACTATTTTTTATTTAATTAATAGAGGTCCATCTAATCCCTTGGGTTGTGGTATTCTAGAGGAGGCATGTATAGGTAAGAAGGTGATTTATTCTTTTCTCAAAACCTTCGGTTGTGAAGCATTTGCACATGTAGATTCTGAAAATAGAACCAAGCTTTATGCAAAATCAAAGAAATGTATATTTTTTGGATATGGCATTGATGAATTTGGTTATAGGCTTTGGGATTTTGAAATAAGAAAATTGTGAGAAGCAAGGATGTCATATTCAATGAGAAAGTGTTGTACAAAGATCTATTGCAGCAACATGAGAAGACAAAAAAGGATTATGTAGTGTTGGATGATCTTACAAACAACAATGTTCTAGTGGTTCCTCATGATCCACAACAAAAACAACAAGAAATACCACAAACTCTAGTGAATGTTAGGCGATCTTCAAGGATAAGTAGACCCCTAGAAATATTTTCTCCCTCTTTGTATTCTATTTTATTAACTGATGCTGGTGAACCAAAATGTTATCATGAAGCTATGCAGGTGGATACCAAGGTTCAGTGGGACCATGGAATGGAAGAAGAAATGGAATCCTTGCTAAAAAATCAGACTTGGGAATTATGCAAGTTGCTTGTAGGTGAAAAGGCTTTGCCCAATAAATGGGTTTACAGGTTGAAAGAGGAGGATGGAGGTAAGAAAAGATTTAAAGCCAAATTGGTTGTAAAGGGATTTGCACAAAAAAAGAGTATTGATTTTGATGAAATATTTTCTCTAGTTGTTAAAATGACTTCTATTCGTACTGTTTTAAGTATTGTGACTGTTGAAGATTTGCATTTAGAATAGCTTGATGTTAAAAACGCCTTTCTCCATGGTGATTTGGAAGAGGAAATATATATGGAACAACCACAAGGATTTGAGGTCAAAGCTAAGGAGAAACTAGTGTGCAGATTGAAGAAACGTTTATATGGCTTGAAGCAAGTACCTCATCAATGGTATCTTAAATTTGATAGTTTTATGGTTGAGCAAGGCTACAATAGGTGTAATTCAGACCATTGTGTTTATTTTAAGATGTTAGGTGAAGATAGCTACATTTTTTTATGTTTATATGTTGATGATATGCTTGTAGCGGGGTCTAACATGGATCACATAAAGGAGTTAAAACAACAGTTAGCAAATTCATTTGCTATGAAGGATTTGGGGGAAGCAAAACAAATCCTTGGTATGAATATTACAAGAGATAGGAAAAGCAGGAAATTGTTTTTTATCTCAGGCTAATTATGTTAAAAGGGTGTTGCAGAGATTTCATATGGAGAATGCAAAAGCTATCAGCACACCTTTGCCCAATCATGTAAAATTGACTAAGGATATGTGTCCAAAGAAACAAGAGGAGGAAGAAAAAATGTCCAAGGTACCATATGCTTCAGCTATAGGCAGTTTAATGTACGCCATGGTATGCATGAGTCTAGATATTGCACATGTTGTAGGAGTTGTTAGCAAGTATATGAGTCATCCTGGAGTTGAGAATTGGAATGTGATAAAATGGATTCTCAGGTACTTGAGAGGTACATCCAATATATGTTTATGTTTTGGGGGCTCTAATACAAATTTAAAAGGCTATGTTGACTTAGATTTGGCAGGGGATATAGATACCAAGCGAAGTTCCATAGGTTATGTATTTACAATTGGTGGGACAACAGTGAGTTGGATTTCTTGGTTGCAAAAGGTGTTTTCTTTATCCACCACAAAGGCAGAGTATGTGGCTGCAACAAAGGCAACAAATGATATGATATGGCTACAAGTCATCATGGAAGAGTTGGGATAAACACAGGCTAAAAATCACCTATTTACAAACAACCAAAGTGTTATACATCTTGCAAAGAATTCTACCTTGCAGTCTAAAACCAAACACATACTACTATGATATCATTTCATTCGGTTAGTATTGGAGGATGGATAGGTAAAGATGGAAAATATACATACAAATGACAATCCAACGGATGTTTTTACACAGGCAGTGACAAGGGAGAAGTTGAGATCCTCTTCAGCTTCGGTTGGCCTTCAAAGTTGAATTCAAGTATAACAGAGTAGTAGGGTCCAAAGTGCTTATTTCCAGTGGGAGATGTAAGTGTAGTGGTGTCGTCCAGGATCAGTCTCCAAGTGGGAAATTGTATTGGTATGGAGCCTGATCAGTCTCCAAGTGGGAGATTGTTGGTATGTGGCGACTGATCATGCTATACTGTACACTTTTTAGTATTGTACACTCTTCATGTATAAAGAAAAAAGTCGACTTTGTAAACCCTAATTTCTGGAAGCTTCTAAAATCTTGTTATAAGTGGCTGGGATGGAGAGTTGTAGGATTGCATTATTCACGATATTGTAATATGTTTTGCACTAGATAATAAAATCATTGGATGGCTACAGTTTTGTGGATGTAGCCCAGATTGCGTGAACCACATAAATTCTTTGTGTTGTCTTCTATGTGTTTTTATTGCTCTATTTTATTATTCAAATATGCATTTAACTTGTTAGATATCTGCCTTCTAACCCTAACACCAAATACATATGGTAACAATATAGATGATCTACAATCAAATTTAAATGATGATGAAGATGATACAGGTCAAGATGAGGATGATGATAATATTAAATACTTGAAAGAACATATGAACATTGACAATGATACACTGGATGACATTGTAGCAGACAATAATGTTAATGACCAAGACTTCCAAATTTTTAGAATTATTTGCAATCCATGTTTAAAAAAGGATGATTCTTATGGCGTAAACTTTGAAATGCTTTAGTAATAGTATGTTGTACTTGGACAATTGAAAACCTATTTTATTCTCCTATCAAGCTTTTTTGTTTTCCATTATAATTCTAGACCAAACAACATTTGTGGGGATGGCCTTTTACACCAATCTTAATTTCTATGAAGTTCACGAACTTGTTGTCAAGCAGTAAATTCCTTTTGTAAACAGGAAATGTAAAGGCTTCATTTAAGAAAAGATAAGTAGTCTCTTTCTAAGGGTAATCTACATGCAAAAAGTAAAAAGAACATAAAAAAATAATTGTATAGTAGAAAATAAGATTCAATCAGTTATGTCTTATTTCGCTTGCACACTTGTCTGAAAGACATAAGGTATTCACCATACATTTCCCTTGACAAAGAAAACATGTGCTTTAATTTATTTTTATTGTATATCTCAAAAGTGAAATTTTTGTTACATAATGATGCGCTGAGAAAATAATATATACAAAAAAATGCAAAGAAAATGTTTGAAATTTAACATGCAACCTACTGTGTTGTGTTGAAAGGAATCAAGATTAATTGGGAAAAGAAATAAAAATAAAATTTTGATGATTGTACTTAAAAGTGATCAGGATATGAAAAGTATGGACAATGATGGTGCTGAAATTGAAAACCCTGATTCTGATGGTATTACTATTTTATGTCATTCGAGATAAAGAGCACATACAATTTTATATACATAGAAAATGAAGATTTGAAACTAGTAAAATGAAAATGTAAAAACTGTAAGATTTTTCCTTAAACAATAATTCACATACTCACTTACAAAAAAGGGTGAAACATTTTTTATTCAAACTCCATTTTATTTAATAGACATAACAGTAAAAGAATATTTACAAGTAGAAGAATATATACATTGTTTCATAGAAAATAAGGAATGCTTCATAGAATATACAAGTACAAGATAATATCACCGTCATGATATGCTTAATTACCTATTGCAATATCCTTAAATTGTTCAATCTTTGGTGTGAATTGTTGGCAGAAAAAAATAGGATTACTTGGATGCTTCTTCCATTGATTTTGTATCAACATATGTTCATGAAGACACAAAAGTTAATAAAATATTAATGCACGTAACTCACAATTATTTAAATAAGCAACTTTGTTAAATTTATTATTTTTAAATAGTTTCCATTTTTATGTTGAAAATGTAACAAGGCAAAATAAGCTCAAAATTTCAAAAAAATTAGCAACTCTACCAACATCCACAATAAATTATTTACTGTATCAACATATTCATTCACATAAGCACAATATTGAGGCTCAATAACTGATATTCATTCAAATATAAGAAGAAATACGTATGGAAAACATAAGAAAAATACATAATGATAACACAGTCATGGAGAATATCTGATAATAAGATGTTTTCCATTATATTGCTTCAATTGATATATATTAATAACATAAGTTTTCAAAATGGAAATGATATATGATGATGATAATTTAAAACTAGGCCTTGGTTTCCCATCTATATAGGAAGCAACAAGCTACAAGCCTTTTACAAAAAGAAATGACCTTTCATAACTACTTCTTTTACTAACAACTATTTAATTAGCATAATTAAGGAAATAACAAGACTTAAGACATTTTGACATATGGTTCCATTATTCAACGTAGAAGACCCGTGATCATTGATTTGTCAAAGTCTTCCTCTCCATGATGAATGTCCAAATGCTCTCAACTCAGTTTCCTATTCTTTTGAAACCAAAAACTATTTAATTAGCATAATTAAAAACTATTTAATTAGCATAATTAAGGAAATAACAAGACTTAAGACATTTTGACATATGGTTCCATTATTCAATGTGGAAGACCCATGATCATTGATCTGGAAAAGTCTTCCTCTCCATGATGAATGTCCAAATGCTCTCGCCTCAGTGTCCTATTCTTCTGAAACCAACAACTATTTAATTAGCATAATTAAAGAAATAACAAGACTTAAGACATTTTGACATACGGTTCCATTATTCAATGTAGAAGACCTGTGATCATTGATCTGGAAAAGTCTTCCTCTCCATGATGAATGTCCAAATGCTCTTGCCTCAGTTTCCTATTCTTCTGAAACCAAATACTTTTCCTCCCACTGATACATCATAAAATATGATGGCCACTTATATTCCTAGATATTTTGCATGTTTGCAGGATGAGTTTGCCATCGAATATCTAGTAATGCCTTTGTATCATTGACAAACTTTAGGTATCCCGCATCAAGAACAATCAACCCATCCATGATCTGATTTAGCTTGGGAAGACTAGTATCTTCATCCTCCTATTTATGAGTAACACACTTATGAACAACCTGACTGAATTCTTTCTTCCACTTATCCAAGTCCTTCAACTAATCACCATCTCTCACGATTTTAGGTATATACCACTGTTTCCAGGTATGGAATAAATCCATTCGTGTTACAATATTTTTATCAAACCCTTGTACATACTGAAATTCATTAGTAATCATCTTCACAGTTCGTTCAATTGGCTTTAATGTTGTGGGTGCATCAGGACTTCTTTGTAGAACTTTGCATAACTTAGCCAAAGTATGGTGAATAGGCTGCCACCTTTTGAACAAAGGATCTAATACAAGCATATGTGTTTTTATTTGATCCATTGCCTACTGAAGTGTTTTATAACTGTCATGCACATTCTCCAGTCTATCCATAACTAATTTTATCTTGTGCTCAAGAATCTTTTCCATAACTTCACAAATTCATCTTTTCACTTCATCTTGGGTTTGATTGTTGGCCTTCTTTACATCATCCACTTCCTTCTCTGGAGTTTTTACATGTTCTGCAAAAATGTTCTTCACAATATCCATTAGAGAAATAGGAGGTCTGTATAACACCATGTCATTGCTTTGTGAGGGTCCTACTCCTCTTAATTGTTCTTTCAATTTGACATTCTCCATGAACAGTTTATTAACTTCATCATTTACGAACCTTTGTTCCTTTTCATACTCCTTCAATCTATCTTCTAATCCCTTAATAGTTGCTTGAGCGAACATGGCCGAATGGATGGTAATTATGGCTACCTCCAAAGGGGTGGTATCTTGTATTGTTCTTATCATCGTTACCCCTTTCATCCCTTGAATTACATCCAATAATTTTGGATTCTGTGTATTTTTCTGTTTGATCCATATGGCGAGTGTTTCAATCTTTGGGTTATACCCAGTTCCACTCACACCTTCATTGGAGTCAAATTCTACAACTAGCATTGGATCTTCCTAAGCTCGCACTTGACCAAGCAAAAACATTTTCTTTAATTCAAAGCTAGGGAAAATGAGCATATTTCTCTTCAAGACCATTTCTCTAGCCTTCTAGGGGCTAATGTCAATGTTGTCAACTCTTAATTCCTGGAAAGTTTGTGCTACGATTTGATTTTTCTCTAATTCTTCAATTCCTGATTCAGCTAATTCCATCCTCTCTTGAGATTCTTTTATCTTCATCTTCATCCAGAAATCCTTAAACTCAAGAGTCTTTTAAATGAATTCATCTTCTATGAATCTTCTGGCTGCAATTTCCCTTTCATCTTCATGTACCTCTGTACTTTTTTTTTCTTCATCACCCATCCTTTCCTCATGTTTATGGGCATTGGTCTCAAGGAGGGGCTGATCAACTTCAATATCACCTATCAATGACTACAATACTGTAGCCACTTCCTCAGTATCACCCACCTGTTCAGTATCCTCATAAGGTACTAATTGTTCAATGCTTCTTGTCTTTCATCTTTTGGGAGGTAATTGCTCCATGAGAGGCTCAGAGGTTTCACTTGGGTTATGATCTACAATTGCACCACCATCACATTATTTGAGATATGCTTCCTTCTTTTGGTACAAGTCATCAAATTTACCAATTATCAATTCTCTCCTCTTGATGGGCTCCTTTTCCTCAACAAAGTATCCTAGGAAATCCTTGGACCTCTGCTTTGTCCTTTCTTCAAGCTTCTTCATATATTCCCATTTTTTCCTTCTACTAAATACATCATTATAAGTAATGCAATTCCTTATGACATCTTCTTCAAAATCCACTTGGTGTGGCACTATCATTTTAGTAAGAAGATTGTGCCTTATGTTGTTCATATGATTTTCAGGGTCAAAGGCTCTTTCTTTTCCAGATTTCAATGCATATCTTGTCTTCAAATAATACTGTAACTCCTCTAGTGTGTCTAAGCCTACAGTCCAATCTTCACACTTGGTTTGGTTTGGTAGGAAATTTCCTTTCTTCTTCTTGTGCATTACATCTTTCTCCATCGACATCATTTGCCACATAAATTCAAGAAATTCTAATCTGAGGGGCACAAATTTTGGCAATATGTGTGGAGCAATAGGGCATCCATAAACTCTTATTATTGTAACTTTCGGGAGGAAGAACCAATCTCCAAAATTGTGTGTATGACCCTTCTCTGGTCTTAAAGCCAAAGGTCCCACTAGTTCCAAAATTTTGGTTGATAATCTTGGTATTGCATACCCAAGAACTCAAAGGATTCTGTGTACAAATTCTTCATAGAATACAAAAAATCTTGAATGATTGAACCGACTCTCCCAAATATAGCACCGTTTTTGGACAGGTGTGGGATTCCCTTGCTCATCTATTGTAGCCAACTCCATTCTTTTATTCCAATGGTTCCTATTCTAGTACAATATCAGATGACACAGTAGGGAATAGTTTATGAATGTAATCGGTGCTCTATCCTCTATAACTTGGGATAATTCATCATCTAACACCATCTCAAGGTATGAATCAAAGTCATATTCAATATTAGTTTTAGGGTTTTGAATTCTCATGGCCATCATCATTAGGCCTAATGGCATTTTATCTTGAGCATCTATCCCCAAAACTTGGCAAAGAACTAAATATGTATTCACAAAGTAATACTGAAAATCTTTCACATTAAATGATTCAGTAGTGGTAGTAGAGATGTGGAATGTTCTATTACCAATGCCTCCTTTCATATATAGGGGTACCTCATCACTTCTATAAGTATTTTTAACCTAGTATAATCCTCCTCACTTTTCTGCAAGTTTATCTTGGTCAGAGCCTGCTTGTTTAAGCTAAAAAACTCAATGATGTCTTTTTTGGTTACTTCTACCAATACTATGCCGTTTGGAAACCTTAATGTTTTGATAGCTGAGTGATAGTGTTTGGCTAGCAGTCTGATAAATTCTACATCAACAAACACATTTGGGACAATCAACCTTGCTATATCCAACATCCAACCGTTTAACACTGGAATCTTCTCATTTCTCTTACTGTAAAAATACCAAAATAGGTCCCATCCTGATTTCGAATTAAGGGCATCCCTACAACTTTGTGTGGTGTCCACGAGAAACTTCTTATTACCCTCTTTAGTAGACCCTAGAAGTATATCTAATATGGACTAATGGAGTGATTTCTTCTTTACTTTAGGTTCTTCATCTTTAATTTTAGGCTGACTTTCTTTTACTTTTGATTGTTTTGTTTTAGGATGGAGTGCTTTCTTCTTTACTTTAGGTTATTCATCTTTAATTTTAGGCTGACTTTCTTTTACTTTTGATCATTTTCTTTTAGGAGGCATGTTTCAATTTTCTCTTCTATGGCTTCAGATGACAAAACCTTGAAATATTTTTTAAATTCACAGAGCTCTTTCAGAGAGTTTTCATGCACTTACTCGAGTATTTCACGCTTGTAGGAATTCTTCTTCTCGTATCCTTAGCTCCTTCCAAGCTAGTGCACTAAAATTGAGTGCGATATTGGGAAAAACCACTTATCTTTGGATGGCATGGTATTCATTCATATTAGTTTTGGTAACTCTTAATAATTTAATAACATTTAATAATTTAATAGCATTTAATTTTGGCAACTGATGTGATTTTCTACATTTATTATTGTAAATTGTAATGATGCCACAATTACTGTACTACCGCCGTCTCTTATTATACTCGCTACTGTATGGCGGTGTTTTTCCCTTCCCTTCGACTATTTACCGCACTACCACCTTGCTCAAGGCTTCTTGCTGCGGGGTTGCGGTGTATACCACTCTACCACATATGTTGCTCACCTTCCCGATGGTATAGCAGTGTATGCTTTTGATCATTACTTGAAGAGTGTCTATGAGACAATCTTATTTGTCTTACCGATATCCCAATGTTTCATCAACATTAGATCTTATGTTCCTCTGATGTTGGTTGCCGGTGTCAATGAGACAAGTTAATATCTCTTGTCAATATGCCAATGTCTCATCGATATTTTCCTTCAACGATAGTTCTTTATATATCGGTGTAAATCTACCATGTCGGGGAGACTTGTGATTATACCTGCAGTATATCAGTTTTTTCCCCTTCCCTTCTATTGTTTACCGCACTACCGCCTTGCTCAAGGCTTCTTGTTGTGAGGTTGCGATGTACACCGCTCTACCGCATATGTTGCTCACCTTCCCCGCGGTATAGTGGTGTATGCTTTTGATCATTACTTGAAGACTATTGATGAAGCAATCTTATCTATCTTACAAATATCTCAATGTATCATCGACATTACTTTGTTATATCCAAGAGTTGTGTTTCACCGAGCACTTGTCGATGTGACATAAGTGATTCTCTCCTCGATATGTCCTTATCTTTTTGACATTTCACTGTTTTACATCGTCGATGAGACATATGAATAAGTCTCTTTGACATAGGGGTGTCTAATTCGATGCTAAACCCGAAGCCAAAACCAAAGCTAAACTCGAAGCTAAAGTTGGATCTAAACACGATGCTAAACTTGAAGCTAAACTCAAAGCTAAAGGTGGAGATAGAGGCAACGCTATACTCGAATCTAATATCGGTGCTAAATATGAAATTACTTTAGGTGCTAAGTAGAACCTAAAGTAGCACCGAATTAAACTGATCAGTGCAATAAATGCCAGATATTGCACCCCCGATAAATAGCTCTGGCATTTTCAAAAAAATTCCAAAATATACATTAAAACTGTGGGTGGAAGCAAAAAATGAAGCAAATCACAGGGATTTGTTGTAGTGATGAAACCATCATTCATAGGTTTCCCATTCAAGATGCAAAGAGGTAAATTGAACCACATATTTCTCTATTATAGGATTGAGAAAGAAATAAGTTTTCATCTTTTGTAACCATGCTCTAGCTAAGATCATATTACTCCCATCAAAACATGTTGTGGCAAGTTTTCCAAACTTATTCTTCAGTTCCTTTCTCTTGTATAACCTATTCTTCTATGGCTCACTCTTCCTTGTGAATTCTATGTAGTCTTCATAACACATATTTGATTTTATTTCTTTTGCTAAAGATTGGTACTCACCATGCCATCTACAAATAGTTTTTTGATTGAAGGCATTGGTGTTCACAATTTCACTCCTCTCTGGTTCACATTTCAACAAGAATATGTTCCTTGGTGTTCCTTACAAAATATTATTTACCACATCATAGCTTCCATCATTTTTTGATGAAGTCTCACCTTTCTAACTGTTTTCATTTGAATTTCCACCTTGTTGGTGTAATTAAATGTTTTGTACCTTGTCCTAGGTCATAATTACACCTTAGTTAAGTTTACTTAGGGACCACATAGGAGTTGTTGGAGAATTTCCACCTTTGGTGGACTTATCTTCTTATTACTTTATCACCTCCATCTTTCATGGACATATCATGTGATTAGGTTTCCACCTTTTGTGGTAGATCCACCTTTTGTGGTGGTTATCACATTATCACCTTTCCACTTTAGGTGGAGTGATAGCTTTTCATTGTTGTCTCATGTCATAAGATTACGACACTTGTCATAATCTTATGCACTCCTATGTTCTCACCTTGGCTATATAACCAAGGGGTCTCTCATTGTAAATCACATTGAAGCATTATCATTGACATTGAATACAATTTATTCTTGTCATATTATTTTCTCTCTTCTTTGTGCTTTCCATTTGGTCCATAGATCTTGGCATCCATAGCCAATTCTAACATGGTATCAGATCATGTTTGATTCTAACACACCTGATATATCTTATTTTTCCAAAACTTTGAATACATCTCTTATCTCCACTAGGGTTGCGAGTATATCCTTAACCCTCTAGTGATCTCATAAATTTTTGCAATTGTCTTCTTAAATATTTCTTCATATTCTGACATCTTCCTTTTCTCTAGGTTTGAATTTCCTTCTTGATCCAATTTCTTCAGTTCTCTCATTTGGTACCTAATGCCCATTTTTCTCAACATTGATCATTAGAAAAACCTTACAAGTTGGAAGAATCATGCTTTGATACCACTCTGATGTCCCTAACATAAAATTTTAACATAAAGACTTATTTTTGTGGTTTGAATTCAATGAACAATAATATATGAACACAAAGATCACTTTGATATATTGATAAACACCAGAATTTAATCCATATATTTGATATATCAAATACAACACACTCATACTGATCCAAAATGATATACAATGCTACCATAAATTAACTACATTCTTATTAATATTCCTTATATATTGCTTGAATCTCAAATATAATCCTTGAATGAGAATTCCCTTAAGAACCAAAGGGGTTTCATCCTCTAATCCTAGTGATCACTAGGTTTTCATCCAATGATCACACACTCTGGGTTTTCATCCATAGAAGGAATTAGAATAGAAGTATCCAGAAATAAAAAAGAAAGACATAATAATCCAATTCCTATTACAAGAATTGACTCCCTACATTTATATGCTAACAATTTCCCTCAAGGAATAGGTCGGCCTTGAGCCAAAATGGCGTCGAAGCCCAAGATTTAAATTTCAACATGCTACACTAGGTCAGCCTTAAGGCCAAAGTGGATTCTTCGATAATTAGTGTGCAACCCTATGGACCTATTCACATTCTTCCCTATCCCCTTCCTACTTCTTGATATTTCACAACTGATGTTGCATGATATTAAGGTGATTTATCCATTATGCTTGCTAAAGCAAGTGTCGATTACCTAGCACAATCATCTTCTAATAGAAATATATTTCAAGTGACTACTCCATTATTTTCAAGATTTGGATATGATATGTGGTTTCCATTTTAGATGCTATGTTCTAAACTACATGCCATAATGTGCTCCTATGGAGGAATATAGAGGAAAACCCATAAATGATCTTTCTTTGGTATAGTGAGCTTGGACTAGCGACCTTCTAATGGTGATATATTTCCAACATTTGATAAGTTTTTCCTTGAGATTTGGATATGATGTGCAGGTATCATTGAAGATGTTATGATCAAAACCACAATCCAGAAGGGTGCTCAATGATGAAATTTGATAGGATTCCTAGATTCCACTTTGCAACTATCTTTCAAGAAAAAGGGACATGACACAAACCCTTTGTGGTAGTCTGCAATAATATTTTCTTCTACTCTTGACCTACTAGCATCATCCCCCCATTTAAAACAATGTCTTATTCTCAAGACATGATGCTAAATTGGGAAGGAGATTCTTGTATGTTTCTTTGATATGATTTAGTGACTTTCCTCATTATTCTTTTTCTTGTTGTAGTATGGAGATATGACTCTGAATTTGAATTATTGTAGCCTATACATCAGCCATACTACTAAGGATTTGACTATTTTTTGGTGTTTCTTGTGCTTCCCCTATTATCCCTGATAGGTGTGTCAATTGACTGTTGACAATATCTCTCATATTTTTAATTTATTCTTTGATTTGTTACCTTTGGGTATGGAGTTGTTGTAGCTAGTTATGGAGATTTTTTGTTTGGGCCCTTATTGTGTCATCCCTGTTTTGGAGAGGGTTATAGGTTTGCACTACTTGTGCTATTTGATTCTATAGATGGGCCATTTGGTCCCTTAGGCCCTTTTTTCTTGTAGGCCACTGTAATTAGAACTAGTAAATAACTCCTACTTTTGTGATAGTGTCACCTAGCTCCTTGATATGTTCCTCCATTTTTGTATGTGCAATATCACACTTATTTGTGTATTAATTGGTTTTCTTCTCGATCACCTCCTCTCGGTCTTCATTCCTTATGTTACCCTTGGTGGAGACCAAATACCTTGAAGTTTTTTCACCAATTGTTTGAGTTTTTGGGGCAAGGGAAGTGAGATATCTCAAGGTAGTTGTGGAATGGCTCTGTGTATTGTGTCTACTACATCTTGTAATTTCTTTGCATTATTCACATGCTCACTCAATAGTTCTTCCCTTATAGTAGCATGTAGGATATCTCCTAACGGTATATTTTGCAGGGGTGAAATACCTGATGAATTAAATTGTGAACCCACCATTGGTACCTAGAGAAGTTGTGGTGATGGTGTTGTTTAAATCTATTGTTGCTACACTAGGAAATTTTTGATTGTGGAGATTGTGGAAGTGGAATTAGATGTCTCCTTAGTGGTATCTTTACCTTTGTCATCTTCTTCTTTGGTCAGATTATTTTCTGATAAAGGGGACCCTTCTATGTTCTTTTTAGTATTGTTGATCATTTCTACATAAATATTTTTGGTCACGTCCTCAATCTCTTTCTAGATCTTTTCTACATCCTTTGGATCCTCCTCCATGAGTTTGTCTACTCTATGCTTTGTGTGGAGTTGTTGGGCTTGTGCCTGAGCTAATGACTGATTTTGTTCTTTAGTGACATTGGAAATGATTGTGGTGATAGACTTCTCCCTTATCTCTTCTTCTTTTTTGAGTGCCTTGGCCCATTTTCCTCAAATTGCAACAACTATCTCCTTCAAAATATCCTTTATTGCTTCATCCATTGAGTTTTTGGGTTGATTCACATGTCGAAGGAGGAATTATATTTTCCTACCCTATTGTTTTGCATCCATGTCTCTATAGATGTTTAGTAATCGCGGTAGCATCTTGTAGTGTACAAAAAAGTATCCCTTTTTCACACTTAATTTGGGAATAATTAATAATATATAATGAGCTTAATTATGCCTTAATTTAGTGTTGTAATATGTTTTACATATTCATATTAAGTTTAGGGCCTATTTAGATTAAATGGACTTAATTGTGCCTTGGTTTTGGTATTGTAAGGTATACCTTTACACTTTCACACTAATTTATGGATTTATAAATTAATTGAGGTTAATTTTCCTTAATTGCCCCCATTAATTCAAATCCAAGCCTAATTAAATTCAATTTCTGAGGGCTAAAACTCAAAATTCATAAATGCCATTACACAACACTTAATTTTGGAAGATGTGTGTCCTAGATAAGTGACCTAGGACCCATTCTCCATAGGGCGAATGGGTCCTCACTTAGATCTAGGACCCTAATTTAAGAAGCTATCATCATCACATTAGACACTAAAAAACCCTGTTAAAGCATTGCAACCTAGCAAATCATCAACATTTCAACTGTTATCAACCAAAAGTCCAAGATCACTATCAAAAGGATTAGAAAAAGGCACTCTACCCACTGCTACATCCAACATGACACTTGCACTCTTAACCAATGAGAGCCATTTTATAGGTATAATACAGATTGAGAAGCAGTCTCACTTTCAAGATCATTTGATCAACTCCACCAAGTATGAATCAAGCAAGAATATCATTGTTCAAGTAGGAAGAGTATTGTACCAACTATAATTCACCTAGAACATGCATTCCCATCACACACTAGGATACCCACAAGAGGGATTAAAGTATAAATGCACAACCTCCCTTGAAACTATGCATAAGAAGACTATGTTTACTAAAGAGATGCAAGGGAAAGGACACCAAGCCTGTCCCTCAAGTGTTCAAAGAAATCCTTTGAAAATGGTTTTGTAAAGATATCAACTATTTGATCACAACAACCTATGTAATCCAAAACAGCTTCATTAGCCAAGACTTATTCCCTCAAGAAATGATATTTAATAGCAATATGCTTAGTTCTTGCATGCATAACAATATTCTTGGAGATATTGATTGCACTAGTATTTTCACATGAGATATGAACATGATAAGATACTTCTACCTTGATGTCTTTGAGTGTTTGAACCATCCACAAAACCTAGGAACAAAATGAGGCAACAACAATATATTCTACTTCAGCAGTTGATAGTGACACCAAGTCTTGTTTCTTGCTATGCTAGGACACTAATCTACCACTTACAAAGAATGCTCCTCCACTAGTACTATTTATATCATTAAGACACCCTACCCAATTAGCATCAATATAGGTAATCAAAGTAAAATCATCGTGTCTATGGTACCACAAACCATAGTCAATAGTTCCATTGAGATATCTAAAGATTCTCTTGACTGCATTAAGGTGAGATTTCTTGGGAGAAGACTGAAATATTGCTACTAAACATATAACCTACATTATATCAGGCCTAGAGGTTTTCAAGTACAAGAGACTACGTATCATAGATCTGAATAAGGTCTGATCCACATGCAAGTGAATCGTCATCTTTTCCTAGCTTGCACCCAGTTACCATAGGAGTCCCAACTAGTTTACTTTCATCCATTTGAAATATTTTTAGCATTTCTTTTGCATACTTCATAAAATAGATAAAAATACCTTTCTCAAGTTGTGAAACCTGCAATCCAAGAAAGGACAACTCTCCAAGCATAGACATCTCAAATTCAGATTTCATGATGTTAGGAAAAGAATGACACATATTATCATAATTGCTACCAAAGATTATGTCATCTACATAGACAACAACAATAAGAATATCTTCACCTTTTTTCATGAAATACAAATTGTTGTCAACACCTCCTTTTTGTGAACCCTTGTCCTTGCAAATAATTATCCAACCTAGAGTACCATGCTCTAGGAGCTTGTTCCAATCCATACAATTCCTTTTTCAATCTATATACATGATCTTGTTTTCCTTCACATTCAAAACCTTCAGGCTGCTCCATGTAAACCTCCTCAAGATCACCATTGAGAAATGTTAATTTAACATCCATTTGAAACACCTTGAAACTTTTATAAACTAAAAAAGCTAGAAACATCCTTATGGCTTCTAGTCTAGCTATAGGTGCAAATGTCTCATCAAAATCAATACCCTCAACTTGAGAGTACCCTTTGCAAACAATTATTTCTTTGTTTATGATTACATTACCTTTGTCATCAAGTTTGTTTCTAAAGACCCATTTTTCTCCAATAATATTCTTGTCTTCGGGTCTAGGAACAAGTTCCCATGTCTTGTTCCTCTCAATCTGATTTAATTCCCCCTCCATAGATTTAACCCAAAACTCATCTTTGTTAGCCTCTACATAGGCCTTTTGTTATCAAAAAAATATGCACTTGATCACTTGTGTTAGCAAGCTACCTCCTTGTTTGCATACCAACACTTTTTTCCCCAATAATCAGCTCATGAGGATGATCTCTTTGTAGAGATTTTGAAGGAGTTTTAGCTATAGACTCCATAGGATTTTCAATAGAATTTTCTTCCACTAGATCTTCCACCTCATGTTTTGGTACTTTAATTTCCTCTTCATTATCTTCTATATATTGTTCACAAGACTGGTCACAAGGCTACAACCCTTCATGAATCTTAACATTAACACTTTCTACTATCTTTTAGAGTCTTTTATTGAAACACTTATAGGCTTTATTATGTGTAGAATAGCCTACAAAAATACCCTCATCAAACCTAGATTCAAAGCTTCCCAAACTATCATCATCTCTCTTGATAAAATATTTACTACCAAAGATTTTGAAATAATCAACATTTGTTGACTTACCATGCCATAGTTCAAATGGATTATATTTAGCATTTACTCTTAACTGCACCCTATTTAAAATATATACAATTGTATGAATTGCTTCTTTCCAATAGGTGTTAGGGAGATTTGCATCAAGAATAATTGTTCTTGCCACCTCCTTGAAGATTATAAATATTTCCTTTTGTTCTCAACCTTGCTACAATTGTTCTTCTTGATTTTTTCTTTATAGCACAACCTTGAGCACTAAAAGGAACTTCAAATCCATTGTCATAAATTTGAATTACACTCAAAAGGTTATGTTTTAAGCCTTCTACATATTATACATCATGCAATTGTGTATCATCATCTAAAGATATAGTACCTTTACCTTTGATTTGAATGCAAAATTCATCTCCAAACTTGATTGATCCACCATCATAGTCTTCAAATTTGATGAATTTTCTCTTACCACTTGTCATTTCATGAGAGCACCCATTGTCTACAAACCATAGATATTTTTTCTTAGAATGTAGGTCAATTTGAACAATCATAGCTTCAATCTTTTTAAGAGTAATTTTTGGTCTCCAAACTAATTTCATCTTATGAGCATTAGAATGTGCACTAACTCTCTTTTATTGCACCTCCAAGTTAGGTCTATAAAACTTAGCTATGTGAACAAAATTTCTATAATTAAAGAATCTAAAATTTTTTAAGAACTCAAAAGGACTTCTACTTGAAAAAACTAATCTTCTTTTAGACACAATCTTACGTTCACTAGCTTTATTCCCATATTGGTTACAACCAAAGAAATAACAAGAGAAGTGAAAATTATACCTAAATGATGTATTCATTTTTTTATTAAATGGTCTCATGCATCTTTTGATTGTGACATTAGTACCACCATCAACATGTTGAAGATCATTGGAGTGTGAGCATTCACCTTTTGCAAACCCTAAACTAGTTTTGTTCTTATGTCCTTTTTGCTAATCCGAGAGATCTACCAACTTGTCACTGCTGCCACACATATCAAATATTTTCTTCAAAGCCACAACTTTTACTTCTAGAGTAAAAAACTCATTTTACTTTATATATAGCTCCATTTTAGTGAGTTCAAAAATTCTCTTGTTCTCTTCAAGCTGAAGTTTTAAATCTATAACTAATTTTTCTAATTTATTGACCCTGCTGATCGATTTTTCAATCTGATTTCTTTTCTCTACTACCTTTTTTTTGAGTTTTTTAATTTCACTAAGTGCACATCTCAACTCTCCCTTAAAATCAATCTCTTCTTCATCATTATTAGATTGTTCTTCACTCTTTTCATTCTATTTTTCACCTAGATCATCAATAGCCATGAACAAAGTTTCTTCTTCTTCTTCAATGGAATCTTTTGAACAATTGTCTATCACATCAACATCCTTGATAGAAAATTTTTTTCTTCTTTTTGATTTTTTTTTCTTTTAGGGTTAAATCGCTTCTTGTTTCCTTGCTTTCTAGTATTCTCTTCACCACTTTCAGGATCTTTATATCATTTGGCAACAAAATGTCCAATTTTACCACAACTGAAACATTTAAATGGAACCTTCCTCTTATACTTCCCTCATGCTTTTTTTAGTTTGCTTACAAAGGTAGACTCTTTATCATTTAATTCTTCTGAATTAGAATTTCCTTCTTTATCCTTCTTGACTAATTTAAAAGCAAACTCTTTGCTTGTGGAGTCTTCATTATAAATTATAATTCCATATATTGTGAATGTGCCATGAAGTTCATCTAAGGTGAGCTTGTTGATATCCCTTTCTTCAACATCAAATATTTTAAAATCATACTTGGTTGTAAGTGAAATTAACACCTTTTTGACAATTATTTTCTCCTCCAAAGTCTTTCCAAGGCCCTAAATAGGATTGAATGTTTATTGAACCCTTAAAAGGTAATCAATAATCTTATCATCTTTGTTCATTCTTAACCATTCAAATTTAGCTTTGAAGTCTTGTAGCTTGGCTTCCTTAACCTTATCATCACCCTGATAGATACTAGTTAATCTATTCCACACAGATTTTGTTGATTTATAGTCCATAACTTTGACAAGAATATAATTTTTCAATCCACAACAAATAACATTTTTTGTTTTAGCATTACGTTCATAATCCCTTTTCTCATCTGTAGTAGTAGGTGCTATAGTTGTAGTATATTTAGTTTCAACTATTGCCCAAACATCATAACCTTGAGAAGACAAGTAATTTTTCATTCTAAACTTCTAGAGGGAAAAACCCAAACCATCAAGTAAAGGTGCTTTAGAAGTAGAACAACCTTCTTGGTTAGCCATAATGAGTACCCCTCTACCAGAATCTCCCAAGTTGTTTAAAATTATGTAAAGGGACATGTAGCTATAATACCACTTGTTGGAGTATAGGACCATTGAGAGGGGGGGTGAATAAGTGTTTGATACAATCAATCTCAAAATTTAGCACTCTTATTCACACACAAACTTCAAATATGTATTTCATGAAAAACATAAAGAGTTTCATATTATAACATCGTGTGTGAATTAAGAACATTAAATCAAGCATAAAGCAACATATCATCAAGGAGACATGAGATACCAAATTTATGAGTGGAAAAACCCTAAAAAGGGTGAAAAAACCACTCTTAAAAGATGCTTTATTAGGCCTCACTAGCCAAAACTATATTGTATACAAAGCTAATAGGAGAACCCACTCCTTATCACTGAAACCTAACTCATTGGAAAAACAAAGCTAATAGGAGCACCCACTCCTTATCACTCCAACCCTAAGGTCTCACTGACCCCTACCTCACTGGCAAAATAAAGCTGATAGGAGCACCCACTCCTTATCACTCCAACTCCAAGGTCTCACTAACCAATATCCATGGTCTTACTGACCAATCTCCAATCTAAAGATATGAAGATCAATAAAGAGTACTACTCTTTTTACATTGAAAAAAAAAGGTTATATATGAATTCTATAACTCTTATATATACACCTTATTTATCCCAATTTGACACAAAAAAAAAAAAAATCTTCATGACCTCCAAGTGATTATTACAAAGGAACATGAAATTCTGAATTCATTACTCCTAAACAAGGTATTCTAAATTTATCATTCCTGAACTTTCAAATTCAAGAAGCCCAATTATCATTCTTTTACCATTATGTAATCATATTTCTATTCAATAAGGATCAATTATCATTCTGATCAATCAAAGCTTTATCATAGGTTGACAAAGATTTTAACACCAATTTCACATGAAATCATTTCTTATATACAATCACCTGACACCTATGATATTTCTCTACTTCATGAAAACTCAAATACCATACACTTTCATCATTCATCTACTTTTTTCAATCTTCACAGACCATCATAGTCAATCATCATTCTCTTTCATTCTCAAACCTTGCACATACACACACAAAAAACCCTATGTATCTTCACATTATATTGTTTCTTTGACAAGAGAAACTTATACAAAGATTGCTGTAAAAAATACATTCTATTGACATAACTCGTATCAAATTCATTAAAGTTAAGAATATAAGATTTATCTTTTTCATGAAAATATTCTCTCATCGACACCACACCTTCCAAAAATTCACTCCATACAAAATAAAAAATCTTTCAAGAGATTTGGTGCTAATCACAAAATCTGCACACAACTGTTCGCATTCAAAATAGAAAAAAACTTGTAAAAGAAACCAATGACATTCAGACTTCCTTGAAATCTATAACCATGAGAAATAGTTGTTAGACTATTTGAATAAGAACCATCAATCCTCATTTGCCTCCAAAACAACTTTAAAAACGAACTGTTGATGTTTAATTATACACATTGCAAAAGACTTTTAACCTGCTTGATAGGTTACTTCATAAAAGGGGGCCGATTGATAAATAGTATTAAACCCTTAAAGAGGCTACTTAAGTGCATTTTCGTAGTATATAGTAGGTCACTTTCAAAATATAAGAAAAGGCAAACTTGCTTTAAAAACCCTTAGAGTACAAGAAACCCTAGAAATTTAGAATGATGAAAAGTCTTAGAATTTTAGAGATAATCGAACTTTTGTGTTGTGAAACATGAAAAATTTACCAACCCCACATGATAATCATACTTCTATGTGATGATGTAATGCCTTTACCAACCTGCTGAGATGTTGAATACATGAGAAAGAAACACTTTCATGAATGATCAATAAAACATTCAAATTTTCGCTTGAGACCCTAATAAGTCTCATACCTCCAAGACTTATACATCAACCTCTTTATGCTGAAAACCAACCTCATGCTTTGATGCCCTGATACTTCGATGAAATTCATGCATTTAATGAAATGGTATGGAGAACATCAACCACAACCAATGCCAAGCCAACAGTGACAAACCTTCATGCAACAAACTTTGACATCAATGCCAAATCAATGCCAATACAACATATGTTTCACTGCTTCTGAATCATTGATATCACACATGTGGTATGGTTCTAGCAATCTAACCTTCAATTTCCCTTGTTTCTTAAACTTGACATCATAGAGTAATATGAGATCCCTATTTTAAATATTTTTATTCCTCAAGTTCCTATCATGCCATGCCTTCTAGACCTCTGGTGCTCAAGTTGGTGGTTATGCCTTGAAATTTTCCAATGCTCGTCTAATTTATCTAAATCTTCTATTCATCTCACCAAGGATTTCTCATATTACAACCACAAAGTGATTGTGGTACATATGCTGGGGATTATAAAGTTCATAAAGACTGCAGTGTCAATACCATAAACTAATTAGAATGGGGTGAAATTATTGGTCCTTTTATATGATGTGTGGTATGTCTAGAGTGCCACATGCACATTTATTTCCCAATCTATCTTATTTTCATTACACATTTTGGTAAGGGATTTCCCAATTATCTTGTTCAATGCTTCACTTTCCCCATTAGCTTGTGGGTGATAGGGAGAGATTTTGTTGTGTGTTATCATGAAGTTTTATAGTAATTTTTTTTATCGTTTTCTTCATAAAATATTTTCCTTGGTTACTCACTATACTAAGTAGACATCCATATCTTGTGATTATATTTTCATAAAAGAATGTTGTGGCAATATTTGTGGGTTATGCCTCCACCCATTTTGTGATATATTTTAGTATCAATCTTAGTGACATTTCATCTCTTGTGAAAGGTTTTGCTACCCTTTGAAAAATATCACACCCTTTTGTACACTCCTTACCATCTTTATGAAGATTTGGGCACCATAGTCTTGCAAGTTCCACCCTCCAAGCTATGGTTTCACCACAATTATGTTCCCCTAAGCTATTCCTTTGTGTTCTTTCTTGAAGATTGACTTTCTTTTATGTTTATACACCAATCTTCTTAAAAAATCATCCCTACCTAAATGGTGTAACTCTCCTTAACTAAAGTGTATGGTGTAGCCCTCCAAATGAGTGATTTATTTTCCTATGGTGAGAAATCTTTGGAAAATAACCTATAGAAAGTAAGATGGCAATACCATGTAGCTCCTTTGATATTGTTTTAAAGTGAAACAAATGTGCACTAGTGAGATCTTCTCCTTGCATGTCTCGTTCTTCTCTGGTCTCCATTCGAGATAAATTGTCTAGTCCTTAGTTGTTTTTTCCCTATTTCACCATGATTTTGAAATCATATTCCTGAAAAAATAGCAACCATCTGCATATTTTTCCATGTGTGACAAGTTTATGAAGTATTTATACTTAAGGAATTCATGATTAGTAAAGAAGGTGCATGGGGTGGATAGTAGGTATTGTCTATATTTTTGTATTGCACATACCATAACTAGTGCTTCTCTCTCAATGGTAGTGTAGTTCTTCTCCATGGAAGATAGTTTCTTACTGGAAAAGCCAATGGGATGGTATTTTTTCTCCTTGGGTTGGGAAAGAACTGCTCCTACGGTGATATCATAAGCATCCACATGGACATGAAAAGGGTTATTCCAATATGGAAATATGAGGATTGGTGCTTCTACAATCTTTTATTTTAAAGTTTCAAATTCTTCTTGAGACTCCTCATTCCATTCAATGTTCCTATTGGCTTTCTTCTTCAATAGCTCTTCTAATGGTGCAACAATACCAACATATTCCTTTATAAACATTTTATGGTACCTTGTATATCCTAAAATGTCTTAATTCTAGTGCATTCTTGGGTGGTTGTAAATTTAGTATTAGGGAAACTTTCATATGATCCACCATTAATCCTTGTTTACATATAATATGGTCTAATAGGGTTTGAAAGGGTACCTTAAATATATATTTCTTCAAGTTTAATGATATTTTTATACTCCTACATCTATTTAGCATCATACATAGTACATGTATATGATCTTTCACTAATCCATAAATAGTCCAATCATCCAAGTAGACTTATAGAAATTCATGTATGATGTCTTTAAATGCATTAATAATTATTCTAAAAAAAAATTAGGGGCATTTTTCAACCCAAAAGGAAACACTGTGTACATATATGACACCCATTATGTAGCAAAACTAGTTTTGGGTTGGTCTTCCTCTTTTATTTTGACTTGATGGTATTTGGAAAAGTTGCCAGTAAATGAGTATATCTTGATGATATCATTAATTTGGAAAAGCCGTCAGTAAATGAGTATACCTGTCTCCCTACAACAGACTCTAATATTTATTTAGTGAGTGGAGTGGGAAAGTGACCATGAAGGAAAGCTTTATTCGATTCCTTGAAATCTACACAAATCCTTATTTCTTTAGTTTTCTTATTTTGGAAAACCATGGGGCTTATCCAATTGGCATATTCTACTAATTTAATGATTCTAGCAACTAGCATCTTATCTAATTTTTTTTAACCTTTTTCTTCATGTTGAGATTTGGTCTATAGGGTCTCTTTTGGATTGGCTTAAATCCTTCCTTCAATTGAATTTTCATCACCCCTAATTCTTTAATCCCTTTCATCTTTGTAAAAGTTCTAGGGAATAAATCTTGAAATTCTAAGAGGGTATCTATTGTCCAAGATATTACATTTTCATCCCTATAGTCCCCTATTCTTTCCATCTTAGGGTCTCCTTCAACCACAATACTCTCCTCTCTTCGTCTGATGGGGTCATTATAATATTTCTTCTTGGGTTAAGTAGATTCTTCTATCTCTCTCTCTCTTTGTGGTTTATTTCTATTTTTTATGATATTTTTCTTCATCATTTTGTGTTGCACAACAATGTTTCTTTGCTTCAGATGATTCCTAATCCAACCATTTAATGTATTCCCATATACCTTTTTCTTTGGGTGGTTGTGAGGAAGTTTGTGGTACCGCCATCTCCCAATATTCTTTTGGTTTGAATATGATTTTCTTCATTTTTAGTGATGTAGTATGCATTTGAGGATTTCCAATATAAAAAGAAAAATAATGGAGGAAATAAGTTGTTACTTTATCCCATGTTTTGGTTTCTCCCCATCTCTTAGTCAATGTACCAAGTTTTGGCCACCAGGTTCAATGTCTAATAGGATAGCTGAATGTGTAGTCCTTCATCATATTCATATCCTTCATCTTAGTAGTGTATACACATATCTAAATGATGTTGTGGTAGGATATCTCCCACATATATGAGTATGCCCTCATATTCGCCTATCTTTAACATATATCTTTTTTTATCAAAGTCTTGAAAGTTTCCCACATGATTATAGCATGCTTATGTGTACTATTTTAGCATGTGGCGGTGCAGGTGAGGGTACACGATAAGATGTCAAGTCTATAGGCTTCATTTGGAAAGATTTGTTCTATTTGCGAGAGGTATACTAGTAATTTCCCCACTCCAAAATATTTAGGAAATTTGATGTGTGATATTCCTCATGAAATATGATGGAAATGGTGAGATACTTCATTATTGTCATTTTTATCACTTTATGTGCTAGCACCATTATCATGCAATATTGTCTTTTATAGATAATTCTTCTTCGCATGTCTTCATTACCACAAATACCTTCTGGAGACAAAGATCCTACAAGAACATACTTTCAGTTCATCTTGTAGTTGGGCTCCTAGTATAGACTCGTTATATGTGCTTCCCTTAGTTTCATTTATCTCTAGTTCCCCTTTTGAGTTGAGTTCTTCTCAAATTTCAGTTGTAGTTAGTTTAGTTATAACGCTTAAATATTTTTTTCATCATCATCATATTCCTCCACATTCACCTCTTCTATATAGGTTTCTTCTTGATCCTTTCCTAAGGGGATGTGTACTATCTCTTATCATCCAAAAATAAAATTTCTTCCTTTCTTGTGTCTATCATTCCACATGAATCTACAAACCATATTAGTCCTAGAAGTGCATCAGAAGAATCAAATTTCTCCTTGATTATGATTTCCTCAAAATCTACAATTTGTTTCACTCCTTTGACACTTCTACTCCTTTCCAAGTTCCTAAAGTTTTCATCTTGGTTCTATTTGCTAGACTAATGTTGTAATGGGTGGGTTCTAGTGCAGGTCTCCCTAGATACTCCCATAATAATTTTGGGATTAGGTTTACATATACCCCTAAATCCACCACGACCCTAGAGATATTTTTGTGATGAATTTAGAGGTCGATCATGATTGGTCTGGTTTTCCAATGCTTCCCTACTGTCCTAACTCATGGAATGCCCATTTCTTATTCTAGTATTTTCTAATTTGTTAAATAATTTTTTTAGTAGGTCATGTTTCCCCGCCATCTACGCTAGTTGTTTTAGTTTTTTTACTTCTTGTTTTATTTTATTTTTTCTTTTTTTCCTTGTTCCTATTTAATTATCTTCATATCCTATCCTAGGACTTGATCATGTTGTTGTTTGGTGCGGTGGAGTTCTCGTTCCCCTTCTAAGCTTCCTTCTTATATTATTACCGCTTCATGTTTTCTAGTATCAGTACCTTGTCTAGTTTCTATACTACTTCTTTACTCTTTTCCTTTGGTTTAGGCTCTACAATACTCTTCTTCTATATTACTTGTAATATACCCTTTGCCTCCTCTTGCCTTGTGAAACTTCCTTATTTCCTTTTTTGGGTTCTTAGGCACCTTTTGAAGGAGCCTTGCTCCCTTGTTTGAATTTGAACTTTGAGTTCATCCTTTTGAGTTTGTGGTATTGCATTTTTGTAATATTGATGCGCCTTATCATAATTGAAGGCATCAATGATCCTCATGGCTGTAAAACCAAAATTTTTTCTTTTATCACCCCAACATTCAATTGCAAAGTATCGTGGTTTTCCACAATTGAAGACTATGACATATATTCTCCTCGACACCAACCTCTTTCTCTCTAGAATGGATCATTTTTATTGTATGCTTGTAAATTTTGAATGGTGTTTGCAGTCCTCTAGTTCCACTTCCATGCTGGTACTATGTATCCACTATCCTATGGATACAGTTTTCTTTCTACCAATTCTTTTATATATGCGAGTGTCTGTTGGTCCTTATTGCTTATTGCAGTAGAGTCTTCTCTTAACTGCAATAGGTGTGATAGACATTATTTTGTGTCATGGTCATCCCACTCTCCACAAACACAACAAAAGACAAAATTTATCTTTTTGGGTACTATCCAGAGGTTTATCCATAATTCTTTTGCTTTCTTTTCGCCTACTTCCTTGGGACATTCATTTTTAAAATGACCTTCTCTTTCATAGTAGGTACATTCCATATGTTAGGTTTGGGTGCATATACTTATATTTTATCCATGATGTCTAGTTGGAGTCTTAAATTCTCTATTCCTACTTTAAGTTTCTCCAATTCCTCACTTTCTCTATCTATCTTGTTTGCGCCAAGATTGGTTTTCAATATGGTATGTAAATATAACTAATTTTTGATATGTGTTGAAATGTATTCCATCCAATACTCTTTTGATTTCCAATAGGACTCTGGAGATGAACCACTCAATCTTCTATTTTTCACTTAAGGGTTCTTCTAGTCGTCTATGACCTCTTTAAATATTTTGTCAAATTCTTTGATTTTTTCATCTTTATACATTAAGTTAGTTCTTGAATTTTACTAACCACTTTTGTAGGTAAATTTAGGGAAGCAAAGTTTTCTTGGAATTTTTGTTTTACTGTTTCCTAGTCTTTATTATAGTCGGGGTAGTTTTCTTGATACCATCTTAAAACTTTTCTCTACAAAGAGATCCAACAAATTCAAACAGTTTTGTTTCATCTCTAGCTATGTGTTATTTTTTTCATAGAGACTCTAGGCTAAACACGTATTTGGTTGCTTTAGTTGTGTCTTGTCTAAACATGGGTAATTTCATGGTGGTATTCATGATTGGTTCTTGTTTTGAGTAACTATCTGTATATCCTATATCAAAGTTATATCCCTCAATATGTCTGTATTTTCTTTCTCTCCTTGTTTTCCACTTGTGTTTTATTGTTCTAGATGTTGTTCTACTTCCTCCATAGAAATCCTTCTTTCTTTTATCGACATTAAGGGTGAATCTAGGTCTGAGGGTTGTGTATGTTCAAAGTTTCTTTTCATTCTTGGAGATATCCATTTATTAGTTAGGGTCATTTGGTTAATTGACCATGTTGTTTCATTATAAGGTGTTAAATTCATATAATTATCCTTATTTTCTACTCCATCTCTACTTCTTATCTAGGTAATCATCATCAAATGTTATATTTTGGAGTTTTTGTACCAAAGTTTCTAGTGGTAATCGATCTCTATTTATCTTTACTTGGATATTTGTCCATGATTCTATATGTATGACTAGTGTCTTATTTATAAGAGGTGTCATGATTCTTACTATTGCTTGTTCCATTTCTTTTCTGGAATTTCCATAATCCTCAACTTCTCCTTCTATGTTTAGAATAATTTTATTTATTATGCTTATTCTAGAACCTAGGTACATAATCTCTTCTCTATACTCAATACCAACATCCACAATGGCATGATCTCTTTCTTCTTCTCTAGCAGCACCCACATCGACGTGCTCAACAACACCCTCAATGAAACACTCATCCATTTTGTTCTTGTTTTCTTCTGCAGCCCGTAAGCCTTGTTCTTTAGCCCCCATTTTTTCCTCTTCTATTTTTCTATGGTATATTTCCTATCTTGAATATACATTTTAACCTCCTTTCTTCTACATTTATCTCCATTCCCAACTTAATTATTTCAATTATCTCCCTTTTCTCTTGTTATGTCATGTTCCCATGTGTTTTCCAGGTTCAAAATTTCTTTAATCCTTATATATCCCATGGTTTTTTAAAGATTTTTGAGTAGTTATGTCTTTTCAAGGATCTCTTTAGATCCCACCTTTCCGTTTGTCATCCCCTAAAATCCTAGGCCCCCTTTCATAGAGGCGGCTCTTAGGTTTTGATGCAAATTAGTTTTCTTCTAACTTCCTTTCCTTCTTATGCTTTATACTTTATTTACTATTCTCTCCAAGGTCCCAACAATGGAACTAATTTTAGCAAGAAGAATCCCAATATTTCTTATGTAGTCATTTCATATGTTGAAGGACACAGTAAGAGAATTGAGCATTTGAGGTAAGCTACTAAGAGGAACAAATAACACCTACTATGTTAACACCAAAAGAACCATCCATTCATCCATAATACACACACATGTAAACCCTTATATCTCCTTATATTATATTATAAATATATACAAAAAGGAAGGTCTTAGTCTCTGCTCTTACATTATCTCTCTTGCATCTCTTTGTATTCTTCACATATTATTTACATTATGCATATGTACTTTCCCATTAAGGGACGTGACTGCTAATTGTATCTAACATCTTCTCCTTTCTCTGTGGACCCTTTGCAATAGTTTGTGGGAAATATCAAAATGTCACTTTTTTTGTTTTTGGATTTCATGCTAAAAATTCTTACACAATCAAATCTAGAAACAACATTTTTTTTGTTTTAAACAAAAGTGGCAAGCCACTATAATTATATTAATATTAAAATATAGATATTACAAAACCCTGGTTCAGGCGAGCATACTGATAGGAAAGAACCAGGAAGAAAACCCTCGGTCATAGCTCGAGTAAGTACATAAGATTCCTAATTATATTCCATTACTGACTCTTCCCTAATATCGACCTCTTTACATTGACAGATGACATACCTCTTTTATATTTTATAAAAGCAGCCCCCCTGACATTTCCAAAATATAACCCCATCACCATTTGAGTATCAAATCCCCTTAAGTAACCCTTTACATTTTCATAAGACAAGCCCATTACATGACCAAAATACAAACCCTTTACAATCTCCCATTGGCAAGACCAGCCACATGTCTCACCGATCAGACCACTTCAAGCATTTAGAGATAAACTAACGGTCGGAAAGAAATCCTAGGTGTCTCATCAATTTTTCTCTATCAAGAGGAAGCATCCATAAATTGGAGCTCAAGCTGATTGAAACTGAGCATGCATTGAAATCTGCAACCATTGACCTTGAGCTTGCATTGGAACCCATTTGAACATCTGCAACCTCAATACACCCATTGAAAGAGCTCCACCAATATGCAAACCCATCGGCATAGATCCCTTCTTCAACATAGTATTTCCACATTCTTCCGACTTGATAAGTTACACTGATATGACCCTCATTGGGATAACTTCCTTCATCAACACAGAAAAAAGAGATCATTCTGGCAATCTAAGTCACACCGATATAACACTCATCGACATAACTATAGTTATGCCACACTGAACTGATCAATCAGATCGATATGGAAATTGAACTCTCTATTGGTGTAACATCTTTGAGTTACACCGACGTTCAATAGCCATCGATAAAACCACCAAAAATGGTATAACATTCTCAGGTCCAACCAAAGGCCAATGTTACCCCAATGCCATTGAGATCGGTAAGACTCTCCTCGATGGAACTTCTCGGCCAAACTTCTTGCATCAACATGAGTTAGAAAAATTAATTCAGGTCACCCTGACAGCTACCGTTAGAAACAACAAAATTGACAGCCTCATAGATTGTGGAAATATGATGATATTAAATTAAAAAACTATACTACTTGGTTGTAAATAATTCTATAGTATTTCTTTGTTTCAATCCCATTTTAAATGTTGCTTGAGTGGTTATGAGACCTTGGGTATATGAACCTATTTTTATTTTTCTTAAGATATTTTTGATGAGAGTAATTACATGTGACTTTTATCTCATTCGAAAGTGGGCACATTTAGGTCTAGTCCTTGGGTGAAGAGTTCCCCTAGACCCAAGTTAGTAGAGGAGGGTTTAGGGAATATCTCCAAGATGTGGTTATTCCAAAATTTTATCAACCTTCCTCTTTCAATATGTTACAAATTGAGGCTTTAATTTATGTCAAATAGCTATAATCTCATCATTTCAATTTGCATGTCCCCACTATATAGGAGTGAGCCAATAAAAGATGATCTATTATCATCAAGGCTATCTACTATTTGGTTCAATGGGTTTGAACTTCTAAATCTATTCCAATATTGGATGCACTTTTAGATCATGATCTTCATGGTTTGTATCTATTAATGTGAACATATGAGGATGCCTCTATGCTTGCCTACTCAAATAATCAAAGTTGAAAACTATGACATGTGTCTTGGCTCAATGATAACCATGGGAAGATATCTAATTTCCTCAAGACCTTAGTCACGTCTAATTCTTCCAATAAATAAGAGCATGATAATACTAGCCATGCCATGACTATGCATGAATTAAAAAAACCCATTAACTTTGTACTTGGTGATGATGCTTGTTAACAAGAAAATTGGAGGATCACAATCTGTAGTTTTATGCCTTGAGTGTTCTATAAATGTTGTATTTACACCCCATACTCAACCGTAGTAGATGAACTGGAATTTGGAATCGAGTGCAGTATCTATACTTGAGAGATTAACATAAACCATAAATCATAATCATTATACAATATATAACATAGTACTCAAGGCCTTCATAGACTTTAATATATTGATATATTCAATATTAGATTTCCATCATTCCATTCTTCAATATTCTTCCATATGTTACATCTTATTTCCTATCTATACATATATCCTTTGTTTGGGACATGTCCCTTACAAAATGTATCCTTCTTTGAGAGGCCTAATTGAAATTGAGCTCCACATCTTTTTTGTGGTGGTTTATAATATATTTTGGTATTATTTTGAATCTCTACTCTTTATTTTTCCATTTACCCTACCGACATCATCCCCTTTAAAAACCATTCCTTGTCCTCAAGACATGTACATGAAATTTTAGTTGACCTGAAAAAATGTTTTTTATAAGTGAAAAAAATGTACTATCCACTAAACATTAGCTTGCTATAGAAAATTAATGTGGCAGTTGATATGAATCAAGGCATGCTCTGCTCTAGTGAGAGTGGTGGGAATTATTTTTTTTGTACCATATTATGTGCATCATAGAGGATGCTAGTGATATGTGCCAACTTTAGGCTGATCACTTCTTGCAACTGTTTGAATCACACTAATCCTAAAGCTATTGTAATTTTCTATGAAAGGTTTCTAGTTTTTCCCTTACATTTCCATCCATGTCTCTCATTGCATCGTAAGTGGTAGCCACTTGTAGGACCTACTGTGCAAATTGCTCCATTTGTGCTTTGATAGTATTTTTTGAGGTGGGCCATTGTAAGCAAAACTAATAAAAGAGGGCCCAAGCCCACATACGTCAAAAAATATGAACATGTATCGACGACTCATGTCATTGCAACTTGAGGCTACCTTGAACAAAATTATCTTTCGATATGAAGAAGGCAAGCAAAATTAAGACAAGTGTCCTCCAAGTTGGCAAGTGCATCCGCGTTGGTATTTTCCATTTCAATTGTTCCTTATGAGCCCACGCTGAATGGAAGCCACATGTTAGTAAAGCATGATAGTGCATCCTTGTCCTTGTCAGAGCCTCACAAACTTGTGATAAGCAAAAGGTTTGGGTACAAATGAGAATGTGACACCTCAACACAATGAATTAGAGCTGGCTGAATGAAAGAACCTAGTGGACACATTGCAACATTGTGAGATGTTGCAACATTGAGGAGTTCATGAAAACAAATATTTTCCACGAGATCAAACGGTCTAAAGGATGAGAACCACAAAGAATAAACTACACAAACTCCAAATTCTTCTCAATTTTGGACCTTCTGTTATGTAAAGCAAGCGGGTACTTAAGGTGGTGGGCTCTATGCAATCACATTCCACCACATAGTCAAGGTGGTGGGGTCTAGCAAGCAGGTACTTAAGTAATTTCATTTAGCACGTAGGTATAATAGTTTAAGCTAGTGTGCTAGGCAAAGAGGCTAGTAAGCTGACGACATAAAAGTCTTAAGACATGATTGAAAGGGCATGGGCATTGATTGAAGAGGTTATCCGAACAAATAGAAAATAAAGTGCAAGATAGCAATGCATAATTTAAGCCAACACATAGGGTTTAAGTTTTGAGCCCTAAGAGGCTATTTTTACAAACAACATTGTAGACCAAACTCTAGAACATTTTGCATGTGCTAACAGTCGGGGGCCCATATTTTGACAATGATGTAAAATGGTCTATATTATTGAATTTGAAGTGGGGATGCAACATATTAGGACTTGATGGACAAATTGTGGATCGAGACTTGGGATAAAATTTCTATAAAAGTATTAACTTCCTCAGTTTGTTCATAAAATGTCAATCTGAGGATCATAGACTTGTGAAAGGTATTGTGGCTATCTGCGCAAGGGATGAAGATAGTGAGCTAAGGGGGGATGAAACACAACTTAGGAAATAAACCTATTGCATATTGAAATAATGTTGATGATAAGAACTGCCACTTCCTAACAACAACAATAACAACATCAGAAATTAAACTCATAGCTTCCAAAGAAAACTAATCTAGAAATCATAAAGCAATATAAAGCATGAATATTTGATCTAGAAAATAATCTCACGAGAAATAAATAAAAAACTATGCCTGCAAACAAAATAGTAACAACATTCAATAAAGAATAAACACAAATTTATTCTAATAGAAATCACTAGAAATCACGAGAAGTGGATCCTGCCTCCTCATTCCATCTAGTGATGGAGCACAAACAACTTTCTACACTACTTCAGTCATAATAAACATTATTTCATTCATTAAAAATATTACAAAGTCTGCACACGGTATTTTGCTACATAAATCTACCTCCAACAATCCGCATACGTCTTTTGCATCACCAGCATATACATATATATGTCCATTTTATAACAACTAATAACTAAAGCAATGGTAAATTAAGCAGTCTATTTCAACAAACTAATGAACAATAGCTCACACAATTCCTTGAATACTAGCCACAAATCAAAAATAATAATGAGTAGAAATAGAGATGAAAATGCCTTTGGATTTTTTCCAGCTAGCAAGAACATCTTCTTTCTCAAACTAGTATTTATGGTTTCCTTAAAAAAGCATATCCTCCACACATTATTCTCTCACGTAAATCGACCCATCAACTATTTGTTGAAGAACGTGGAACCTTTGCTAGCCATACAAAAATGAATTTGTTGTAACAAACAATAAAAATAGGAAATATGAATATTTCAGTTTTCTCCTCCAATAACTACAAATTGTGTCTTTACCACAAACTAATACTTGTGGTTTTATCCACCAATAGTTATGCAACTATCATCATCATAGATGTTGATGTCATCCTCTAAAAAGTTGATAGAAATAAATTGTTGGTAATACACAGTTCATGACCAAAGAGTGGCAAGAAGGTTCTTGTCAAACATGTGACAGGAAGTTTGCATGCTACAACATTTATTAGTAAAAATAATCAATAATTATTTTCCATATTTTAATCTTAAAACTATATTAAATATGACATATATATATTTAATCATATGCAATGTGAAATAGTAAAATGATATGAAAATGAAATGTGAGAATGGTTATGAAGGTGCATAAAATAAGCCAAAATATAGCATAAAATAGAGCATAATTGGCTCTCATTAGGACTTATCTTAATAAATTAATTTTAAAATTGTAGTAAACTTATTTCAGGAATTACATCATGTATAGAACCATTGCCATAGTTAATGTTTTCTTAAAATATTGTTTATAGATTTCTAATGAAAGTTTAAGTTTTCAATGATATGTCTTAGTAGGGCATTCCTAAGTTATCCATCATAACATACTCCACAGGTACATTTTAAATATGTAATATAGTCAAATCATGAAAAGTAGTATAGGAGTGAAAAAGGATGTCATATCATGAAAAGGAGGATATAGAGATGTGAAGGCCATATGAATTTAATATTATCATGATACATAGAATTAATGGTATAAAAAGTTATAACAATTTCATGTGCAACAATAGGAGATGTAACCTCATTATATAAAGTATTAGCCATTACTATATCTTAAAGGAAGAAGATGTTTAAATCATGTGATGGAAAGAGAAAGAGATATATGCAAGGGAAATAGATAATGTGATCCCATGTGTATGATGAAACGACACAATTGAATCAAGGATGTTAGGGCCAAATGTCATAAATTGTATAAACACATCAAAATATAACAAAAGTATAAACAATAATCAAAGATAAGAAATCATGAGAACCCTTGATAAAAATATATAGCAATAAAGATGTATCCAAGGGTGGGGTCAATAGTGTTAAAAGTGATAATGCAATAAAGGTCTAATCTTCTAATAAAAATAAATAAACAATATGGGAATGAGGTGAGGGCTAAGATCAATACAAAATTAATTACTAGCATATATGAAATTAAAACCTTAGAGGCATCAACAAGGGTGAGTGAAAGAAAAGTCCTACAATGGATCAAAGCCATAGAATACAAACAAACCTATGAAGCACATATATGAATGGAAAACCAAATCCTAATCATTTCATAAATAAAAGTATCATAATGATCAAATTCAAAAAAACCTAATTGGAAATAAGGATAAAGCCTAAGGGGTAGGAATCTTGGACATCAAAAAGGAACAAAATGAAATAATTTCTACTTGAATGACAAAAATAATTTAAGATAATTAAGTCAAATGATAAAAATTAAACAAGATTAACCTAGATTATAGAGCTAAGTTGATAAACTTGTGATAAATAAATTAAAAAATTAAATGCAATGAATGAGGGTTCTTAGCTTCCAAACTAATGTTCAAATATTGATGTTCATTATTTACAAGATTGATTATCAAATGTTTTGAATTTTAAGCTTTTGGTTCTATTAATAAAAAACCAAAAAAAAATTGAATTTTATGTTCTCAATTTGATTTTTGTCTTGAAACGAAAAGAAAGCCCCAAAATTTTACAATTTGACTTTGAGCCCCTTAGGTTTGACCCCATTCACCAAAAAACCAAGTTCTAACATGTATATATGATTTAATAAAAGGTAAGCTTAAAATTTTAATGCAATTGACTCTTATATTTTCAGACTCTTGTGAAGATTGGTATTTTTGAATAATGTTTTAGAATATGTCATATTATTAGGGTGAAGTTGTCTAGGTCAAACCTATAGGTGGGTCTTGACTTTATAGTTTTGAATGAATATTTGAAAACAACATTCATAAGTGTGTAGATGATTTTTATGATTTTGGTGTGATGGGTTCTTTCTCATTAGAAAATCAAAACTCGCTCTAGATTCTTTTTATTCCTTTTAAAACATGTGTTCTAATGACATATTGAATTTTAATATCTATCATGTCAGTACATAATGACTAGTACAAATAAGAAGATAATTTTAAATTTTATATTTATTTCAAAATAATTAAAATTGAAATTGATCAATCTTCTACTGTATAAAATTGAACTTTAAAATTAAAATACTAATTTCAAAATATATGTGAATATGAATAAATAAGCATAATTAAGAGCTACAGTAAATAAAGATAAATGTAACACTCTGAACCACTTTTAATGAAAATGGCATGACTAAACTAACGATGTAGCAACATCCCGTACCGCACTATTTTTAGACGTTTTCATAGAAATGTCTAAGTAAACGAGAGTGTAGACGAAATAAAGCTAAAATCTTAACAGTGAGATTCTGTTGTATTTAATTATTGTAATTACTGTAAGTGAGCAAGACCTGTGTTGGGGTGTACACCGTGATCATGCTTTCTTGTATAAAGTAGGCCTACACTCTTCCCAGATTCCGTGTTGTCTTTTAATTATGAGAAGTAATCAAATTTATTTTATGATGGTGTCTGCCATGATCGTGTTCTTGTATAAAGTGGGCCTACACTATTCCTTGCAAGCGGTTTTCCAGAAAACCACGTCTACTAATTTAAGATTTGCATACTGTGGTGTAATTGACTTCTGTGGTCGAACAGCTCTCCTCAGACCCTTCTGAGTTTCTTCCACACGGTTTCTGTATGGATAAACAGTCCTCGAGTCACTCAACGTAACAGTTTGATCACTTTCTTCATTAGTACTTCTTCTCCTTTTACAAATACTTAGCACTTCATGACCTCCTCAACAAGAAGACTCCTTTCGTTCCAGTTTATCTTTCCCTGTCAAAGTTGAACTCAATTCCATGGCATCTACTTCCACTTCTTCTTCTAGTTATCAACCAGAGATTGAACATACACAGGCTTCTCAAGGAATTGCTCCATCCCCATCTACTTCTGCTCCACTCCCAATCGGAACCCTGTTTTCATCCTGTTTCAGTTGGTGTTCTTACTTTCTCTCACTGTTTTCAACGCAGTCCAATTCTATGGCATCTACATCTACCACTAGTACTCAACCAGAGAATGAGGTTACAAATCCTTTTCAAGGACTCGCGCCATCTCCATCTGCTTGTGCTGCATCATCTTCACAAATGAGGAGGCAGTATGATGTATTCATTAATCATCGCGGGCCTGATGTCAAACATACTCTGGCCACCACTCTTTATAGAATGCTGAATGGGATGGGACTGGGAGTTTTCCTGGACTCTGAAGAGCTTGAATTGGGGGATTCCTTGCCAGGGGAAATAGAAGAAACAATGCGCAGTGCTTCACTTCATATAGCTATCTTTTCCCAAAATTATGTACAATCCCCGTGGTGTTTAGCGGAGCTGTCATTTATGATCAAAACAGGCACTAAAATAGTTCCTGTTTTCTACTATGTTCAACCTGATGATGTTCGATATGCAAAAGGAGTCTATGCGGATGCATTTTTGCAGCATGAAAAGAAAGCTAGATACACCTCAGAAAAGCTCCAGGAGTGGAAGAAGGCACTCAACAATGTCTCATATAATATTGGTCATCTTGTTAATAACAGGGAGTAAGTACTAATTACTCTACCTCGAGCACTTATCCTTTTTCTGACCAATCTTCTCTTGCATTCTGTGAGTTTTATAAATTCTCAACTTTCAGTTCCATATATTTTTCATTCCCTTATCGGTATGATATTTATTCTATTTCTTTTATTGTTGTATATGCCTAGTGATGAGGACAGGCTGCTGAAGAACATTGCTTATTGTGTATTGAAAGAAATTAGAAAGGTACCATATGTGGTCGCAGAACATCCAGTTGGTTTAGATGAAATTGTTAAAGATTTTGAATTAACTACACTAGAATCTACCAAAACCCATCAGAATGTTCAAATTGTGGGTATATGGGGCATGGGGGGTTCTGGAAAAACTACTCTGGCTAAAAAATTATATAACAATATTTATCCGTCTATGGAAAAATCAAGTCTTATATTAAATATTAGAGATGCCGCTAGCAAAAGTCTTTTGCATGACAAACAGAAAAAGCTCCTATGCGACCTTGGTTTCAGAGATTTACCAATTGACAGTATAGAGGATGGGAAGGGGATTCTTGTAAGCAAGTTGAGATCTGTTCGGGCATTAATAGTTCTAGACGATGTGGATCATGTTGACCAACTGAATGCTCTATTGCCCAATAAGGACTGCCTAGGATCGGGAAGTTTGATTGCATCGGGTACTTTGATTGTGGTCACTACCCGCGAATTTGAAGTCCTTAGATCTTGGGGCATCTCCTTCATATATAAAATGACACCATTGGTACCAGTTCATGCCAAACAGCTTTTTTGTTGGCATGCTTTCTTACAACCATGCCCAACAGATGGATTTGAAGAGCTTGTTGAAAAAATCTCAAAAGCTTGTAGTGGATTATCGCTGTCTCTGAAAGTCCTCGGTGGGCAGCTTTATGGTGTCACTAGCAAGGATAACTGGAAAACTCAATTTGATAAGATCTCTAGAATACTGCCCAAAGATATCAGCCAAAGGTTAAAAGTAAGTTACGATGCCCTAGATGATGAGGAGAAGGAGATATTTTTAGATACTGCTTGTTTCTTCATTGGAGAGAAGAAAACTTTGGCAATTACAGTCTGGGATGGATCAGGGTGGAGTGGTTTGCACAGTTTGGAACAGCTTGTGAACAAATGCCTACTTGAAATCAATGATAATGATTGCATAACAATGCATGATCATTTAAGAGATTTAGGCAGAGAAATTGCAAATCAGCAGTCACCTTACCGTCTTTGGTTTCCCCAACAGATTATTAAAATTTATAATGGAGAGGTAAGAATAATACTTTCTTCCATTGTCTCACTAAACAATGACCTGTTAACCTTCTCTTTCTCTACTACTTGTTTAATTCTTGTCTCCAGGAATTTTAATGCATAAATAATATATTGATTTCGTTATTTTTTCTACTTAAAAGAGAATTGGCATTCGAGGAATAATGTCTATAACAGCTGGATGCACAAGAGAAGTTGAGGAGTTTCATCCATTTTCCCAGGGCAGGGAGCTCATAGTTAACACAAGCCGAGGATATCATGGCCTTGCACCGTCTTTGCTTGGATCAAAAAAATTTTCAGGTTAGAGGAGATTATTATAATGAAGTAATTGGTGATATATCAAGAGAGCTGGTATGGCTTCGCTGGTTTGATATTGGGCAGAACAATCTGGCTTCACTGGGTTCATTGAAAAAACTGAGGGTTATAGAACTCTACAAAAAGGAGTTTTCGGAACATTTCCAAGAAGAACTATGGGAGACTGACAGTGATGTAAGTATCTTTTTTAAGCTGCTTAAGGTTTCATTTCAATATTTATATATATATAAATTTATGCTTTCCATCTATCTCATGAGCAATTTTTTTTAGATAAAACACAAAAGTCTGAATATTAATAGTATAAATTTCTGAAAATTAGTAAAAACTTAAAAAAATCTCATGGGCAATTTGCTGCAGGCTCCTGTGCAGCTAAGAGAGTTAGTTATTTCTGAATGCTATAATTTCCAAAGATTTCCTAAGTCAATAGGATGTCTCAAGAGTTTGAAAAAACTAGTTCTGAGTAACAGTTATGGGAACAAGATGAGGAGCCTGCCGGATGAATTTTGCCTTCTCCAATCGTTGGAGCACCTGGAGTTATCTGGGTGTGGAGAGCTATCATCATTACCCAGCAGTTTTGGCCATTTGACAAATCTGAGGCGTCTTGATTTGTCCAATTGTAAGGAATTGAAGAGGCTGCCAGTCTCCTTTAAGGAGCTCCTGCAACACCTCAACTTACAGGGATGTTCTAAACTCACCTTAGAGTCGGACATTTTAGACAACATGATGAAGCTTGAGTATTTAAACTTTTCCAAATGCGAGCAACTAGAAGAGTTGCCTCGTCACATTATAAAGCTGAATAATCTCCAAACACTGGATGTTCATGGGTGTCCAATCAGCCATTTGGATCTCCGGGCGTGGTCATTTGCTTCTTCTCTCTGCAGCCTTAAGCAAATAAATTTGTTACAAACAGAAGTGTCCAAGATTTCCATCCCTCGGGACTGTTGTCCGGGCCTTGAGACTCTTTTACTCGACTTCAATAAACGTCTAACGGAGATAGAAATTCTACCAAGTACAGTGAAGAATATAAGATTGACAGGGTGTAAAATGGTGAGGAGCATATGGGGTATTGATGGTCTGGCAAACATTCAAAGCCTACAGATAAAAGCGTGCCCCAAGTTAGACGCGCTTCCCAGCTTTGCACAATTTTCTTCTCTCCGAATATTTGAACTCGAAGACTGCTACAGAGTTAAGAAAATACATGGTTTGGAACATTGCACAGCGTTGGAGGAGCTGACAGCAGAAACGAGGTGGAAGGAAGCAGGCATAGAAAGTTTGGAGCGCATGGAAAGATTGAGGATTGTGAATCTCACAGCAATAAGCAGATCAGCTGTTGAAGGTTGCATTCAAAGCATGCAGGTAATAATAATTTTTAGGCATTTAGAATTCTAACTATTTTCGATTTATTGTGCATTGACTGAACGCTGTGCACGGAATTTACAGAAATTGCCTGACGAAATCCTGATATGTACGCGGGCAGTCCCGGACGCGGGTTCATTTGCAAACTTTGTCTTTAAATATCTTTTTGTCATTGGCTCAAATGATAATCAGAATATGAGTTCCAATGCTCATGGAACTCTGGTATGTTTTGTTGTGGACTGTCGATCTTCTAAAATGAATTTGGCCTTAATGGGTGGTGAAACGGGTTGTAATACGGAAATATGTTCAGCGGAAGTTGAGGAGGGCAAATGGGTGTGGATAGCTCTGTTCCCACAAGGTTCCAGGTGGCACAAAAAAGAGGGGTATCAAGTAGGCGAATCAATTTCAAAACACATGTACAGTTGGGTCGAAAGAGGATTCTCTGACAGTTGGGAAGAAGAATTCTGTATCTCAGAAAGCACAATCCCAATCCCTTCATATGAAGTGGAAATATCATATTTTCTGAGGGGAGAAACGGCGAGACTTGTGGAGGCTTTCAAATTCTTATGGCAGACTGTACCAAATTAATATTGTTTTATTGGGCATGAAATAAAAAATAATTTCGCTTTTGGTCATGTTCCTTTTTTTTATGAATTGGCAGATGTTTTTTTTTATGAATAGGCAGATGTCTATATTAATATAAAGATAAAGTTACAAATTCACAAAAAAACAGGAGTGGGTGGTAAGAAGGCACACCGGAAAAGTCATATTCCCTTTGAAGTAAAGAAAGTTTAGTGAAAATTTGCATAAATAGCATTTATATAATTTTATTTAAATTTGTTATTGTAATATTATAATGAATATTATTTAATATAAATATTCTTTTTATAAATAAAAATTATGCTTAATTTTTCACTTTCCATTATTTTTAAAAAAATATTAATAATTTAAAAAAAAATAAAAGAATAATACAAATTTAAATATTTTTAATATATGTAATAAATGTTTATCATTTTAAAATTGATAGCTTAAAAAATAAATATTTATTTTATAATCTTACATTTCTTATTTGAATTTATTTGTATGTGAAATATTTATATTGATATCTTAATATTGTATAATAAATCTTTATCACTCTAAAATTGGTAATTAAGAATTTTTATTTCAAAAAAAATATATTTTATTGATAATCTTAATTTTCTCATGTCAATGTAAATGATTTGATAGATATTTTATATTAATGGGGTTGATCCAAGTTAATTGCATACTTTGTCGAAGTAAATGGGTGGAAGAATATAGTTGTGTTCCACTTGTAGCACAAGGAACAAAATTGGATCTTAAAAGGTAAAATTCATTGCCATTTCAATGAAGATTTTTCTTTGAATGAACCTCCTTCATGTCGCATCCCCGTACTCTATACTTTATTTTCTGTTAGTCATTTGTCATCTCGATGTAATTTAGAAGGTAGAACCTTAGTATCCATACTAGGATCATTTTTTTTGTATGCATGAACTTAATGATGAATGCTATGAACCTGTTAATTTGTTGGTAAAATCGTCAAATAATTTAGAATTGTTAATTAATGATATATATACATACATACATATATACATATATATATATACATACATATATATGCATATATATATACATACATATATATACATACATACATATATACACATATATATATACATATATACATACATACATATATATATACACACATATATATATACATACATATATATGTGTATATATGTATGTATGTATATATATGTATGTATATGTATATACATATATATATAGTGTCAAATTAACGAGATATTGACAATTGTGATGATGTGCGTGTGAGTATTGAATGGTTTTGTAAGTTCTTGGGGTGCAAAAAAAGGTGGACTTGTCAACCTATTCTAGAATAAACCTCAAACCCTATAACCTATTTAGACAATCAGGAGATCAAATCACCCTAGTTACATCATCGACTAAGATTTTTCCCATCACTATTAGTATACCTTTGACCAATTGTAGGTCACCCACTCTAGAGTCGAATAATTAGATTAACTCCTCTCCCTCCCCATAAATTCTTGCACTAGAAACTATTTCATAAATAAATAAAAAATGTAAGGAATGAAATAAAGAGAAAAATAAAAAAATATGTAAAAACAAACTTAAAGATAATATGAAAGATTGAAAATAAAATAAGGGAAGGAGAAAATATGTGGCATGATTAAAACAACCAATAGGGTGAGTGGAAGGTTTTTCTCTCCTCATTCATGGAGGAGACAACTTGCATTAATAAAGTGAGGGACATTGGTTTGACAAGGAGTACATTGTGCCACAAATAGGTATGGCATCCTAGCCCCCAAGCAACTCAAAGTTTCCAAGAAATGTATTTAAAATAACGAATAAGAGCCACCATAAAAAAACCTACAACCCCTTAACTACAGAGGGACACATGATTTTAGAGAGAGAGAGAGGTGGAAGAAGGAAGAAGGGAAGGGATTCAGAGTGCTAACATGTTGGGAAGGATAATACCAAGAGTGGCATTTGGAGGGCAAGAGCATAACTTTTCTCCTAAAAAAATTGTAGATGCACTCACCAGGTTCCCCTCTACTTGTCTAAATTTAATAATCTCTACATTTCATGTTTATTGTACCTCTATACTTTTCTGTAGTTACTTGGATTTTATGATTTTGCATGCTTTGTCAATGATGCAAAAAATTACCATTAATTCTTTATTACTTATACACCATTTATGCTCTATCTTAGTAATAATGTAAGGTAGTTCCAAGATAGACATTGAATGAGAATGTTCACAAAAGAATATGATCATAGTATAATTTCCAATACTTATATACCCTCAATTGGGATGTTACATGGGATATTATTACATATGTTTATGTTTTATGAAACTTGTTATACATGAGACAAGTAAATACATTTGCCTCTCTCAATTAGTACCAATAGATACCTTCTTAACTCCTATATATACTATACCCATAGGTAGGGGTTTTATCCTTTAGTGAAGGGAATAATTTGTGAATAAGAATAATTGAATGAATATGATCAATGGAATTCTATAGAAAAATAGATCAAATCAATAAAAACCCTAATCGAATGACAAAATTATACCTATTACAAATGAAATGTTTGCACACTTAAAATGAAAGAAATTAAATATAATGTAAAGCAAATTAATCTAACCTACTTTACCTCACTCGAAAATGCCTAGCCTTATTCCATTGTCAAAAGTATAAGAATTATGCTATTTTAAGTATGTATGTGCATTGCTCATAAACTTAGCATAACCTTGTTATGCAAAAGAAATATGTAAAATGAGTAGAGTTTGGTTGTTGATTCAAGGAGGGATTGAGTGATCAAAAGATGTTTGATTTATAAATTTTCAAGGAATGAGATCAATGGTGTAAGATGTGAAATGAGATCAACAGATAAGGATTGATGAGAGATTAGGATGATCATGCACAAGTTTTCATAGAAATATGAAGTGAAGTTAAGTTAAGTTCACTCACTATTTTTAGGAATGATCACAAATTTAGCCTAGTCTCTAAATTTAGGGTTAGAAGACCAAATATAAGAAAATGCTATTATTAGGTAATAAATAAAATAAATATTTTATTTATTTTTAGAGGAATGTACAAACTAAATAAATTAAATAATTTATTTAATGTTGGAGTAATAATTTTCTAATTTTCTAATTATTTAATTATGAGAGATGAAAAAGAATGCATGATTTAATTAAATAATTAAAAATATTTGATTTTGTGGATAAGAGGATAATTGGAAATTAATTAAGTAATTAGAAATTATTTAACTCAAGTAGATGAGGGAAAATAATTTATTAATTAAATAATTAATTATTATTTAATTAAATGTGATGGAGGGAAAGTGATGAAATAATTAAATATGGGAAATGGGTTAGTTTAATCAAATAATTGGAAATTATTTAATTAACAATGATAAATGGGTGATAAGTGATGGTGATAGGAAATGATGAGTTAGAAGAATGTGTTAGACATTTTTAGGTGCCTACAAAATCATCATCCTTTGGTATCCATGTGTCTGAATTCAATTGTAGACTTTCAAATAATTTTAGTATTTTTCACATTCATTTATGTTAGAGTAATAAGTTATTATGCTTAATTAATTATATCATACTGGTTAATTAATTAAGTCACTTATTCCTTTAGATACTTAAGCTAAACTTAGGCACATTAATAATTGATTAATTATTAAGTGTGCACACTAGGGTTTCCGTTTTAGGTCAACAATAGGGTTGCATACATTGCTTTTATAAAGCAAATCATCTCATTGTAATATCTGAATTCTGAATAATATCAATTTGCACATTTCATGCAAAGCTCTGCTTTTTCATTATTTTTCTTTTCTGTGGAAGGTGTTTAGGTTTGCATGTCTGATCTTGGTTTCTAACATGGTATCAGAGCCTTGACATGTAGCCCCTTCTCAAATTCTTGAGAAAACCATTGCAGAGTTCGTTCGGGGTTCCTCGAGGGTATCATGCCTTGAGTTCATCTATGTGGCATTTTGGTTCAGATCGGGCTTCACCATTGGATTCAGAGAGCTGGAAAAAGTCAGGAATGCTTTTATTTTTTTGATTTTGGTCATCGTTGAAGAAATCTGTGAGGGTTTCAAGCTCGATGATTTTTTGCAAGCTCTGAAGGTAGTTGATTTTTCAGAGCATTTTGAGCATAAATGGAGGTCACCATCGCATTCGCAATGGCGAAAAACCCTAAGGATGCCTGTCATTTGGTTGATTCCTGAGCACTTGATCTGGAAGGCAAAATAAATTTACCAGGGAAGCCGTACGGCCTCCCCAGCACGCAGACCGAGGCACAAAAAAGGAAAAAAAAATAAAAAACACGCATTTTTGGGAAGCCTGCCGGTGCCTCCAGTTATAAGGAATCCCGTCGCCACTGCTCCACCGGGCGGCTACCGCCATGCCACCTGCGAGCCACCAGCCACCGGCGACTCCCCCATCTAGCGTCACCGGTCCCTGTTTAGCCCTCACGGGCCTTTCCGCAAAGCTCCGGTCACATGGGCGACTGGGCGCTATGCGCCCAGCCCCCGACCAGCCCCTCAGCTTCAGTAGTCGATCACATGGGTGACCAGGGGCTCCGTCCCAACCCCCAGTCCACCAGCCCATGGTCGCGCATAGGACCAGGGGCTTTTTTTTTTTTAAGCCCCCTAGGTTGCCAGCAGGCCTTATTGGCTAAATTGGAGCATTTTTACTAAAATGGGCGTAACTTTTGCGTACGATATCATTTTTTTGCAAACGAGATACCGTTATGAAGCTGATTCCGACGCCGATCTGTTGGTCCTTGAACTCAAATGTTGTTATTTTCACTCCGGAGGGCATATCTTTTGACTCGGTGATCCTTTTTTCGCCATTCTTGCAACATTGGAAAGCTGGTTCAGTCCTCTACACAGATCTGAGGTCTATTTTTTTTATGCATGTTTAGGAATTCTCTCCTTTTGCAGTCATTGGGGATTGTAATAAATGAACTGATATAAAGTTCCATCAGGGGGGTTTCTTGCATAATAATCTGATTAGAGTGTGCATGCACTTTGATCTTCATCATGTTTTGATGGCAACTCGCATGGGTTGTAATCTAGTTTCTTAGTTTCTTTTGGCTATATTTTGTCTTAGCTTGACACATATCAGATTCATATCGGTTCACACTTTAGATTGAGAGCCTATGGTTAATGATCCGCATCAGATCCATCTCAGTTTGAGGGCCACTAAATTTGTGGATAATGTTCCAGAGTCTTTATGGTACTTTTTCCTATGGAAGAGTTTCAGTCTTAGCTTGGCATCGGCATCGAGATACACGACTTCCAGATTCTTTCATCATATCATCTACTATTGCTTTATGGATTCCAGGGTTGTTCCAGTTTGGTGGGTTCGAGTGTTCCGTGGCATCGGGTCTGTTGTTGCATTATTATGATTTCGATATGGTTTCTTGTAGACAGAAGTATCTTTCCTTGCTTATCGGATTGATGTTCCAGTGTTACTCCATAGTGTTCTTCCAATGCTTCTTTGCAGCAGTCATCTCATTGTAGGGGGGGTTTGTCCCACTGGGTTTTTCTTCTCTACCTCATTATTGCATTTGTAAATGGGTACCTGATCAGGCCTAGTTGTCGGGACCCATCTTTGCTTTCATGCATCTTTTCTCTTCTAGTGTTTTAGCTTCTTCCTAAGTTCATCTTAAGGGGGGGTGTTAGAGTAATAAGCTATTATACTTAATTAATTATATCATATTGGTTAATTAATTAAGTCACTTATTCCTTTAGATACTTAAGCTAAACTTAGGCACATCAATAATTGATTAATTATTAAGTGTGCACACTAGGGTTTCCTTTTTAGGTCAACATTAGGGTTGCATACATTGCTTTTATAAAGAAAATCATCTCATTGTAATATCTGAATTCTTGAATAATATCAATTTGCACATTTCATGCAAAACTCTGCTTTTTCATTATTTTTCTCTTATGTGGAAGGTGTTTAGGTTTGCATGTCTGATATTGGTTTCTAACAATTTATTCCCTTCTCTAGCTATATGACCTTGAAACTAGTAGAAGACCTTTTATTCCTTCTATTTTTCCATAGATCCTAATTGGTAAAGGGATCTACTACATTTATACAATTGTGGGAGCCTTCATTCCTTGACTTGTGTACCTATTTCATAATATTACGAGATTTCTTGTCAAATTTCATCACGACCCACTTAAGGATTTATGTGTTAAATATCCTTGACCTCATTTCCATGATATTTTCACCCTATAATAGGAGGAGGAGCTAAAATTGATTATTCCTTGCAACCTCATGTCAAGATCAAGTAAATCCTACCAAGGATAATGATTTAAAACAATGATATAAAATATATGTAACATACTCAACTTTAAAAACTAGAATTATTTAAAGAATAAGCAATAATGTAAATAATCATATGCTAAATATCAATTGTAAAACCTTTTGAATTTCATGTTTCAAATTCTTTACATGGACATTATTTAAAAGGAAACTACATTCATTATGAAGTATTGGAACATTACAATAAGAGAACTATAATAATATTTTATTTCACATTACATATAGGAATTTGCATTTAAAGTAACATGTTTATAATTACAACAAAAAAGTGTTATAAAATCTTCAATATCTAGGTGCATGCAAGAAATTAATTTTAATTTTTGGCCAAAAAGTGGAAGTGTTTTCCTAATTTTCAAAATTTATCACATTTGACCTAAAAATTTGAAGCACTTAAAGATTGAATCTTGAAAAAAGTCAATAATATGTGTTAGAGTAATCGGGTATTTACTTTATTAATTAAACAATATTTGTTTAGTTACTTAAAGTTCCCTTTTACCTCTTTTCACTTAAGCTAACATTAGGTGCATAATAATTAATTACTTTATTAATTATTATTGTGCAAGCCTAGGGTTTTCCTTTTTAGGGTTTTCATCTATATGTAGTTGAAAACTATCTTTTGTATCATTATTCATTTTACATTTTCAGGTGAATACATTGCTCCACATTCTTGAGCATTTCCATTCTTTGTTTCTCTTTGCTTCTCCTTGTAACAGTTATTTGCTTGCAAAGATCTTTTGGGCTTCTGTGGTGTTGTATCTTTCAACTCCAACATGGTATCAGAGCTTCAGATCTGCAGCTGCTTGTTCTTGTTTTGAAGATTTTTGGAGCTACAAGGGTTTGTTGCAAGCCATTTTTTATTGGAGCCATCATCATTTTTGCTTCAAAAATTCAGTTTTCACTCATTTGCAGGAAAAACGATTTTTGAGTTTTGTAGCGAGCGTCAAAATCTGAACTGGGTATCTTTTAGATTTTGCATATCTTGCACAGATCTGGAGAAAATCACTGTTGAAAAAACGGCGCGCGTTATTTTTCTTCTGGCTGAAAGTTAAAAAAAATTATTTTCGCTTATTCTGCTTGTTGGATCAAGAAACGATTTCTGGGTTTTGTCTCTAGCATCAAAATATTTCTGGGTTTTTATTTTCATCTACAAACAGGTAGTAGATTTTCCAGAAATCAAGTTAGAAATAAACATCTTTTTGCTAGAAAATTCGTTTCCTGCAAGCTAAATTCAGTTTTTGAAAAATTCATAACTTTTGGCCACGGTGTTTGTTTTGCGCAAACGAATAGGCGTTGGAAAGGTGTTGCAATCCTCTTTCCAGATTTATAGTCTATTTTACCAGTTTGTTTACCAGGTACTTTTTATTCAACTTTGTGTGTTTTTACACTTTGCTCAATTACTTGGTCATTCTGGCTCCTACATGAGTTTTGTTTGCATGGGATGGGTTATATTAATTTGATCTAAATGCTGTAAGGTCAGATTTCTCAATTTTTTTTTCATTTGAAGAGTTATCATGGGTTTCTCTACTCACCCTTCAGTTGTTCTTCTGGAACGGGGTAATTATGAGTCATGGGCAAAGGGTATACTTACACATTGTAGGTGGCTTAATATTTTGCCTTATTTGTATGATCTCATACCTGAACCAGCAACTTTAGAGGGTAGATTAGCATGGGATATTATTAGAAATCACATTGCAGGAGTTATATTGTCTAATGTTGATCATGACATTGTGTTGGCTATATCGGACATTGATTGTCCTCACCCACTTTGGACACGTCTTTGGGAGATCTATGGAGACCCTATTCTATCTCCATTCCTAGAGGATCCTGCTTCAGATTGTCTCATACCCATTGCTTGGCGAGAGAATACACCATTTGATCATGATACTTTAGAGGAGCTTAAGTATTTAGACACCCTTACATATTCCGATGGATCAGAGGTTTGTCTCACAGTTCCTACTCTTCAGACTAAGACTTCATCAGCATCTCTTGTTGTTCTTGATTCTGTGCAACAGGGAATCATACATCTTCCAGACATAGCTACTTTGAACTCTTATGTTGCAGACATATCTTTCTTGTTTGTTGAGTCCTATATTGCAGATTTGGAAGATTATTTTGAGGACATTCATCTCCTCTACCTTGACAGTCAGGTTATCACTGTTCGCCCACCATTATCCATGCATTCAGAGGTTGCATTTCAGTATTCTCCATAGTAGTTTGGATTGGCATTATTTGTTTCCATTTAGACAGTGAGACTCTTCAGCATCCTATTATGGCACACATCTTGAGACATATTAGTTCTTCATTCTTCACAAGGTTTCTTTGATACAGGTCCATGGATCCATTTCTTCCCAAGGGGAGGAATATCATTTGCCGCTTCAGGATCTCCTTTTGGATTCTACATCAGGCATCTACCATTGTGACAGGAGTTTCTTCATTGTGGGGGGGCCTTCTTCTCTCTTTCTATCTCTCCTATGGAGATCATTGTACATGTACTTATATGATAGAAGCTGTCTATGGGGGGTATTATGTTATCCACCTCCTATCCTTCTTTCATTAGTGCATTGTATTTCTTCCTTGCATTCTATTTTGGGGAGGAGTTTTGTTCCCACTGGGTTTTCTCCTTTACCCCATTTCATTTAGTTTGCATTGATTTTGTACATGGGTACCTGATCTGGCCTTGTTGCCAGGACCCATTGCTTTTGTTTTCAGTAGCTTCTTCTAGGTTTTAGCTTCTCCCTATGTCTATCTTAAGGGGGGGTGTTAAGTAATTGGGTATTTACTTTATTAATTAAACAATATTTGTTTAGTTACTTAAAGTTCCCTTTTACCTCTTTTCACTTAAGCTAACATTAGGTGCATAATAATTAATTACTTTATTAATTATTATTGTGCAAGCCTAGGGTTTTCCTTTTTAGGGTTTTCATCTATATGTAATTGAAAACTATCTTTTGTATCATTATTCATTTTACATTTTCAGGTGAATACATTGCTCCACATTCTTGAGCATTTCCATTTTTGTTTCTCTTTGCTTCTCCTTGTAACAGGTTATTTGCTTGCAAAGATCTTTTGGGCTTCTGTGGTGTTGTATCTTCTCAACTCCAACAATATGAAATGTAGTACTCAGAGTCTATTTTCCAAATGTGTAATTTATTTTAATACCTAGATGAGGCAAATTGATTTTCAATAGGAATGTTTAAAAACCACTATTTAAAAGTCAGTTTTTAAGATCATACCATGCATGTGTACGTCAACCATATTTTGACCTAAATAAAAGTAATTTTCTAAATCCTTTTGGGAAAAAATCTATATGACATTTAATATTGTTCAAGATATTTTTTGTAATCTTTTTGGAATATATATATATTTTTTTATTGGTTGTAATTGTTGTTTCGAAAATTCATGTACATAACACATAAGTTTACTTAAACTTATCATTTTTTGTTTTCTTTTTAAATTAAAAAAAAATTGTCTGAAGATTATTCACATATAATTAATATTTTTAAAATATTTTAATAAAAAGTTATTAAAATAATAACAAAACCTATTATTTCAAGTTTATGGACTAGTTTCATAAAAAATTATTTGAAAAATACAAAAAATCCAATTGTAAAAAAATACATATTTGAAATCTACACAATCTCATCTATAATGGACTTTAATCTCGTCAGAAAATTATACAAAAAGAATCTTCAAACATATTTCCAAAGTCACTCTTTTCTAGTAACATTGACATGAACTTCAAGTTGTAGGTCAAAGCAGGTCCACAGCTAAGGACTGAGTCCCCAAGCCTTTTTCCGACCTGAAACCCATAGACAAAATAAGGTTAGAAATTCAAATTTTAAGAAATGGGATCACAATTTAGAAACATCATTAATGAGATCTCATTTACTTTTTAATTATTTTGAATGGTAAAAAAGAAACGAAATCCCATTTAGGATATGAGGTTCCATTTCTTTTTTGACCATTTTTTTTTATTTTTTACTGATAACGACTTACCTGTGATTTTTGCAACTTCACATTTTTTACTAAATGGTTGACTGCATATTTTTATTGATTGTTGTCTTCTACATGCTCTTTACTTGTAATTTCTATTAAATTTTGGAAGGATTCAACCATTGGGAAAAATTTGGAGTGGAATTGTGTTCATTATCTAGCCATTTCAAGGAGGAATTAAAAAGAAAGACTTTTACTATTCAAATTCATTTGTACTTCAGAATTTTGTAATCACGAGATCAAAAAATCATGAAAAGAGGAAAGATAGGAAGGTCATGACCCCTGAAGAAATTAAAGTAGAGAGAGAGGAGGAAAAACAAAAAAGATAGAAGAATGAGGATTTGAGAAATGAATAATGTTGACGCATTGGGTTCCATGACTATTGAAAATAAAATCATTGAAGAGACCATGTAGGATGGGATGGATGTAGATGATGCAAATTTGCAATATGTGAGTGTGGAAGATAATAAGATTATAGAAACTAATCTTGGTACGTCTTAAAATGTACCTTTCAATGATATGGAGAATGTGACAAAAGGAACGAATCTAGGTATGTCTTCAAGTCCACCTTTGAATGATATGGAAAATGTGATTCTAGATGATATTTGTATTGATCATTTGGATATATACCAATGTTGAGATAAATTCTATTCGTAAACAAGTTGTAAAAATGAATATTGAAAATTAAATCCATTGTGTTGGTCAAAATGAAAATCCTTTTGTTGTTGAAAATGAAAATTCTTGTGTTGTTGAAAATGAAAATATTTTTTGAAAATTGTAAGTACTATTTTGGATAATCTTCCTGGTAAGATTTCTTGGAGACAAATAAGAACATATGCCAATATATTATATAAATGATTTTTTTATAAAAAAATATCATTTCAATGTCAACACATGATGCAATTTATGAGAATGTGGAAAATGAGAAAGGTAATGAAAAAGTTAGGCATTTTTGTGAAACCAAAAAAAGAGATGAATCACTTAAACATGTTATATCTATTTTTTCTAGTCCCATTGAGTCTATTGGAAATAAGTTAGTCTAAAGATAAGAATGCAACACGATGAGCTATAACAACTGCTATAGTGAATAAAACAACTTTGGATTAAAAAATGCTAAGAAATTTTAGTGGAATTCTAAACATGCATCCAAAAACATTGGTAAGCATGGAAAAGAGAAGAGTGTTGAACACCCAAAATATTGAGGGGTGGATGAATCAACATTCACTAAAACTCATTAACTTTATCAATTGAAACATCCATTCAAAGCATCATATTTAACTTGCAGTAAATGAAAGGAACATATAAAGAATCCGTCACATCAAAGAACACAAGAACACTAGATTTATGTTGAAAACCCTTGAAAGGTAAAAACCATGATGAGGATTAACTCATTATATATTATAACCAATTACAATGTTTAATATAAAATGGTGGATTCATTGTCCAAAAAGAGAATGGCTCACTACCAAAGGGCTCACTACCCAAAATAGAAAGAGATAGAAGAAAGGGTAGCTCACTTCCAATGATGAACAACTAACATTGCATCTAACATATGTTAATATATAGTTCCACTGAAGCTCAAAAAATTTTCTTAACACACTTCATACTTCACCACAACTACAATTCACACTTCTTTCTGCACCAAATATTACACACACACACACACACTATTTCCTCATACCACATTTCCACACAAGGAATTAACCTTGTATATATACTATAACAAAAAAAAACATCAATTAGGTCAGCCTAAATAGAATGAACAACCCCAAAAAATTTAGGTCGACACTATTGGTGAAGCAACAACAGAATGAACCAGCTATTCATTCACAACTCGACACACAGACCATCAAAAAACTTGCCCCTTGGATCACACACACTATTGAAAGCCTCAAACACTTCCTCAGAACTCGCAACAAAACATTCATCTATGGTGGAATGTAGAGCATTCCAACTTACACCTTATCACTACAACTCTGTCATTTTGAGAGCTATAACTTTGTCAGCATTATCTTTGAATCTTTGGATTTAGACACCTTCAACATACACTAACATTATCTCAAAACCATGTGACTAGATTCTTCATAGAAGAGCAATGTGGACCACAAAACTGGCTCACTGAACACTAAAAATTATACACTAGGACTTAGGAAAATCTGCAAAATATTTGGTCTTCTATGGACCAACACTACTATATCTTTATAATGGGTTTCCATCAATGACAATGCCATAGATTGTCACGCTCATCAATATTCAACAATCTCTTCACGCCATACATCAACATCATATATACATCATCATGCTCATGTTGCCAACAACCCAAGTCTTCAACAATCCCCTCCTTTGTCATTGATGGAAATATGCCCTCACTCTTCAAAAATACTCAAAATTCTCCCTTTTTTACATCGAGGGAAAAGGGCTCATTATATCAAGGTAAGTGCACCAAGTTGTGACACAAAAAAGGTACCAAATTGAAAAAAAATCTGAAAAAAGCCTATTTTGCACATGCCAAATTTGGAGAGTGCCAAATACAAAAACAAGTTTAAAAACTAGCAACAAAAACGTTATTTTCTACCCTAGCCACAACTTCATTTGGTGTTTTTAACCTCTGCAACCCGCACTCACCAAAATTTATTCATTTTTTGTACTCTCAGCTTGTGATTCTTCATGAGGATGACACCAATACATTGTAGAAGTGGAAGAGGTATGCATTTCTATTGTTTTAATTTCAAATTTGAATTAAATTGTAGATCAAAATAGATTTTTTGATTAAATTTTGTTTTAATTTACAAGAAATCAATCTTCACCTCCAAATATTGATAATTCATAATCACCTCCTCATGAAAACCTTCTTGAACAAGAAGAACAATAAACCCCTCCCTAAATTTGTAGACATCCTATAGGAACTCAAGAAAATATTTTAAATCAAATAAAAAACAACAAAAGAGAGCTTGAACAATTGATTGCAAGATTAAATGAACATGTTGTAACCCACCCTTATAGGAGAGGCATTGTAAAATCCCTAAATTCAATTGTATCTCATGTAGGAGAAATGAGTAAACAAATTAAATTTTGGTCCAATAAGAGGGAGGAATTAAAAAAAATTATGCACTTGTGGACTTTATTATACACAAGTGAAGAAAGAAAAAATTAGCAAAGCTAACTTGTGTGCCCTTTTGATAGACCCAAGAACCAATGCACCTTAATCCCTTGCATGCAAGAGGTTCCCCATCCATTGGTGCCATCATGAATTAATTCAAAATAAGTTTTGGGAGCAGTGGTGGATGGTTTTTGACCACCCTCCATGCAATAACTATGAGGTCCTGCAATATTTTTTTAGGAAACTCTATTGTGAGTTTGTCCCCAATAAGATACCAAATTATTTTGACTATTTAGAATTTCAAGGTAGAGGTGGGGGCTCGACACATGATAGATCGGGTGCATGATGTAATCTGTAGCTGGCACCAAGACCCTTGGCTAAACTCATGGTGGAGCATGTTATCGTTCCTTCCATTTTGAAGGACAATGTCAAGGTGGAAACACTAGAATTGATTAGCTCGCTTACTCAAAGACTTGTGTAGTGTGTGAGGCCTGTAGAAAATCCTAATGTGGGCGGGTCTTCTAGGCCTAGAGTTCCATCTGACTTTTGTCACTCTTCTAGTGTTGTTTGCATGTATGATGGTGAGAGTGCTCATGATGCAACTACACAGGATACATCAGTTGTAGAGCAGATGGTCATGATAGATTCCTTGTTAAGTCAAACATTCAACATTGATACTCATATAAATTTCAACAAGTTTATTTAATTTTGTTTATTGAATTTTGGGTATGTGCAAGATCATGGGGGTCCAAACTAGGCCTCTAAGTGGCGATGAAAATTCAAAAAATCAGAGTTAGCCAACTTGACATAAAAATTTGAATAGGTTATTAACATAATTTGAAAAATATGTAAGAACAAAAATTGTAGCAAATTGAATGTAGTTTCTAGGCTACTATTCCATTTTTTAAAAAAAAATTTATTAAATGAGAAAATTTGAAATTTCAATGCAGTGGTATTAAATTTTCAGGAAAAAGATAAGAAGCAAGTATATGTCTGACCGCCCTAAGTACAAGAAAAAAAATATATATATTTTTTTAATTTTTTAATATAAGTAGACACATGCCCGAATGTGCCATTTTTTTTTTATTATGATTTTTTTATTAGAAAATTTAAGAATTATTAAAATGTCTATCTTTGATCACCATAACTTGGTCAAAAAAATATGAAATTCATTTTTTATTTTATCCTATAGTATGTGAAGCATAGAATGTGGTGCACCTTGTAGATTCAAAAAATGTTAAGTAGTTTGAAATTTATAGAAGTTTTTCAATCAGCCTATTAATGAGGACTTTAGACATATTGTAGGTAGAAAATCAATAATAATTATTTATTAAATTCAAAATAAGGAAAAATTTATATTGGTGGAAAGCTGACAATTTTTTTCTAAAAACGTTTTTCGTTTGATGAAATTCAGGTTAAAAAAAAAGTCGTCAGCCACAAGGGCGAACTTCGAAAAACTAAAAGAAAATTCAAAAACACGTTTTTTGGGTTGAATTTGTAGGTTAGATAATTTCGAACCAAATCCCGAGCCAATATCCGTTTTGGTTTGGTAATAACAAACCAAAAATAGATATCTGTTATTTATATTTACTTATATTATTTATAATACGTAATATTATATAATATGTATTATGTATTTATAATACATATATTTATAATATATAATATTATGTATTATATGTAATATATTATATATTATACTATAGTATACATTATTATATTATTATATTATATATTATATATATTATATAGATATTAATTATTATATATAGTATATAGTATATATATGAAATATGAAATATTATATTAATATTATGTAATATATATTATATATATAATATAATATATTTAATACATAGTATATATTATATATTTATTGATGTGTGGCAAATTCACGAGAGAGAGGGGGAGTCAGAGGGACTTGAGATAGAGGGAGTGAGAGACCTAAGAGGGATGGGGAGAGAGAGATGAGAGGGAGAGAGAGAGATAGTTGAGAGGGAGAGAGGGAGGGATAGAGGGAATGAGAGAGAGGTATATAGTTGAGAAGGAGAGAGAGAAACTTGAGAGGGAGAGAGAGAGAGTGAAAGAATTGAGATGGAGAGAGAGAGAGTCTTGAGATGGGTGGAGAGAGAGAGTCTTGAGATGGAGAGAGGGAGGGAGAGAGTCCAAGAGAGAGAGATGGAGGAGGGCCTGAGAGTGAGAGGGAGAGAGAGAGAGAGAGAGAGAGAAATACCTAAGAGGGGGAGAGAGAGAGAGAGAGAGAGAGAGAGAGAGAGAGAGAGCTGAGAGAACGAGAGAGAGTGAGAGAGAGAGAGAGAGAGAGAGAGAGAGAGAGAGAGAGAGAGGAAGGGAGAGGGAGAGAGGGAGGGAGGGAGAGACCTAAGAGAGAGGGAGAGAGAAAGAGTTGAGAGGAAGAGTGTTTTCCCATGTTGGGACCATCTAGAATAAGAAGTGATACAACCATCAAACAAAACCATTACAAATCAATTCAACATTCATGCCATGAAAACCTTCAAGTTTAATAATATTTCATTAGATAATTCATGTAAAAAGTATAAAATGATCATGTATAGAAATTACTATCTTCGGAATCACGATACATAAACAAGAATATTATTTACACCAAATGGGTTTGATGCAACTTTCAAACAAAATCATTAGAAGACATCAAGATACATGTGTTAATTAGATTGTTCATGTTAAATCTATACAATAATTATGATCAACAAATAAGACATCAGTCAACCATGATGCATGAATAAACATTATATATGCACACTATATATGAACAAACACTAAATTAATAGGTTATTTAATATTTATTATTAAATTTTTGTCTTATAGTTATACTATTATATTCATAAATTCAACACTAAAAATATCCATCCAACCCAATTGTTTATAAAATATCCATCCAACAAAATTCTTTATAAAAAATCCATCCCAGATCATTTTTTTTTATAAAAACAAGATCATTGTCTTAAGAAGTTTTTCGACTCTCAGTTGCATCTCTTCACTTCTTTGTGTTTTCCTCTTTAGATTGGGATTGTCTCCTTTCCTCTAGCCATTGTTGATGCTCATCTAAGTCCATTTCCATGGACCTAACCACATCAACAACAGTTTGCATTTTTGATGTAAAATGCCTCAATAATGGGTGAACACATTCTTCATTTAGAATGGCATTAACTTGATCCTAAATGGTTCTAACATTCACATTTTTTTCTCGAAATCAAGCAGCATCAAATGCAGGTGGTGGTGGGGGGTTACAAGGTGGAGTGGGTGGAGCTGGAGGGCGTTGATCCATTATTTAGTTATAAGTGAACCTACATTAAATTTGTAATTTGAAAATGTAAGATACATGTTTAAAGATCCCCTTAAACCATTCAATATAAATGAATTAATTGAGTACAAATGAAAAAAAGTGTAAAGCTCATTTATGTTTAAGGCATGTAAATGGAAAACAAATAATTGTTAAAGTGATGTGAAATCTCATTTTAAAATACATTAAATTTTTACCTCGCTGCAATGTGGAAGTGTTAAGCTCCCAATTGATTCAACAATGGTGGAAGTGTTAAGCTCCAAATTACCAATACTTTGTGAGACTATATACATAGTTAGTAATGGTTAAACAAAAAATTTCCCTGCAACCATAGGGAAATGGGAAAAGTGAATGGGTAATAATTGATGGGCTATGCGAGGCTATTATTTGTATATGATACAAATAATAGCCTCGCATAGCCCATCAATTATTACCCATTCACTTTTCCCATTTCCCTATGGTTGCAGGGACAAGTTTTGTTTGGTCAGTACTAATGTTAATGGATCCAAACTCACAAAGTATTGGAAATTTAGAGCACTTCCAATAAGGATTGTTTCTATTTTGAGAGCTAAGGAGAGTCAAAGCAATTAAAAAATTTAAAAAAAAATTGTTTAGGAAAGAAATACTAACTTAATAATAAGAAAAAAATAATTTTTTTAAGAAAAACATGAGAATACTTGATAAAGATGAAGTAAAAATAGACAAGAATGTAAAATATTTATAAAAAATTGCAAAAAGGGGGTTATGAAGGTTATATTTTATGTTTGTTTAGTGTGCTAGGTTAAATTTTCTTCTCTTTTTCTAGTAATGAATGATCAATTTTTTTGTTTGATATTTTTTATTTGTTTTCCACTAACTAGGGTTTCAAATTTATTTGTAAGTTCAGATAGAAATGAAACAATTCAATAAAACTACAAAAAATGTAAAACAAACCTTAAATTAATCACTAATTAACAAAAAAAATAGAAAAAATGAAAAAATCACATACCTGGAGGCCGCTGGAGGTCACGAAAATGAGGCAGGGTTCATGAAAATGAGGAAGATTTTGTGTTATAAAGTGCTCAAATAAATGGATATCTATTATAAACGGATATTTGTTATACATGGATATCCATTATGTGAAAATATATTATATTCCCATTTGGCGACAACACACTAACAACGTAGAAAATTGAGCAATTTTTGTTTTGATAGACCATGTAACAATCTAATGCAAATGAAACATTAGCAAAAATCTAACCTAAGTCCTCTAAGGCCCGTGACTATGCTACATAATTCCCATTAGTTAAACAAGTAAGAACATAAAGTCATTGCAATAATTAGATTCTATCTCAATAAGAAGGTACATTAACCATCACCTTAGCAAGATCCAAATGATATGACCATAACATATATCCCATCGAGATCAATTGAACCAATCCATTTAAATTACATATGCTATAACATTTGATTCATTGTTCATTACATATGAGGGTTCATCCTCCAGCTACTTCATTACATTTTACATCAGGACAATAATATCTCCTCGTAAACAAGTGAGGAATTTTCATTCAAATATAATACATGATACATTAGAATATGATACAATACAAGTATATGAGTAAAAATCCACATGAGCCGATACAAAGCAGAAGTCTTCAATCCTGGAGAAGTCACCATAATCACGAGCAAAGAGAGGGAACCCAATGGAGAAAAATGTACTTTCCACCCAACCATGTGGAACCCAAAGGTCCACCACCCATGCTAGGAGATAGAAATGGGTCCCACCATCACAATTAGGAAAAATATAATAGACAACACAAGGATAACATGACAACGATGAACAAGTAAGGATCAACATCAAATGACAATAACATCAATTCCAGAGGTGCATAAAAATCCAAGGGAAACCAAGAGACAAGAGAATACTAGCTTGTCGTAGGAGTGTCATCAAATATTTTTCTATGGGTTACCCTGCATAACCTTCCTAGGCTAACAAACCCCCATCTTGGGTTACCCTGGCCACCTCTATCGGCCGTTGGACCCCCATACAAACATATGTGGGATCAACATACCTTCCAAGAGGGCAAGGTGGTTGATCTTGTCATTCCAGGCCTTCTCAACTCATCTCAATCCTAAACAAGCACTTGATCCATGAGTGAGGCATTCACTTATCTTGATTAGTGTGATTACTACCCAACCCCTTAGTTCATTTTAGGTTATCACTTGTTACGAAACGCCCACATGGGTTACCCAAGTGTCACTTTGTGCGTCAGACCCCCATCGAGAGCCATTCCCCTACTGACAACTAGGAGACCCCGATAAAATCAAAAGCAAAGCCACTTGCATAATCACAAGAATTCATTAACAATACAAAATTACAAGGCATAACCCTTCCCGCTCACAATTTCAAAAGCTCAATCACATAGATAGATACACCGTGCAAGGCTGATAACTTTCATATACCAACTTAATATAAAACATTCATCTCAAGGAAAAACAAGAATTCCATCAAGACAATTTTTCCTAGCCTCTAGAAAGCTCCTAAGACTCATTTCACAAAATATCAAAAACATAGGTACAAACCCATAATTCACTTTCAAGTCAACAATCATTTGTTTTGTTTCACATAAACCATTCTAAACAATAATGGAAAAGTAGACTTCTAGAGTGGGTTACCGAACTTCTATACCAAGTCACTGAGAATTCATTCACATTAACAATTGACCAACAATCAAATCATGGAAAGCATAATGTTATATAATATATCAATTTCTAGTTAAATACCATTACATAAAGTAACAACATCCCTTTCCAAAGTTCACATGCATACACAAGTTATTTATACCACAATAATATTTCTAATACTAATGCCAATACAAAAAAATACACTTACAAAAACATACAAATACAAAACATACAAAAATACAAGCACATCAATTTATCACGTGAACCAATATCAAACAAATACTTGATCGGGTACAAGAAGAAATTCAAACAACATGGACTAACTTCAAAACTAATAGGGTATCGACCTGGACACTCATCCTCTTCGAGGATGATGGCTGAAATTGGGGACCAGATGCTACCTCCATTCAATAGTTTCCATTGGGTCTAAGGCATGCTCAAACTTGACAATTCAGATGGAGTCGATGCCCAGCACCTGCAGCCTACATCAAACCACACATTCAAGAATGTACATAGTCATACAGTCAAACACACCATGAGGGGAAAGTCGTAGTGTCACAAGACACTCACAAGTGAGTGATGCGATACTATTTCCCCTTCACCAAGAAACATCTGAAGACAACACTTAGTAATCAAATCACAAGGCACTCACAAGTGAGTGATGCGATATTGTTTCCCCTTCACCAAGAAACATCTGAAGACAACACTTAGTAATCAAACCATCCACTACATATCAATCATCAAAGCTGATTCTTTACATCAAAATGCCACACTTTCACAAAACACAACATATTTATTCACACAAGCACATATTTTTCATTAAGTATCCATGATTTACAAATAGGATAATCCACCTTATTCATTTTACAACACTATATCTCATAACATATTCAACAAAAGATCATGATTTTACACCTTTTAAGATACATGGAATCAAAATTTACCATTTCATAAGTACTATATTTATGATTTAACATACATTCTTCACATACACACCAATGCACATCATTGGGAATCACATCATAAGGCCACACATGGGTCCATCCGGACACTCGAAAACAACATACTAATCCATGATACAAAATCCAAGAGCCAAGAGCCAATATCCATCTCACATAATCAGTACCTCAGACTCAGTGGCTTAATGGTGTTAGGCCACACACACATGGTGAGACCATCCAAAGAAGACCACAATGACCTGTCTCTTGTTGTATAAGGTGGTTGGCCTCCAAGAGATAGTCATCACACTTAGGTGGGTACTGGTTCCTAGCTGTGTAACAGCCTCACATACTCCCATCCTCAAGGTTCCCTACGTCTGCTTCCTCATATACACTCACCAAGTCCGTCTCATACATCCTTGGAGAGGATTCACAATACGTCATGTTGCCAACATCGAAAACAATAAGGATAAACTAGTTTAGCCACCAAAGTCATAAAGAAGAGCAATAAAAAATTCAATTTCAACAATAAAGCAATAAATATGCATAATTTCAACACTAAATCAAATGTAAGCACAAGGGTTATGAGCAAATAAGATCACAAGGCATGGGTAAACCATCACAATCAAATATAAACAAGGTGTCAGCCTTCATAATCAAAAAAATATTATCAATAACCATAAAGAAAGTCCACAATCGTTGAAATTGCATTGTACATTACTGCGTGACTAGATACTAGCCACCAAACGAGGAAGGATGGAAAAATGTTAGGCTATAACAGTAGCCCTCATGTGGTGTGGAGTGAGCATGCCATCCACATGACTCAGAGTGTACTCCTCAGCTACACACTGCATCGCATCGTCACGTGACATGGTCATATGCCAGCCGAGGAAGGCACACACTAGTCATATGCCACATGGTAGTGTGTTTCTAGCTCGACAGAAGTAGGCACACACATAACACACCTCACATAGCGATACCTCATGGAGAAGGCACACACAGGTACTCATCGTAGGTAGAGGTATACATGGCTAGGACATACTCATATGCTAACCAACCCAAACACTATCGAAAGGAAACATGAGTATCCCTCTACAAGTGTGTGAGGCCCCATTACGCTCATCACACAAGTAGGGTATCATAACACAATCTCATAGTGCACCTTCACGTGTCTATGTGTGTGGCATTGTGTCCTCGAGCATGTTGATGTTATAGCAGTGGGAGATATCTTTCTCTCAAATTTAAAAATGATGGATAAATAATACCAAGGCAAGTGGGACTTTGTATATATAATAATTTTATGAAGAGACGCCTTGTTTCTAAAAAGAGGCCAACCCAAATGAAGAGTCACCTAGTTTTATATAAATACAAGGTGATGATCATTCATTTGATTATCAAGTTCATTCATCATAATTCACATTGCTAGAAGAAGTTCATACTTGAGCAGTAGATCATCATCTTGTAGAAGCAAATCATCATTTTTTAGCAATAGACCAATTTCAAGGAGAAACATATTCATTTGTATCTTTGCATCTAGGAGAGGTGCTATTGTTCATTGTATCAAACTCAAAATTGTGTTGGGCCTAAGTTGTAAGCATATATCTGCTCTTATTCCTTCAATATATAAGAGATATATTTGCTAGGTTTTTCTCCCTTGAGTAGGAGGGTTTTCCCAGGGTATTTTGTTGTGTTCATTATCTTATGTGTTGCATTTTCTAGTTGCTTTCATTTATGATCCTAAATCTAACATGGTATGAGAGAAGGTCTGAGAAAAGATCTGATCAGATTTGTTTAAGCAGTCAAGTCAACTTTTCATCTAGGGCAGATCTTGAAGTATCACAGATCTAAGGTTCAAATTATTTCTGACCTAAGGGCAGATCTTTGAAGGTGAATTTGTACGGAAAAAGAAGATGGTAAAAAGTGTCAAGGTAGAAGATACCTGCTTGATGAAGCTTCAAAATTCAACTCTTGGAAACCCAGGGTACTCATTGCATTAGAAGAGAATGATCTTCTTGATTTTGTGGAAAGTGATATGCATGAGCCTTTCGATGATACTGAGAAAATCCAGTGGAAGAAAAATGGCACAAAGGCTAGAAAGATCATGATAGACTCTGTGATGAATCACCTAGTACCGATCATCTCCAAGTTGAAGAAAACTAAAGAAATGTTTGATACCCTAAAAGGATTGTATGAGATCAACAACACCAATAAAGCCCTTGCTTTGAGACAACAACTTCACCATGTAAAAATGGCCAAAGATGATTTAGTCATCTCATTCTTTATGAAGATTGCTAATTTGAGAGATCAGTGGAGCGCTATTGGGGATATAATTGCAGACATAGATCTTGTTATGTTGGCACTAAATGGTCTTCCTCAATATTGGGAACCCTTTATTCAGAGCATCAGTGGGAGATCCAAGTTGTCCAAGTTTGATCATCTTCGACCTGATTGTATTCAAGAAGAGTCTAGGTTGGCAGCAAGAGGAATTGGGAAAAACTATCATGATGTAGAAAATCAAGTTCTTACTACACATACTTCTACAAAAAGAGGGAAAGGAAGAAAGAGGAATAGAGATAGAGAATCAGATTTTTCCCTAGAATCTAAGAAGAAGAAGAATCTCTCTCACATTCAATGTTTCAGGTGTGATAAGTATGGTCACTTTGCTTGAGATTGCAAACTAAGGTCTACACAACATGTTTCTACTGCGAAAATTGACATAGGGACATCTCAGAAGGATCCTAGCTCTAAAGTTGATTCAGAAGGTTTCTTATTCTAAAGTCAATCAATTTATTCAAAGAGCAGGAAATGACATTCAAAGGGAGTCAAATTCAGAGAATTCAAGGCATGAGTTGAGAGCTTGTCTAGGAAAAGGATTAAGGTTATGAGATAGGTCAATGGAGGGGAGTTCACTTCCAGAGGATTTCTTTGAAATCTCTGAGTTAGGGATCAAGTGGGAGTTATGTGACTCACTAAGAAGAAGTGAAGGTTGTAGTGTTGCAAGGCCAAGTACAAAATCCTTGGAAGACCTCTTTAGCAGCTGAGAATAGAATTGGACAAGACAGTTAATTTGGATTTGACATTGGTAGCTCTGCAAACCTATTTAGAATAGGGTGATTATGGATGAGGTCGAGGAGGACAGTCCCAAACTCAAGCAAGTCAATAGTGTCAGAAGTGTGCATTGGAAATCACTCCTCTAAGGCAAGCATTGCAGAAAATCTTGGACGAGGAGGTCAGGAGGTTGATGCAAGTACTTGGAGCTCCAGAGGGAGTCACATCATCATGAAGATTTTTTGTAATGTATATTTCTCTGAGATGAAGAAATATGAGGTGAAAGACCTTGTAGTGTATATTTCTTTGAGATAGAGAAATATGAGGTGAAAGCCCTTGTAGTGTATATATCTCTGAGATAGATAAATATGAGGTGAAAGCCCTTGTAGTGTATATTTTTTTGAGACAAAGAAATATGAGGTGAAAGCCCTTGTAGTGTATATTTCTTTGAGATGGAGAAATATGAGGTGTGAACCCTTGTTCATCTCTCTGATTGAGATGAGACGTCATGTTGAGAGACTCCATGACGACATCACGTTGAGAGACTCCATGATGAACCCTTCTACTTGTGTTTCTTTCCACACATGGGAGCAGCCATGGTGAACGCCATGCTGAGAGACTCCATGATGACATCATGTTGAGAGACTTCGTGATGAACCTTTGAGTTTTCCACAAATGGGTGTAGCCATTGTGGGCATCATGTTGAGAGACTCCATGACGTGGATATATGGAAAGATACCTCCCTAGCTAAGAGGGAGTGTTGATGTTATAGCAGTAGGAGATATATTTCTCTCAAATTTAAAAATGATACCAAGGCAAGTCAGACTTCCTATATATAATAATTTTATGAAGAGTCACCTTGTTTCTTAAAAGAGGCCAACCCAAATGAAGATTCACCTAGTTTTTTATAAATACAAGGTGATGATCATTCATTTGATTATCAAGTTCATTGATCATAATTCACATTCCTAGAAGAAGTTCATACTTGAGTAGTAGATCATCATCTTGTAGAAGCAAATCATCATTTTGTAGTAGCATACTAATTTCAAGGAGAAACATATTCATTTGTATCTTTGAATCTAGGAGAGGTGCTATTATTCATATTATAAAATTTGGCATTGTGTTGGGCCTAAGTTGTAAGCATATTTCTGCTCTTATTCCTTCAATATATAAGAGATATATTTGCTAGGTTTTTCTCCCTCAAGTAGGAGGGTTTTCCTAGGGTATCTTGTTGTGTTCATTGTCTTATGTGTTGCGTTTTCTAATTGCTTTCATTTCTGATCCTAAATCTAACAGAGCCCGGCTTGCTACCATTAGCAACACAACATCATCGCCAACACTGTGTTGGAACATCAATGGGGTGTGGCATCATATCTATTGCATCATGTCGAAACACGTGCAGATACAATATTTATATATATATAATGCATATATGATTATATCAATATGGGGCTACTCGAGCTTCACCTCTCATATGGACGAGGTTGACTCGCTAGTGCCAGCTCAACGTCCCTATGGATGCCTAGGCATATACTAACAAACCAATGTTGTTGTATTCAAAACTGTGGGGATTAGGCTAGCACATATGGATCAAGTATCTTGATCCATCATAAGGGAAAGTAGTGAGTACGTTTCCTTGAGATCGGTTGAGTTGAGACCACTCTATGTTGCAATATGTGTATGTTGCACACTCCGCCCAAGGAACTTTGTGGCTACTACTACCCCTTCATAGATTGAGGGGCTAGAAAAAGAAAACAAAAGAATCTATGAAACTAACTTTTGATTACTTTTATATATAAGTTTCAACCGCATGTGGATTGGCCCTCAATCAGGTAACAAACATACAAGCACACATAATGGTATGGTTAATCCCACACCAAAATACAACTTTTTCCCCATTGATGGGTACCCAATATCACAATCCCATAGGCACACAAAGCAAATATAGGGTATTCACAACACTCAACCAATGCATAGTTACTGGTTCCTCGCATTTACGGGGGGTACAATTACATACATAATTCCATAAGTATATTTACTTCCATAACCCATGGGATTCATATGATTACGTTTCATCCCTAACATTTTATCAGTTTACTTTCACTCTACTATTTTCCACATATCACATGTTGCTAAATGTCAATGCCATGAACATCGTGATCACTTAACAACTGCACTTAATAGATTCTCAAGGACAACATAATGGGCTCATATGTACCTAGAGTACTAGTGTATGAACCTAGGCTCTGATACTAAGTGTAATGCCCTACCACGAAACCCTAGAGGACAACACACTTAACACTAAGAAAGTGGCACAATTTTTTTTTTTTGTCTTAGTCCTCTAAGGTTCTAAGGCTATGTTACTAAAATCCCATTAACGAAACTAGCAAGAACTGAAAGACATAACATTAATTAAATTCCATCTACAATATGAAAGTACATCTATTCATCTCATTTAAGTGAACAATCAATATGAACTAACCATACATGTAACCAATAGAGATAATTTAGAATCAACCTATTTATCTAACATATACAATACATCTCTTACATTTTCCATTACCTATAAGAGTTCAACATTCATTAACATCATTACATCATTACATTTGAACATCAATGTCTCCTCGTATACATGTGAGGAGAGTACATCAAAAGTATAATACATGATACATCGGATTTATGGTTTGATACAAGTACATGAATAAAAATCCACATGAGCTAGTACAAATGCAAAAGTCTTCAATTTAGAAGAAGTCACCACAATCACAAATAAGGAGAGGGAACCCAAAGGAGTACAATGCACTTTCCACCCAAAAATGTGGAACCCAAAGGTCTACCCCCCATGCTAGAAGATAGCAAAGGGTCCCACTATCACATACAAGCAAAAGACAAAAGACAACACTAGACTAATATGACATCAATGAACAAATAAAGCACAACATCAAATGACAGTAACATCACTTCCAGAGGCACACAAACATCCAAGGGAAACAAGAGACAAGGGGATACTAGCTTATTGTAGGAGGTCCCAATAAACTCAAAGAGCAGGCTACTTGCACAATCACAATACTCATTAACAAAATAACAAGGTGAGGCATAACCCTTCTCGCTCACAAATTCCAACCACATAGGTGAATATTTCGTGCTAGGCTAATGACCCTCATGTATTCAATCAATACAAAACAACCACCTCAAGGAATTATCAAAAATACCATCAATAAGAATTTCCCTTAGCCTTTGGAAGACTCCTAATATTCACTTCACAAGATGACTTAAAAATTTGATCGAAAACAACAAGTCATTACCAAATCGATAATCATTCACTAGCCTCATACGAAGAAATCAAGACAATAATAGAATATAGAATCTAAAATGGGTTTACAAGTAATTATTTTATGTTTACTAATTAATCATCTAATTTATAGATAATCCTTTCCATAAACACTATCTTTCAATGAAAGGATTATGAACTTATCCAACTTCTATACAACATATTTCTTTGTTTCATCTATTTAATTATAATGCGCTTGATCTACCTTAGCATAGACCAATATCTGAATTCAATCTCAATAAAGTCTAATTACTCAATATCCAAATCTTTAATTTCTTCAAAACTCAAGATCATTTTAAGGGTTTTAAAATAATATCAACCAATGATACCTAATTTCATCTATAACCTAAATCTATGATAAAACAAGTGTTATTCAAAGCTATAACCTAAATCTATCTATCCATCTAATAGATAGTACAATACTTGACCATTTGACATTTTTACATCTTGTAGCAAGTCTAAGTAAGCATATCTATCATTCCTCGATCAAGTCCAATCTTCCTATAACTTGTTAGACAACAAATAGCTATTCAAGACAAATAAATTATACAATAACATATTGCTAAAGGCATCAATTCTACAACCCATTTTGCTCATTTACTAACTCTATTTAATACAATATCTTTTATTCTTTCCCGTAACTATAAAATACATATATATAAATTATAATGGAATGCAGATCTATGTAATAATCCAAATTACGAAATGACTATAACATACGAAATCGATTATCAATCAACATGCACATGCATATATAAATATATATAAAATAAAAGAAACGAATGCTAATTATTCATTTATTTCATCATTAAAGTCGAACGCTGAAAGGATACGATTGGCACACATATATATATTAAAAAAGTTTAAATTGAATATCAACGGACTGTATACAACAATATAAGGAATCGGTTAAAAACCCACAGCCAAAAAATATAGGACAAGTGCTCTGGAAGACATGAATGCAGCTTGCGAGCACAAACAAGGCTCAACCCGGTAAGAAAACTAGCGGCTAGCATGAGTGAAGGACCATTGGACGCATAGACAAGGTATGTAAACTGTTTGACATAATACCTTAAAGATTTCACGATCTCATAGCTCATGATGATTGCAGAATTAGGCTCACAATGGATTTGATAAAAGAAAAATTTAGAAACACTTGAGGAAACTGACGATGCAAAAATGTGGAGGCAAGAAAAAGCATTAGAACTGTTTGACAGAATGTCCCAAAGAGCTGCATTCCTGTGGAATGCGAGGATGGTAGGGTGCGCACAAAATGGATTATTTAAGGGGCTATGAAACTTTCAAGCAAATGTAAAAGGATGCAAGTGCCCTGATAGACATGCACGCAACAGAGGAAGCATAGACAAGGCACAAGAACCATTTGGCAAAATGCCTCAAAGAAATGTAGTCTCATGAAACGCCATCATTGCAAGGAATAAAGAGAGATGTAGGTAAATCTAGATACAAAGGTAGGATGGGAGAGGTTTAAAGAGAGAGATCTTGTGGGTGAGAGAGAGAGGGTGAGGGAGAGGTAGATAACTACTTTTCAAATCTATCGCTCCCTCCCTCTATTATGGTCTAGTGATAACTACTTTTCAAATCCATCTCTCCCTCCCTCGCTCACTGACTAGTGCCTTATGTTATTTCAATAATTGTGAAATTTTTTATGGACTTGGATATTCTAACCTTTTCAATTTTAACTTATCAATCATCTCTTTTGGTGCTAAAATATATTTACTACCATTTTTTGAATTTATAACACTTATATTTAGCATTGTATATATTTATAAAGAGACTTCTCCTTTGTACTAGTTCTTTATCGATACCATCATTGTTTAAAAAAACTCTAGTTGCTCTATCACTTTCTTCTTTAATAATTCATAGCTTTTATAAGGCATTTGAATATTTCAAACTCTCATCCACATTTCTTATAAACACATTTGAGGGAAATTTTGAATGATTAATTATGATGATTGCATCAATTACATGGTAAAAGTGAGCCTTCAATCGTTCAATTAATCAATTATAGTGTAAATATGGATAACACTAATCATTTATAGTTTCATGCAATGGATTAATGTAATGATGATGGATGTTAGGTTTATGTTTTATGTTTTAAGGTTTAACCTAGTGGATTAATGCAACGATGATGATGGATTATCCCAAAGAGAGACATAAATATGGTGTTTAAAAACCTTATAATGAAGAAATTGAAGAAAGAGGAAGTAGCAGTTCATAATGAAATAAAATAATAGATGAATATTAGATAGATGGAGGATGATATGGTAGATTTGGTGAAACAACCTTCATCATATAATTAAGGTCGTATAGAGAGAGAGAAGTAAGGTTGATTCATCATTAGTGCCTCCTTCTCCTATATTATTTAAGATGCCTTATCCTATAGAATTTGATTCTTTCAACATATGGTGCTCATTCTACTCAGCTCTATTTTGAAATAGAGAAATATCGTACGAATTCGATGAGCTACTTGATATTTTAAATGTGAATACTTCTTTTACAATGACAATTTTTTTGCAATTCCTACTTCAATTCCCTCCCACCCTACCACTCCCTATCTCCCTCCTTTCCTCTTTCTCTCAATCTACCCCTCCCACCCTACAACTCCCTATCTCAATCCTTCCCTCTTTCTCCCCCTCCCTTTATCCCTCCCACCCTACCACTTCCTATCTCCCTGCATCCCCCCCTCTCTCCCTTAGATTAATAAATTTATATTAGCCTAAAATTAACCTAATGAATTAATGCAATGATGATATATGTTAGGTTTAGGGTTTAGGGTTTAAGGTTTAACCTAATGGAGAGAGAAATAGAGGAAGGAGAGAGATATGCAGTGTTAAGGTGGGAGGGATAGAGATACACATATAGAGAGGGGATGGGAGAGGTATGCATAGAGAGAGGGAGAGAGAGGGAGGGAGGGAGGGATAATGTGAGGGGTATATGGAGAGAGGTTGAATGTGTGTGAGGGAGAGAGGGAGGGAGAGAGAGGTGAGATAAAGAATCTAGAATCAAGGTGCTTAATATCAGTCTTCAACTTTTGAACTACCTTAGATTCTTGCAAACACTCTTTTTCTAATGTCTACATGCACCCTTCTTCATAAGAAACACATTCGATATTGTTGTCTTTATTTTTTCAACTTCATGTCTTTTATATTGCAACTCTCTCTCAACAACATGAACCTCCTTTTATTTTGATGATAAATTATTCTTCTTATCTTTTCCTTCCTTCTCTAAGTGGTTAATTTTAGTCCTCTATTGTTTTGCTACAGTTTGAACACTTCCAACTATTTCTTTTTTTGTGCTTAGATCTAATTTTTCCTTTTCCTTATCATTTATTTCCAATCGTACTTGTTCCATGAAATTCTTATGTTCAAGAATCTTTGATTTCATTTGTTCAACTCCACTTAATACAATCATCTCTCACTTTCTTTTCTTGCATAAATTGATACACAATACAAAACCTCTTGAAATTATCCACTTTTGCATTGCCATTTTCCCATTGCATAAATTGCACACACACCTTCCTCAACTTCTCAAGAATGAGAAGAATATCTTTAGTCAATACATTATCTATCTCATTCACTTTTGTTTGCTTCTTTTCATGTGTTTTTAGAGCATATCCCTTTTTCATTTGATAGATTCTAGTACATGTTGCCCCCAATTCTACATTTCCATTTTCCCATTGCACATAGTGCACATGCTCCTTCCTCAACTTATCAACAGAAAGAATAATCTCTTGAGTCAATAAATTATGTATTATCATTCTTCCAAATAGATTTTCACCATCCCCCTCCATCATACAAACCCAAAAAAATTATCCCTATCCCTCCCCCATGCATTATAAACCCAATTTTGGTGCCTATGTGCCACAATCCACCATTACATATCCCCCTCCTAGTAAGTCTATTTTGGATCCTTCTATCCATCCCACTCTACCACTCCATATCTCCCTCCTTCCCTCTCTCCCTCGCACACACCCTTACCTCTCTACCTACACCTCCCTCTTCCCCTCTCTCTCTCTCTCCCTCCCTCTCTATCTCCACTCACCCTCTCCCTCTCTACCTACTTTTTCCTTATTCCATCCTTCCCACCTCTCTTTCTACCTAAATCTCCCTCTTTCCCAACTTCCCCCCTCTATCTAATTGTCTCTCCCCTTCCTTCTCTACTTTCCCTATCTCCCCTCACTCTCTCTACGTACGCCTCCCTCTAATCCTTCAACCTTACCTCTCTCTACCTACCTCTCCACGTCTCCCTTATTTACCCTCTCCATTTATCACTCCCATGCTACCTCACTAGACCTCTACCTCCCCCCATTCCTCTATACTTCTCTTTATCGCTCCTCTCTCACTATCCCTCCTAGCCTTCTTCTCCCTCCCTTTGTCCATCTTTCTCCCTCTCTCTCTTTCCATCTACCCCACCTTTATCCCTCACTCTCTCCTTCCCTCTCTCTCTCCCTCCCTCCATCCCTCCCACCCACAACTCCCTCACTCTACCTCTCCCCCCTCTCTCTACCTATCCCACCCTACCTATATCCCTCTCTCTATTTTTTTCACCTTACATGGGTGAACCTACAAAAGTGGTTTACAATTTGAGTGAGGAAGGAAAACTTCCAAAAAACTCACCCATGCAAAAAAAAATTGTTTTGAGGGGTTCGAGCAAACTCAAGGTTTGAACGAACCCAATAGGGTCTCACTCAAACTGGGGTTTGCTCAAACTAGGGTTCGAGCGAACCCCTTTGCATGGGAACCCATGTTTCCCATTATGGAAAGGGGATTCACTCGAACCCTAGTTCGAGTGAACCAGGGTTTGAGAAAACCCTTAGGGGTTCAAGCGAACCCCTTAGGTTCGCTCGAACCCCCCTTTTCCCACCATCCCACCCTCTGATACAAAAAGACTCCATATTTTTGCCCTTCAAAGGTCAGGTTGAGGATAAAAATGGAGGAGACTTCACAGACCCAACTGGAAGATGGTAGTCCTCGGAATGAGCTATCCAACAAATATAATTTTAATATGTTTTGGTTTAATTATGTATGTGTTTTTTTAGTTTTATTAAAGATAAGTTTTCCACCAAAAATCAAGTTCTTTGTTTTGCACATATAGAAAAATAATAGATTATCAAAATAAAAATTTTAAAAATATATTCGGGCTAGGTATTGATGTCCTTGATCCACTAAATTTTTTTTTGAATTTCGATACATACAGAAAAATTTATGTTGTATACGGTCCGCCTATGTCTGAATTGTAATTGGTTCGACTTCAAAACTTGATTAAGGAAAAAATATTCAATAAAATACTATAAAACCAAATGAACTTGTGCTAGATATCGTAGTTACAAATCTAAATTAAAAAAAAATAGAAATTTATCCTTCATACAAAAAAAATTATGTTGTATACAGTGAGCGTCACTCCTTAAAAATGTTGTTTTCTGAAAAAAACCAGTTTTAGTGGGAGATGGAAAAATAAGTGCAATATGATTCCAATTTTTTTGAAAAAAATAGTTATAGAATCTATAGACAAAATGTGACGAGAATCTAGTTTGAATCATCTTCAAATTCCTCACGGTTAAGCCACTGTATGTGCCCGAATGTGAATATTTAGTTAAAAATAATAATTTCAGTGTCCAGTTTGGCCAAAAATTGTGAAACACTATTGTGAGATCACCCACATCTCTCTATCTACCTCTCCCTATCTCCCTACTTCCCCCTCTCTCTCTCCCTCCTTCCCACACAACCTCTCTCCACCTATCTCTATCTCTCTCCCTCCCTCTCTCCACCTAGATCTACCTCTCTCCCTAACTCTCTCTATGCCTACATCTCCTACCCTACCTCTCTCTATCTCCCTCCTTCCATATTTCTCTCCATCCCCCCCTCTATCCCTCCCACCTACCACTCCCTATCTCCCTCCTTCCCTCTCTCTCTCCCTCCCTCTCTCCCCCTCTCTCACACACAACCTTTCTCCACCTATCCCTCCATCCCTCCCTCCCTCCTTCCCTCTCTCTCTCACTCTCTATACATACATCTACCACCCTCTCTCTATATATAGATTTATCCCTCCCACCTTACCACTCCCTAGCTCCCCCCTTCCCCCCCTTCCCCCTCCTTCCCACACAACCTTTCTCCACATACCCACTCCTTCCCTCTTTCTCTCTCACACACAACCTCTCTCCACCTAGCCCTCCCTCTCTCCCTCCCTCTCTCTATACCTACCTCTCCTACCATACCTCTCTCTATCTAGAGTTCCTTCCTTGTTTCACTCCCTCCATCTATCCCTCCCTCCCTACCACTTCCTATCTCCCTCCCTCTCTCTCTCCCTCTCTCTCACACAACCTCTCCACCTACTCCTCCCTCCCTCCCTAACTCTCTCTATACCCACCTCTCCTACCCTAAAAAAATTAGAATTTTAGTTTCATAAAGAAATAATTGGTATGAGGAAAAATGTGTCAATGATCAACTTATAGATGCAAAAGTAATAGTTGGGAGAGCTAAAACTGTAGAAAAAAAAATAGAAGAAAACAATTAACCAATTAGAAAAGGAAGTAAAAGATAAGAAGAAGATTTTATCATCAAATGAAAAGTTAATTTTGAAGGTTCCTTTCATTACATTTGTACTCTCTAATTAAGAAAAATTAATTCATTACTATAATTGCATGTTGGAAACCAACAAGTGTTATGAAACGTGTAACTCACATACTATTGTAAAACCCTCTACACATAACAACCCAATTGGTTAGTCACCCCTTAGGTCAATTTTATTATTTTTATGTATCCCCCCCTACCAATCCTCCCCAAGCTCTCCACTGTTGAGCTTAGAACAAGCACAATCATATCACTCATAACCTCACTTTTTTTTGAATCATATCACATGGTTAACTAATCTCTATTTGATAATTTTAGGCTTTCACATTATATCTATGAACCCAAAATCACATTGATAAAAATAGATTTGCATACTTCTTAGAGCATTAAAAATTTGAATAGTTCACCTTATTTTAACAATATATAATTCAAACCTATATTCCCTCTATAAACATAAAGATAAAGAAAATAGACAATACCTTTTACTTTAAATAGCTTTGCTTCTTATATAGAGTTAAAATGGACTATACCCTTGCTCTATTTGATATGGTCTCTTAGATTCTTGATTGAATACTACTAATGGAATATGGATTTCTCCTTAAACGAACATAATCTCAGGTATAGTTAAATGATTTTAAAAGAAAAATGCTAGAACACACCTACTAGAAAATGTGTTTGATGATAATGAAGGGTAAAGACTTCTATTTGTAGACTCTTGCTGTGATGAATGATGTAATCCAAAGATTAACGGATCACAATATATGAGAGATCAGTAATAGTTGTGGTAAATTTTGAAAGTTCCTTTCATTACATTCATACTGTCTAAATAAGAAATACAAAGCCTCTTGACTTTATCCACTTCTACATTGCCATTTTCCCATTGCACACACTACACATGCACCTTCCTCAACTTCTCAAGAGTGGAGAGAATCTCTTTAGTCAATACACTACCTATCTCATTCATTTTGGTCTGATTCTTCAAATTCCCTAAACCATTTCAACTTCTTCAGATAACACATAATGTATTGACTTAGAGATTCTTCCTTCTCTTGAGAATTTGAAATGGAAAAGGAATCTGAAGAAGTAGACCAAAGTGAATGAGATAGATAGTGTATTGACTGACGAGATTCTTCTCACTCTTAAGAAGTTGAGGAAGGTGCATGTGCAGTATGTACAATTAGAAAATGGAAATGTAGAAGTGGATAAAGTTTAGAGGATTTGTAATGCATATGAATTTGTGCAAGTAAATAATGTGAGAGATGATGCTATAAGTGGAGTTGAACAAATGAACTCAAAGATTCTTGAACTCAAAAATTCCATGGAACAAATACAATTGGAAATAGATGACAAGGAAAAGGAAATATCGGATCTAAGTGCAAATAAAGAAAATCAGTTGGGTGGAGACATGAAAGGATTATCTAAAAAGATCTACATTCTCTCATTGTAAAGACACTCTCAAAGCTAAGAAAAAAGTGGCTACAAAGCTACATAAAAGTATTCAAGACATTGAAAACTCTATCCAAGAAAGGGATGTTTCTATCCTAAGGGTTGATGAGGGAGCAACTGATATGAAGATTCTAGTAAAAGATATGAAAAAATGTTAGAAGATCATGACAATGAATAGTAGGGGGTGTTAATAGGTAAGAGAAATGGAGATGACGAAGAATTTGTGTTGCATCTTTTCCTCACTCTCTCTTCCTACCCCCTTCAACCTTACCTCTCTCTACCTACCTCAACATTGGAAATAACTAATAGGGGACAGTGTGTTTTCCTATGATCCATTTTCACAACATGGGAAAGTATGTTTTCCAACATGGGGCAATGTGTTTTCAAACATGGGGCAGTGTGTTTTCCAACATTGGAAATAACTAATAGGGGACAATGTGTTTTTCAACAGGGAAGAAAAAATGCTCACATTATTTGCAGTGTTAGAAAACACATTGTCCCTTGTCAATTATTTCCTTATGAATTTGTAGTGTTGGAAAAGACACTATCCCCTGTGTGTTTTCCAAATAGGCTCAATAAGTTAGGTCAATAAGCTCTCTAAAAGTTTATGAGGAATGAAAATTTATATTTAAATCCATGAATAAAACACACTTCAAATCAATTGAGATATCTTACACTATCAAAGTCATTCTTCTTATTATCAAGCATTTCTGGAAGGTGAATATTCAACATATACGTAGAAAATATAAGAAATAAGAAAATAACATGATGGAAATTTGGTGAAGTTTGTATCGAGCTTTGGAACAGTGTATGGACATACATCAAAGCATAAACGGTAGATGAATTTTTTCAAGCAGTCTACCAATTGGTTAAAAAACATGCAAAATGTGGTTACACATTTTAAAACTTCAATATTCAACTTTGAAAGCAATTTCCATATCATATTATGGTGAGAGAGATATAAGCTTTGTTTGAGTTGATTGAAAGTTAACTCTTTAAGATATTTCTATTTAATTTTATTGTTTATTATTGGCTTTTCTTTCATATATGGAACATGGTTGTACCATAAATGTTGATGATTTAGTAGCTACATATATGTTTTTTTGTTAATCCACTATAAAAATGGTAAAAAAAGCCTAATCTAGTACTAAAGGCACATATAGCTTTTCAAGTCACCACCAAGTGGAACACCAACATAAGGCCCTTGTTGTGGAAGATTGCAATGGGGTTGATTTCCATTACCTTGAATTATGAAGAAGTTACTCTGTTGTGCCTACTTTTTCAATCGTGAGAGTACCTCTTTTGAGTAATTTTTTATGGAACTCTACAAGGGACAGTGTGTTTTCCAACACTACAAATAATGTGAGCATTTTTGTTCCCTATTGAAAAACACACTATCCTCTATTAGTTATTTCTAATGTTGTTCTAAAATTTGAAGGTGGACTTCATTACATAACTGAAAAGGGGATAGTATGTTTTCCAACACTATAGATTCATAAGGAAATAATTAACAAGGGACAGTGTATTTTCCAACACTATAAATAATGTGAGCATTTTTTTGTTCCCTAATGGAAAACACACTATCCCCTATTGGAAAACACACTGTCCCCTGTTAGTTATTTCCATATTTGGAAAACACATTGTCCCCTACTAGAAAACATGTTGTCCCTTGTTACTTGTTTCCAATGTTGGAAAACACACTGTCTCTTGTTAGTTTTTTCCAACGTTGGAAAACAAACCATCCCTTGTTGGAAAACACATTGTCCACTGCTATTTATTTCCCCTGTTGGAAAGCACACTGTCCCCTTGTTAGTTAATTCCAATGTTGGAAAACATATCGTCCCTTGTTAGTTATTTCTAGACATCTTACGTTCTAATGATGTCCTTGTCCACTTATCCTACATAGGGGACAGTGTGTTTTCCAACACTGCAAATTCATAAGGAAATAATTGACAAGGAACAATCTGTTTTCCAACACTACAAATAATGTGAGCATTTTTTTGTTCCCTATTGGAAAACACATTGTCCCTTGTTGGAAAACACATTGTCCCCTGTTAGTTATTTCCAATGTTGTTCTAAAATTTGAAGGTGGACTTCTTTACATAACCGAGAAGGGATAGTGTGCTTTCCAACACTACAAATTCATAAGGAAATAATTGACAAGGGACAACGTGTTTTCCAACACTACAAATAATGTGAACATTTTTTTGTTCCAATCATATCAAGAAAGTGAAAAGCACATTTTCCCCTATCAAGGGATAGTTGGAAATATCATTTTTACTATAACCAAAGAGTTGTTCTAAAATTTGAAGGTGGACTTCATTACATAACTGATAAGGGACAATGTGTTTTCCAAAAATGCAAATTCATAAGGAAATAATTGACAAGGGACAAAGTGTTTTCCAACACTGTAAATAATGTGAGAATTTTTTTGTTCCGATCAAATGAAGAAAGTGAAATTATAGTTTTATTGTACCAAATAGTTGTTCTAAAATTTTAAGGTGGACTTCATTACACTATTGGTGTGTACAAATCAAAATCTTTTCATAAGGAAATATTTGAAAAGGGAAAGTGTGTTTTCCAACACTCCAATAATGTGAGCATCTTTCATAAGGAAATAATTGATAGGGGACAATGTTCTTTTCAACACTGGAAATAGCATGAGCATTTTTCATAATGAAATAATTGACAAGGGACAGTGTGTTTTGGAAGGTAATATAGAAGAAATATTGTCATGTAGTCATGGATAAGGGTATGCCTATTGGATCAAATGTTTACAAAATTATTTTTCTTATTAGAATGAAAATTATTCCTCTTATTCATTTAGCATATTATGGACATTATAAGGATACTTTTGTTGAAACATATACACCGTAATAACCAAGGAAATAATAGTATTGATTTTTTTTCCCAAAAGAAGATAATCAGTATCTTATTTCCCATATTGAAAAATCTTTCCTTTCCAAATACTAATTAAATAAAGTCCACATATCTTAACCAAGAAGAGAATCAAAATACAATAGAATTTTGATCTCTAACCAAAGTAAAAATAAAAATAAAAATAATCTACATTTATCAACAAAATTATAATTGAAAATCGCATCTCATTAACATGCATATTCTTCCTTCCATTTATATTTGAAGAAACTCTTATCCAAACATGTATGCCATGTTGATCATGGAATTTTGAGTGGGTAATGGAAGCCATGAAAGACAAATTATTAGCGTCCTCAAGAATATGCCCATCTCAACTTGACTTCCTAGTCTTCTATACCAAAGGCGACAGTCATAGAAGGATCTACAGGAATTATATACCAGAGGTGACAATTGTAATTTTCTTCATATTATATTTGTAAGAACTTATGAAAAGCAACAATAGGATCTAGAGATCAAAGATAGCACAAAAGAGAGAGAAAGAATGAGAGAATATGATGATAGTATTGTCAATATGCATGAAGATAGTTGAAAAAACATATATGTACAAGGCTTGCTTATAAAGGCAAGCTAGGACACAATGAAGGGCCATGAATGAGACAAGTGGCACAATCATGTGTAGGGTAGGTGGAGAGAAATAATAGAGAATTCAATGAAAGGTGGATAACCCACCTAAAGTGGAATTATCATGCCACAAAAGGTGGAGATGAAAAGGTGATAACTAGATCACACCACAAAGAGTGGAATTTCTCCAACACACACTTCCCTAGGTGTCCAACTCATATCTTTCTATGCATGCACAAACCTAGATGCATGATGAAAATAACTAGGTGTGACAAGTGCAAACTACAATTATATGCATTCCCTAAGTAAGCTTAAGTAAAGTGTAATAAGTAAAATACTTATTTACACCAACACCCCCCCTTAAGTGCAACTGGGGAAATGAGGAGTCGAGAAAACCATGGAAGATGGGTCCTAGAAACTAGGTCATGTTAGGTACCCATGTACAAATGCAATGCAATCTCTCAAAAGTGAGGAAAGGGAGAAAACCTAATGGGAAAAACTCCCCCTCAAAAGAGAGAAGAAAACAAATGAATGCACAAATGAAGAAGGAAAAATACCTAAGATGAAGAAAAATTACCCCATGAAGAGAAGGAAGAAGTCAAGTGACTCCCCCTGACACATCCTACAGCCCCAAGAGAGCTAGCAAGTTCTGATGGTACTTACTCTCAGTGAAAGTTTTGGTGAATATGTTAGCTACCAGTTTTGCTGTCGGACAATAGCACATGTCAATGACCCAATCCTGAATCAACTCCCTAATGAAGTGCATATGAATCTCAATGTGCTTGGTCCTCTAATGTTGGACCAGATTCTTGGATATCACAATAACACTTTGATTGTCACACTGAATGACTGTCAGATGTGGAATGGAAAAACCAAACTCAGAAATAATGTGTTGAAGCCAAATGGCCTCAGTGGCGGCATTAACAACCCCCCTATACTCATCCTTTTTTGATGAAAGAGCAATCGCATGATGCTTCTTGCTCTACCATGAAATAGCTCCTAACCCAAGATGGAAGTTGTATCTAGAGGTGGACTTGCGATCATCAGAATCACAAGTCCAATCTGAGTCGGTATAGCCTACTAAGTCAAGTTGTGCACCTACTGCATAATGAATCCCATGCCGATGAGTACCCTGGATGTAGGGTAAGATGCATTTGGAATCTTTCCAATGAATCTCATGTGGTTCTTGCATAAAGTGGGAGACCATGCCAACCACATAAGAGATGTCAGGGCATGCATTAGTCAAATAGATGAGACTTCCAATAAGCTGACAATAAAAAGTGGCATCAACAAGTGGAGTGGAGCACTTAGCCTCAAGCTTGACTCCTAAAAGAAAGGGAGTTAGAGCAGGCTTACAATCAGTCATCCGAAACCGTGAAAGAAGATCAAGAGCATACTTGGGCTATGACAATGTAATCCCAGATGAAGACTATAGAATCTCAATTCCAAGAAAGTAGTGAAGAAGGCCCAAGTCGGTCATGGAAAATCTATCTTGCAAAGTAGTTTTGACACTACCAATGATGGATGAGGTGCTCGCTGTAATGATCAAGTAATCAACATAGAGAAAAGGTATCAAATGTGCATCATCCTACCTCAAGATGTAGACATTCTGATATGAATGAGACCTAGTGAATCCTGTGGAGAGAAGGAGGGAATCCATCTTGGCATACCAATCCCTAGGGGCCTACTTAATTCCATAAAGGGACTTCCTCAACTTGCAAACCAATGAAGTATCCTAAATGAAACCCTATGGCTGCTCCATATAGATCTCCTCGTCAAGATCCCCATGTAGAATAGCACTCTTAACATCCATCTGATGTACTTCCCAACCATGTGAAGTGGCAATGGTAAGTGTCAGCCAAATGGAAGTCATCTTTGCAATAGGGGTAAAGGTCTTAGTGTAGTCAATTTCTGCAACCTGTGAGAAATCCTTCGCAACAAGTCATGCCTTATACTTATCAACACTCCCATCCGCTGCATATTTGGTCTGATAGATTCACTTGCATCGAACCATCTTTCTCCCCTTAGGGAGATGGAATAATTCCAAAGTGTTGTTCCTCATCAAAGAACTATACTCTTCCTCCATAGTTGCATCCCATTCAAGAACCCCAGAGGCTTCCTTAAAGGATTGTGGATCTGACACCGAAGTAATGATAACATGTGGAAGAAGCTCATGCTCATGTTGTGACCTAGTCCTTTGAGTATCCAAAGGGTCCCCAACAAGTGGACTTGTTACCTCAAGAGTGTGATGAGCCCAACGAGGTCTAGTAGGGGTAGAAGGATGAGGCTCCTCAACTGGAATTGGACCCTGCCAAGGTTGAACCTTACGAGTCGGTGAGGAAGGAGAGCCATCATCATCTAAATCACTCTCATCATTGTCAACAGTGGAGGAAGGAGGAGGATTAGAAGAGTCAAGGCTAGGTGAGATTTCCTCAACATGTACACTCCTCTCATAGAGAATCTCATGAGTCCCAGGATCAATTAGTTTGTATGCCTTAACATCATCTGTATGTCCCACAAAGATACAAGGCCTGCTCTGTGGTTCCAATGCCCTATGTTTCTGTGGAGGAATACAAGACCGTGCTAGGCTCCCAAACACTCTAAAGTGTTTCACAATGGGTTTCCTAGCAAACCAAGCTTCAAAAGGATTGATACCCTTCAAATCTTTATGAGGAACCCGATTCTAGATGTAGGTGGCACAACTAATTGCTTCTGCCCAAAATTTTTGACCAAGAGACCTAACATGTATCGTGCAACTTGCCATTTACTTGAGGGTTCTATTTTTCCTTTCTACCACACCATTCTGCTAGGGTGTGTAGGCAACAAAATGTTGTAATTCAATTCCCTCAAGTGTGAAAAATTCCTCAAATCTATTGTTCACATACTCTCTACCATTGTATGTACGAAGGATCTTGACTTGCTTCCCAGATTGCTTCTCAACATGTGCTTTCAAGTTGAGAAACTTGTCAAATACTTCACTTTTGTGAGAAAGGAAGTAGACCCAAGTGTATCATGAAAAATCATCAATGAAAGTGAGGACATAACGAGCTTTTCCAAAGGATGGCACTGGAAATGGGCCTGCTACATCACTGTGAACAAGCTGAAGAAGATCCAAGGCTCTCCAAGAGTTCCCTCTATAAAACTTCTCTTTGGGATGCTTTCCCATGAAACATCTGGAACATACACCCTCTTAAAAACTGAGTTGAGGAAGACCTTTGACCATGTCCTCGATGTGAAGCTGTTGTAGATAGCGGTAGTTGAGATAACCAAATCGCTCATGCCATATCTTACTTTGTGAATTTGGATGAGTGATCAATGTTGTAGAAAGAGAATGAGGTACCCAATGGGAGAATGAGTAAAGCCTTGCATTGTGATTAGCTTGACCCATTGCAACCAAAGTATCATTTGCAAGTTCCTTTACCACAACTATGTCGGGAGTTAATTCAAATTTCTTACCATCCCCATCATGTGTGTTTTGGTAGATGGAGAGAAGATTCGTGCTCAAGTTAGGAACATAGAGCACATCCTCAAATGTCCAATCACCCATCTCAATTGCACCTTTCTAGTCAAATTCCACTTATGTATTATCACCAATAAAGATGTGAGGCACTGAAGAGGACTCCAAGGAGTAAAATTGTCCGTTTGAAGAACACATTTGTTGATTAGCCCCTGAATCAAGAATCCACTGCTATGATGAACTTGTTGTTTCCACGACCCTTAGACTAAAATGAAGTAGAAGTGGAAGAAGATGAGTCCTTATTTTTATAGGAATTAGGAAAATTGATGTTGTTCTTCTTGATGATGTTGGTCAACTCATCAATTTTCTTAGCATGACAATGATGCTCCTCATTTCCAATCTTTTTACAATATGCACAAGTTGGTTTGTCCTTCATGTTTGAATTGTTCTTCTTTGAAGAAGATGATGACGGGCCTTGTTGTGGAGGAGTGGATTGTTTCTTCTCTCCTTGTGGCTTTGGTGAAGATTGCTTTTGGCCTTTCCCTTTCCATTTCTTTTTATTTCCATGATTGACCACCAATGCTTTTGAAGTTGAAGATTTGAGAATTCCCATTTTCATCAACTTATTTTTCTCAAGAATCAAAAGATCTGTGAGAGCCTCAAAAGTTGGTCATGTGAAGTTGCTAATTATCAATCATTGAGTTTGAAAACTTGAAACAAAGGCTACATACTGAGTTGGAAGCTTCTCCAACAAGTTGAAGACCAATTGATCATCCTCTTTCTAAATACCACAATCTTTTAGTTGTTCTCGTAGCTCATTTGCTTTAGTGACATATTGTTGAATAGTGTCAAAATTCTTAGGATCAAGGATTAGGAGATCATTTTAAAGTTTGTATCCCTTAAACTTATCAACCTTTCCATACAAAGTAGGAAGCTTATCCCAAGCTTCCTTGGTTGTAGTACATTTATCAACATGAAAAATGAGATCATCTGAAATGAACTTTCCAAGTGTACCCAATAACATAGAAGTTTTAGTGAGCCAATCCATATATGTAGTTGGATCTACCTTAGGATTTGTAGGTGCAGTAATGGTTCCATCAATGTAGTAAATTAAACCTTTTTCCAATAGTTTACTCCATGCACGTACTTTCCATGTAGCATAATTATATGGAATTAAGAGTGGAACTTTAGATGAACCCATTCTAGAATGCAAGAGAACAAGAGAGAAAATAGGCACAATCACACAAGAGACACCCCCACAAATTCACTCAATCAAAGTAACCCCCCCCCAAAAAAATGATGATTTTGGCACTTTATAATGTAGTGTGTGTACAATAGGCCACTTGCAACTTGGCTAAGTGGACTTATGATTTTTGATTTTACAACTTTCCACAAATAGGTTGATAACAGACTAGAACAATGAAGCAAAGGCCTAAATTCAAATCTATGCAATACAAGTGCCAAATAGGCCAAAAAAGACCATATGTTGAAAGTACGAAATCCACTCAAGATTGCTTCAAACTTATTGCAGATTCAAGAAGTAGACGAAAAATCATGCACTTTAAAAAATAACGACACCTGAAAAGGATTTCGTATGTTCCTGTATAGAGCCCCGAAAGTTGCAGAAATGAGGATTGGACAAGTTCAGTGATGAAAAACTAAAAATTCTGGAAAATCTGTCCACCAAAATTAGAAACCAATTGCACCACTAAATAGGTGATTTTTTAGATCTTGAGCTCCCGATGTCGAATTTTAGTGAAACGAAAGGCTACCCTCTCTAGAAACGGCCTCCTAAACCCGAATTTGAGGTCAGATCTAGTCTAAGACACACCAAATTGATGTTGATTCTTAGATTTTCATCTTAACCACCTTCACACAAATGAAGATTTCCCAACAATGGCTATACAAATAACCTCCAACTACTTTGATACCATGTAAGAACTTATGAAAAACAACAATAGGATCTAGAGATCAAAGATAGAATAAAAGAGAGAGAGAAAGAATGAGAGAATATAATGATAGTATTTTTAATATGTATGAAGATAGTTGACAAAACATGTATGTACAAGGCTTGCTTATAAAGGCAATCTAGGACACAATGAAGGGACATTAATGAGACAAGTGACACAATCATGTGTAGGGTAGGTGGAGAGAAATAATAGATAATTCCATGAAAGGTGGATCACCCACCTAAAGTGGAATTGTCATGCCACGAAAGGTGGAGATGAAAAGGTGATAACTAGATCACACCACAAAAAGTGGAATTTCTACAACACACACTTCCCTAGGTGTCCAACTCATATCTCTCTATGCATGCACAAACCTAGATGCATGATGTGGATAACTAGGTGTCACAAGTTCAAACTACAATGATATGCATTGCCTAAGTAAGCTTAAGTAAAGTGTAATAGGTAAAATAATTATTTACACCACCAATATTTTTTTTCCACACTTGGTCCCATCACCATATTTTTTCTTTGATTCACCACTCTGCCCACCTCCATCTTCTTTATTTCAACATTTTTCTTTGAATACCTTGCAAATATCTTCAATCAAAAAAATGATTGAACACATGATTTCAATATCTAGCCTCATACACCCTCTTTAGAAATTATTATTATTCTTGATTACCATTAAGGTATGGTAGTGAAATGATTTCAATATCTAGCCTCATACACCCTATTTAGAAATTTTTATCACATGGTATTGAAGTAGTGGTTTTAAAACCCAAAGGACCTAAGAGAGAGGTAGTGGGAGAGACGAGAGAGAGAGACTTCAAAGAGAGAGGGAGTGGGAGAGACGTAAGAGAGAGAGAGAGAGAGAGAGAGAGAAAGGGAGGAGGAGAGAGAGAGTGAGAGTGAGAGAGGGAAAGGGAGGGAGGGAGGAAGAGAGAGAGAGAGAGAGAGAGAGTACTAGAATACATGAAATGAAAAAAGGAATCTTCTATAAATCACATGGAAAGAAGCAAACCAAAGTGAATGATGTTGTTGTTGTCCTAAGGGTTGATGAGGGAGAATTTGATCTAAAGATTCAAGTAAAAGATATGAAGGAAGGAAGGAAGGATTCAAGTTTCCATTTGTCCATTGCACATTGTGCAGATGCTCCTTCATCAACTTCTCAAGAGTAGGAAGGATCTCTTCAGTCAATACATTATCTATCTTATTCCCTTTAAGTGTTTTTAGTGTAGGAAGATAGTGATGGCACCTATATTAATTAGGTGTTGTATTTATGTTTTATTAATTTGCATTGATTTTAAAAATGAACTATCACTTAATGATACATGCACAAGAGGGAGGTGTTGAATCACAATGCTTAGGACCTTTCTTATTCGGATGAGGAACTGCGATGATCAATTACAATTCTAAAAGAATGGATAGGAAATTTGTGTGTGAGGGAAAGAGAGGATGAAGGAGGGAGATAGGAAGTGGTAAGGAGATATGGTGAGAGAAGAAGGTTAGGAGGGAATGTGAGAGAGGAGAGATAGAGAGAAGTATAGAGAGGGATGGGGAGATAAGGAGATATGGTAAGAGAAGAAGGTTAGGAGAGATATTAGAAAATGCATCTTGGACAACCCATCTTCTAAGAAAAAATTAGATTCCTAAACAAGATAAGAAAGAAAATGAGATTTTAAAGACTACAATGAGTCTTGTGAGTAGTAGCAGTTTGAATCCAAATAATAAGATACCTGCTTTGCTGTCGAACAATAGCACAAGTCAATGACCCAATCTTGAATCAACTCCCTAATGAAGTGCATATGAATCTCAATTTGCTTGGTCCTCTAATGTTGGACTGGATTCTTAGAGATCACAATAGCACTCTAATTGTCGCACCGAATGATTGTCAAATGTGGAATGGAAAAACCAAACTCATAAATAATGTGTTGAAGCCAAATGGCCTCAGTGGCGGCATTAACAATCCCCCTATAATCAACCTTTTTCGATGAAAGAGAAATGGCATGTTGCTTCTTTCTCTACCGTGAAATAAGTCCTGACCCGAGATGGAAGCTGTAGCCAGAGGTGGACTTGCGATCATCAGAATCACCAGTCCAATATGAGTTAGTATAGCCTACTAAGTCAAGTTGTTCACCTACTACATAATTAATCCCATGCCAATGAGTACCTTGGATGTAGTGTAAGATGCATTTGGCAGCTTTCCAATGAAGCTCATGTGGTTCCTGCATAAAGCGGGAGACCATGCCAACTGCATAAGAGATGTCAAGGCGTGTATGAGTCAAATAGATGAGACTTCCAATAAGCCGACGATACAAAGTGGCATCAACAAGTGGAGTGGAGCACTTAGCCTCAAGCTTCAATCCTCAAAGAAAGGGAGTCAGAGCAGGCTTACAATCAGTTATGTGAAACGGTGAAAGAAGATCAAGAGCATACTTGGGATATGACAATGTAATCCCAGATGAAGATTGTAGAATCTCAATGCCAAGAAAGTAGTGAAGAAGGCCCAAGTCGGTCATGGAAAATCTATCTTGCAAAGTAGTTTTGACACTGCCAATGATGGATGAGGTGCTCCCTGTAATGATTAAGTCATCAACATAGAGCACAAGTATGAAATGTGCATCATCCTACCTAAAGATGTAGACATTCTGATTTGAATGACACCTGGTAAATTCTGTGGAGAGAAGGAGGGAATCCATCTTGGCATACCAAGCCCTAGGGGCCTACTTAAGGCCATAGAGGGACTTCCTCAACATGCAAACCAATGAAGTATCCTTGATGAAACCTTGTGGCTGCTCCATATAGATCTCCTTGTCAAGATCCCCATGTAGAAAAGCACTCTTAACATCCATCTGATGTACTGCCCGACCATGTGAAGTGGCAATGGTAAGTGTCAGGCAAATGGAAGTCATCTTTGCAATAAGGGAAAAGGTCTAAGTGTAGTCAATTCTTGCAACCTGTGAGGAACCCTTTGTAAAAAATTGTGCCTTATACTTATCAACACTTCCATCCATTGCATATTTGGTCTGATAGATACACTTGCATCAAACCATCTTTCTTCCCTTAGGGAGATGGAATAATTCCCAAGTTTTGTTCCTCATAAAAGAACTATACTCTTCCTCCATAGCTGCATCCCATTCAAGAACCCCAGAGGTTTCCTTAAAGGATTGTGGATTTGAAGCTGAAGTAATGAGAGCATGTGGAATAAGCTCATGCTCATGCTGTAACCTAGTCGTTTGAGTATCCAAAGGGTCCCCAACAAGTGGACTTGTTGCCTCAAGAGTCTGATGAGCCCAACGAGATCTAGTAGGGTTAGAAAGATGAGGCTCCTCAACTAGAATTGGACCCTGTGAAGGTTGAAACTTGTGAGTCAGTGAGGAAGGAGAGCCATCATTATCTGAATCACTTCCATCACTGTCAACTGTGGAGGAAGGAGGAGGAGTAGAAGAGTCAATGCTAGGTGAGCTTTCCTCAACATGTACACTCCTCTCATAGAGAATCTCATGAGTCTCAGGATCCATCAGTCTGTATGCCTTAACACCATCTATATATCCCACAAAGATAAAAGGCCCGCTCTGTGGCTCCAATGCCCTATGTTTTTGTGGAGGAATACGAGACCATGTTGGACTCCCAAACACTCTAAAGTATTTCACAATGGGTTTCCTAGAAAGCCAAGCTTCAAAAGGAGTGATACCCTTCAAAGCTTTATGAGGAACCCGATTCTAGATGTAGGTGGCACAACTGATTACTTCTGCCCAAAAAGGCTGGACCAAGAGACCTGTCATGTATCATATAGCTTGCCATTTCCTTGAGGGTTCTATTTTTCCTTTCTGCCACACCATTTTTCTAGGTTGTGTAGGCAACAAAATGTTGTAAGTCAATTCCCTCAAGTGTGCAGAATTCCTCAAATCTATTGTTCACATACTCTCTTTATGTACGAAAGATCTTTACTTGCTTCCTAGATTGCTTCTCAGCATGTGCTTTGAAGTTGAGAAACTTGTCAAATACTTCACTCTTGTGACAAACGAAGTAGACCCAAGTGTATCGTGAAAAATCATCAATGAAACTGAGGACATAACGAGCTTTTCGAAAGGATGGCACTGGAAATGAGCCCTCTAAATCATTGTGAACAAGCTAAAGAAAATCCAAGGCTCTCCAAGAGTTCCCTCTATCAAACTTCTCTTTGGGATGCTTTCCCATGGAACATCCAGAACATACACCCTCTGAAAAATTGAGTTGAGGAAGACCTTTGACCATGTCTTTGGTGTGAAGTTGTTGTAAATAGCGGTAGTTTAGATGACCAAACCGCTCATGCCATATCTTACTTTGTGAATTTGGATGAGTGATCAATGTTGTAGAAGGAGAATGAGGTACCCAATGGGAGAATAAGTAAAGTCTGGCATTGTGATTAGATCGACCCATTTCAACCAAAGTATCATTTGCAAGTTCCTTTACCACAACTATGTCGGGAGTGAATTCAACTTTCTTACCATCTCCATCATGTGTGATTTGGTAGATGGAGAGAAGATTGGTGCTCAAGTTTGGAACATAGAGCACATCCTCAAATGTCCCATCACCCATCTCAATTGCACCTTTCCCCTCAACTTCCAATTGTGTATTATCACCAATGAAGATGTGAGGCACTGAAGAGGACTCCAAGGAGGAAAATTGTCCCTTTGAAGAACACATATGTTAAGTAGCCCTTGAATCAAGAATCCACTGCTATGATGAACTTGTTGTTGCCATTAAAGCTTGCCCCTCTCCCTTAGAATAAAATGTAGTAGAAGTGGAAGAAGATGAGTCCTTTTTATAGGAATTAGGCAAATTGATTTTCTTTTTCTTGATGATGTTGGTCAAGTCATCAATTTGCTTAGCATGACAATGATGCTCCTCATGTCCAATCTTTTTACAATATGCACAAGTTGGTTTCTCCTTCATGTTTGAATTGTTCTTCTTTGAAGAAGATGATGATGGGCCTTGTTGTGGAGGAGTGGATTGTTTGTTCTCTCCTCGTGGCTTTAGTGAAGATTGATTTTGGCCTTTCCCTTTCCATTTCTTTTTATTTCCATGATTGAACACCAATGCTTTTGAAGTTGAAGACTTGAGAATGCCCATTTTCATCAACTTATTTTGCTCAAAAATCAAAAGATCTATGAGAGCCTCAAAATTTGGTGATGTGAAGTTGCTAATTTTCAATCGTTGAGTCTGAAAACGTGAAACAAAGGCTGTATACTCAACTAGAACCTTGTCCAACAAGTTGAAGGCCAATTGATCATCCTCTTTCTCAACACTACAATCTTTTAGTTGTGCTCTTAGCTCATTTTCTTTAGTGACATAATCTGGAATAGTGTCAAAATTATTATGATCAAGGTTTAGGAGATCATTTTCAATTTTCTATCCCTTAACCTTATCAACCTTTCCATACAAAGTAGCAAGCTTGTCCCAAGCTTCCTTGGTTGTAGTACATTTATCAACATGAAAAATGAGATCATTTGAAATGAATTTCCAAGTGTACCAAATGCCATAGAAGTTTTAGTGAGCCAATCCATATATGCGGTTGGATCTACCTTAGGATTTGTAGGTGCCGTTATGGTTCCATGAATGTAGTAAATTAAATTTTTTTCCATTAGTTTACTCCATGCACGTACTTTCCATGTAGCACAATTAAATGCAATTAAGAGTGGATCTTTAGATGAACCCATGCTGGAATGCAAGATCACAAGAGAGAAAATAGGCAAAATCAAACAAGAGACACCCCCCAAATTCACTCAATCAAAGTAAACCCCAAAAAAGATGATTTTGGCACTTTATAATTTAGTGTATGTACAATAGGCCACTTGCAACTTGGGTAAGTGGACCTATGATTTTTGAATTTACAAATTTCCACAAATAGGTTGATAATAGACTAGAGAAATGAAGCAAAGATCTAAATTCAAATCTATGCAATACAAGTGCCAAATAGGCCAAAAAAGACCATATGTTGAAAGTATGAAATCCACTCAAGATTGCTTCAAACTTATTGTAGATTCAAGAAGTAGACGAAAAATTGTGCACTTTAAAAAAAATGAAACCTGAAAAGGAGTTCATATGTTCCTGTACAAAGCCCTAAAATTTGCAGAAATGAGGATTGGACAAGTTCAGTGATGAAAAACTAAAAATTCTGGAAAATCTGTCCACCAAAATTAGAAACCGATTGCACCACTAAATAGGTGATTTTTCAGATCTTGAGCTCTTGATGTCGGATTTGAGTGAAACGAAAGGTTACCTTGATTGAAAAAGACCTCTTGAACCCGAATTTGTGGTCGGATCTAGTCTAAGATGCACCAAAATGACATTTATCCTTATATTTTCCTCTTAACCACCTTCACACAAATGAAAATCTCCCAAGAATGGCTATGCAAAGAACCTCCAACTACTTTGATACCATGTAATAACTTATGAAAAACAATAATAGGATCTAGAGATAAAAGATAGCACAAAAGAGAGAGAGAAAGAATGAGACAATATGATGATAGTATTCTCAATATGCATGAAGATAGCTGACAAAACCTGTATGTACAAGGCTTGCTGATAAAGGAAAGCTAAGACACAATGAAGGGCCATGAATGAGACAAGTGGCACAATCATGTGTAGGGTAGGTGGAGAGAAATAATAGATAATTCCATGAAAGGTGGATCACCCACCTAAAGTGGAATTATCATGCCACAAAAATTGGAGATGAAAATGTGATAACTAGATCACACCACAAAGAGTGGAATTTCTCCAACACACACTTCCATAGGTGTCCAACTCATATGTCTCTATGCATGCACAAACCTAGATGCATGATGTAAATAACTAGGTGTCACGAGTGAAAACTACAATGATATGCATTCCCTTAGTAAGCTTAAGTAAAGTGTAATAGGTAAAATACTTATTTACACCAACAATATTACTTTTCCATGCTTGGACCCCTCCCCATATTTTTTCTTTGATTCACCACTCTGCCCACCTCCATCTTCTTTGTTTGAAAATTTTTCTTTGAATACCTTGCAAATATCTTCAATCAAACAAATGATTGAACAAATGATTTCAATATCTAGCCTCATACACCCTCTTTAGAAATTATTATTATTCTTGATTACCATTAAGGTATGGTAGTGAAATGATTTCAATATCTAGCCTCATACAACCTCTTTAGAAATTTTTATCACATGGTATTGAAGTAGTGGTTTTAAAACCCAAAGGACCTGAGAGAGGGGTAGTGGGATAGACCAGAGAGAGAGACTTGAGAGAGAGAGGGAGTGGGAGAGACCTAAGAGAGAGAGAGAGGGAAACGAAGGGGGAGAGAGAGTGAGAGAGAGAGAGAGAGGGAAAGGGAGGAAGGGAGGAAGAGAGAGAGAGGGAAAGGGAGGGGGCGAGAGAGAGAGAGAGAGAGAGAGAGAGAGAGAGAGAGTTAGAATACATGAAATGAAAAAGGAATCTTCTATAAAACACATGAAAAGAAGAAAACCAAAGTGAATGATGTTGTTGTTGTCCTAAGGGTTGATGAGGGAGCAGTTGATCTAAAGATTCAAGTAAAAGATATGAAGGAAGGAAGGAAGGATTAAAGTTTCCATTTGTCCATTGCACATTGTGCAGATGCTTCTTCATCAACTTCTCAAGAGTAGGAAGGATCTCTTCAGTCAATAAATTATCTATCTTATTCACTTTAAGTGTTTTTAGAGTAGGAAGATAGTGATGGCACCTATATTAGTTAGGTGTTGTATTTATGTTTTAGTGATTTGCATTGATTTGCAAAATGAACTATCACTTAATGATATGCACAAGAGAGAGGTGTTGAATGACAATGCTTAGGACCTTTCTTACTCGGATGAGGAATTGCGATGATCAATTACAATTCTAAAAGAATGGATAGGACATGTGTGTGAGGGAAATAGAGTGGGAAGGAGGGAGATAGGAAGTGGTAAGGAGATATGGTGAGAGAAGAAGGTTAGGAGGGATGGTGAGAGAGGAGAGATAGAGAGAAGTATAGAGGGATGGGGAGATAAGGAGATATGGTGAGAGAAGAAGGTTAGGAGAGATATTAGAAAGTGCATCTTGGACAACCCATCTTCTAAGAAAAAATCACATTCCTAAACAAGATAAGAAAGAAAATTAGATTTGAAAGACTAGAATGAATCTTGTGAGTAGTAGCAGTTTGAATCCAAATAATAAGATAAAAGCATAGAGGGATTTTGATTGGAGTGATTTTTTTACCTTTAGCCAAGAGGGCACATTACTTCTATAATTAGTTGCAAGAACCACAATATCAAACTCCTCCTCTTTCCCATCTACGAATTTGGCTCTACAAGCTATGAAACTTTCTATTGCTGACAATACCTATAAAAATACAAATTTGTAAACCATTCCACTACTCTTTATGCCAACCATAAAAATCATACCGTCTAATCCAAAATAGACAAGATCATACCATCTAAACCAAATTGTGAGCGACTTTTGTGCTTAGGACCTTTCTTACTCGGATGAGGAATTTCGATGATGAATTACAATTCTAAAAGAATGGATAGGACATGTGTGTGAGGGAAACAGAGTGGGAAGGAGGGAGATAGGAAGTGGTAAGGAGATATGGTGAGAGAAGAAGGTTAGGAGGGATGGTGAGAGAGGAGAGATAGAGAGAAGTATAGAGGGATGGGGAGATAAGGAGATATGGTGAGAGAAGAAGGTTAGGAGAGATATTAGAAAGTGCATCTTGGACAACCCATCTTCTAAGAAAAAATCACAATCCTAAACAAGATAAGAAAGAAAATTAGATTTGAAAGACTAGAATGAATCTTGTGAGTAGTAGCAGTTTGAATCCAAATAATAAGATAAAAGCATAGAGGGATTTTGATTGGAGTGATTTTTCTACCTTTAGCCAAGAGGGCACATTACTTCTATAATTAGTTGCAAGAACCACAATATCAAACTCCTCCTCTTTCCCATCTACAAATTTGGCTCTACAAGCTATGAAACTTTCTATTGCTGACAATACCTATAAAAATACAAATTTGTATACCATTCCACTACTCTTTATGCCACAACCATAAAAATCATACCGTCTAATCCAAAATAGACAAGATCATACCATCTAAACCAAATTGTGAGTGAATTTTGTCCTAAATCTCAAGATCATTAGATTTCAATCATTCCAAATCTTTGTTTCAAAATTTCAATTTACAAATTTCTTTAAATATTAAAATTAACATTATAATTAAATTTAGAAAATTGCTAATCCCTCCTACTTTTATTTATCTATTTCAATATCTTAAGTTATAACTATTAGATTGATTTAAAATATAATTGCATCACTTAAATTATCATCTTATTTCATTTAACTTTATCAAAAATCAAAAAGACCTTCAAAATCATACATTTTAATAGATTCTATAACCTGGATAAAAATAGATTGATATGAGGGTAAACTGAAAATAAAACCTGGAAATTCACTAGCCAAGATTTTAACTGTTTTCATGTCATTTTTATCCACTAATATTTTATGTAATTCTTTTGAAGTCATTGGTTGATACGAAAGTAATGGTTGAACGACAATGTTTACCTGTAGAAATCATGATAGTGTAGTGATTTTCACTAAATAGATGGTATATAAATTCACTTTATATTACAGGAGATTAATAAATGCAATCTGGATAATCACTGATATCTTTTTGTTGCATGACATTTTGATAAATGTGCTTCTGGCTATATAACCTTTATGTGTTGTAGGTTATCATCAATTCAGAGGTTTGGGACCTTAGAAAATTTAGAATTCTCCATAGTGTACCATCTTTGGATCAAACTGCTATCACCTTCAATCCTACAGGTAACATTATATATGCAACACTACGAAGAAATTTGGAAGATAATATGACTGCTTTGCATCCACGGCAAGCACGAAATCCTCTCTATGCAGCTTTCTGTACAATGGATGCTATCCACTATTTCTCACCTGTAACTATTTTGAATCAGGCCATTTCACAGGATCAACTTCACTTACACCAACACTATTCAGATATCGCTACAATTGTTGTTAACATTTCGCATAAATATCTACCAGAGCAGTTGTTGTTAACATTTCGCATAAATATACACTCTAAAGTGTTTCACAATGGGTTTCCTAGGAAACCAAGCTTCAAATGGAGTGACACCCTTCAACGCTTTATGAGGAACCCGATTCTTGATGTAGGTGGCACAAATGATTGCCTCTGCCCAAAAATCTGGACCAAGAGACCTGGCATGTATCATGCAGCTTGCCATTTCCTTGAGGGTTCTATTTTTCCTTTCTGCCACACCATTCTGCTGGGGTGTGTAGGCAACAAAATATTGTAAGTCAATTACCTCAAATGTGAAAAATTCCTCAAATCTATTGTTCACATACTCTTTGCCATTGTATGTATGAAGGATCTTGACTTGCTTCCGAGATTGCTTCTCAACATATGCTTTGCAGTTGAGAAACTTGTCAAATACTTCACTTTTGTGACAAAGGAAGTAGACCCAAGTGTATCGTCAAAAATCATCAACGAAAGTGAGGACATAATGAGCTTTGCCAAAGGATGGCACTAGAAATTGGCCCGCTACATCACTGTGAACAAGCTGAAGAAGATCCAAGGCTCTCCAAGAGTTCCCTCTATCAAACTTATCTTCGGGATGCTTTCCCATGGAACATCTGAAACATACACCCTCTGAAAAAAGAGTTGAGGAAGACCTTTGACCATGTCCTTGGTGTGAAGCTGTTGTAGATAGCGGTAGTTGAGATGACCAAACCGCTCATGCCATATCTTACTTTGACAATTTGAATGAGTGAACAATGTTGTAGAAGGAGAATGAGGTACCCAATGGGAGAATGAGTAAAGCCTTGCATTGTGATTAGCTCAACCCATTGCAACCAAAGTATCATTTGCAAGTTCCCTTACCACAATTGTGCCCAGAGTGAATTCAACTTTCTTACCATCTCCATCATGTGTGATTTGGTAGATGGAGAGAAGATTCGTGCTCAATTTTTGAACATAGAGCACATCCTCAAATGTCCCATCACCCATCTCAATTGCACCTTTCCCCTCAACTTCCACTTGTGTATTATCACCAATGAAGATGTGAGGCATTGAAGAGGACTCCAAGGAGGAAAATTGTCCCTTTGAAGAACACATATGTTGAGTAGCCCTTGAATCAAGAATCCACTACTATGATGAACTTGTTGTTGCCATGAAAGTTTTCCCTTTTCCCTTAGAATAAAATGATGTAGAAGTGGAAGAAGATGAGTCCTTTTTATAGGAATTAGGAAAATTGATGTTGTTGTTCTTGATGATGTTGGTCAACTCATCAATTTGCTTAGCATGACAATGATGCTCCTCATGTCCAATCTTTTTACAATATGCACAAGTTGGTTTCTCCTTCATGTTTGAATTGTTCTTCTTTGAAGAAGATGATGATGGGCCTTGTTGTGGAGGAGTGGATTGTTTGTTCTCTCCTTGTGGCTTTGGTGAAGATTTCTTTTGGCCTTTTCCTTTCCATTGCTTTTTATTTCCATGATTGACCACCAATGCTTTTGAATTTGAAGGCTTGAGAATGCCCATTTTCATCAACTTATTTTTCTCAAGAATCAAAAGATCTGTGAGAGCCTCAAAAGTTGGTGATGTGAAGTTGCTAATTGTCAATCGTTGAGTTTGAAAACTTGAAACAAAGGCTACATACTCAATTGGAAGCTTTTCCAACAAGTTGAAGACCAATTGATCATCCTCTTTCTCAATACCACAATCTTTAAGTTGTGCTCTTAGCTCATTTGCTTTAGTGACATAATCTTGAATAGTGTCAAAATTCTTAGGATCAAGGCTTAGGAGATCATTTTCAAGTTTGTATCCCTTAACCTTATCAACCTTTCCATACAAAGTAGCAAGCTTATCCCAAGCTTCCTTGGTTGTAGTACATTTATCAACATGAAAAATGAGATCATCTGAAATGAACTTTCCAAGTGTACCCAATGCCATAGAAGTTTTAGTGAGCCAATCCATATATGCAGTTTGATCTGCTTTAGGATTTGTAGGTGTTTTTATGGTTCTATCAAAGTAGTAAATTAAACCTTTTTCCATTAGTTTACTCCATGCACATACTTTCCATGTAGCATAATTATATGCAATTAAGAGTGGAACTTTAGATGAACCCATGTTGGATTGCAAGAGCACAAGAGAGAAATAGGCACAATCACACAAGAGACACCCCCCCAAATTCACTCAATCAAAGTACCCCCCCCAAAAAAAAGATGATTTTGGCACTTTATAATTTAGTGTGTGTAGAATAGGCCACTTGCAACTTGGGTAAGTGGACTTATGATTTTTGATTTTACAAATTTTCACAAATAGGCTGATAACAGACTAGAACAATGAAGCAAAGACCTAAATTTATGTCTATGCAATACAAGTGCCAAATAGGCCAAAAAAGACCATATGCCGAAAGTATGAAATCCACTTAAGATTTCTTCAAACTTATTGTAGATTCAAGAAGTAGACAAAAAATCATGCACTTAAAAAAAAAAATGACACTTGAAAAGGAGTTCGTATGTTCTTGTACAAAGCCCCAAAAGTTGCAGAAATGAGGATTGGACAAGTTCAGTGATGAAAAACTAAAAATTCTAGAAAATCTGTACACCAAAATCAGAAACTGCTTGCACCACTAAATAGGTGATTTTTCAAATCTGGAGCTCCCGATGTCGGATTTGAGTGAAACGAAAAGCTACCCTGACTGGAAACGGTCTCCTAAACCCGAATTTGAGGTCAAATATGGTCTAAGATGCACCAAAATGATGGTGCTCCTTAGATTTTCCTCTTAACCACCTTCACACAAATGAAGATCTCCCAACAATGGTATGCAAAGAACCTCCAACTACTTTGATACCATGTAAAAACTTATGAAAAATAACAATAGGATCTAGTGATCAAAGATAGCACAAAAGATAGAGAGAAAGAATGAGAGAGTATGATAATAGTATTCTCAATATGCATGAAGATAGTTGACAAAACATGTATGTACAAGGCTTGCTTATAAAGGCAAGCTAGGACACAATGAAGGGCCATGAATGAGACAAGTGGCATAATCATGTATAGGGTAGGTGGAGAGAAATAATAGATAATTACATGAAAGGTGGATCACCCACCTAAAGTGGAAGTATCATGGCACGAAAGTTGGAGATGAAAAGGTGATAACTAGATCACACCACAAAGAGTGGAATTTCTCCAAAACACACTTCCCTAGGTGTACAACTCATATCTCTCTATGCATGCACAAACCTAGATGCATGATGCAACTAACTAGGTGACACAAGTGCAAAGTACAATGATATGCATTCCCTAAGTAAGCTTAAGTAAAGTGTAATAAGTAAAATAATTATTTACACCAACAATATTACTTTTCCATGCTTGGTCCCATCCCTATATTTATTCTTTGATTCACCTCTCTTCCCACCTCCATCTTCTTTGTTCCAAATTTGTTCTTTGAATACCTTGCAAATATCTTCAATCAAACAAATGATTTCAATATCTAGCCTCATACACCCTCTTTAGAAATTTTTATCACATGGTATTGAAGTAGTGGTTTTAAAACCCAAAGGACCTGAGAGAGAGGTAGTGGGAGAGACCAGAGAGAAAGACTTGAGAGAGAGAGGGAGTGGGAGAGACCTAAGAGAGAGAGAGAGAGAGAGGGAAAGGGAGAGAGAGAGTGAGAGTGAGAGTGAGAGAGGGAGAGAGAGAGAGAGAGAGAGAGAGAGAGAGAGAGAGAGAGTACTAGAATACATGAAATGAAAAAGGAATCTTCTATAAAACACATGAAAAGAAGCAAACCAAAGTGAATGATGATGTTGTTGTCCTAAGGGTTGATGACGGAGAAGTTGATCTAAAGATTCAAGTAAAAGATATGAAGGAAGGAAGGAAGGATTAAAGTTTTCATTGCACATTGTACAAATTCTCCTTCATCAACTTCTCAAGAGTGGGAAGGATCTCTTCAGTCAATACATTATCTATCTTATTCACTTTAAGTGTTTTTAGAGTAGGAAGATAGTGATGGCACCTATATTAATTAGGTGTTGTATTTATGTTTTAGTGATTTGCATTGATTTGCAAAATGAACTATCACTTAATGATATGCACAAGAGAGAGGTGTTGAATGACAATGCTTAGGACCTTTCTTATTCAGATGAGGAACTACGATGATCAATTACGATTCTAAAAGAATGGATATGACATGTGTGTGTGAGGGAAAGAGAGGGGGGAGTAGGGAGATAGGAAGTGGTAAGGAGATATGGTGAGAGAAGAAGGTTAGGAGGGATGGTGAGAGAGGAGAGATAGAGAGAAGTATAGAGGGATGGGGAGATATGGAGATATGGTGAGAGAAGAATTTTAGGAGAGATATTAGAAAGTGCATCTTGGACAACCCATCTTCTAAGAAAAAATCACATTCCTAAACAAGATAAGAAATAAAATGAGATTTTAAAGACTACAATGAATCTTGTGAGTAGTAGCAGTTCGAATCCAAATAATAAGATAAAAGCATATAGGGATTTTGATTGGAGTCATTTTTTTACCTTTAGCCAAGAGGGCACATTACTTCTATAATTAGTTGCAAGAACCACAATATCAAACTCCTCCTCTTTCCCATCTACGAATTTGGCTCTACAAGCTATGAAACTTTATATTGCTAGCAATACCTATAATAATACAAATTTGTTAACCATTCCACTACTCCTTATGCCACAACCATAAAAATCATACCATCTAATCCAAAATAGACAAGATCATACCATCTAAACCAAATTGTGAGTGACTTTTGTCCTAAATCTCAAGATCATTAGATTTCAATCATTCCAAATCTTTGTTTCAAAATTTCAATTTACAAATTTCTTTAAATATTAAAATTAACATTATAATTAAATTTAGAAAAATGCTAATCCCTCCTACTTTATTTATCTATTTCATTATTAGATAGATTTAAAATATAATTGTATCGCTTAAATTATCATCTTATTTCATTCGACTTTATCAAAAATCAAAAAGACCTTCAAAATCATACATTTTAATAGATTCTATAACCTCAAGTGGATAAAAATAGATTGATATGAGGGTAAACTGAAAATAAAACCTGGAAATTCACTAGCCAAGATTTTAACTATTTTCATGTCATTTTTATCACTTGATATTTGATGTAATTATTTTGAAGTCATTGGTTGATACGAAAGTAATGGTTGAATTGCAATGTTTACCTGTAGAAATCATGATAGTGTATTGATTTTCACTAAATAGATGGTATATAAATTCAGTTTATATTACAAGAGATTAATAAATGCAATCTGGATAATCACTGATATCTTTTTGTTGCATGACATTTTGATAAATGTGCTTCTGGCTATATAACCTTTCTGTGTTGCAGGTTATCATCAATTCAAAGGTTTGGGACCCTAGAAAATTTAGAATTCTCCGTAGTGTACCATCTTTGGATCAGACTGCTATCACCTTCAATCCTACAGGTAACATTATATATGCAACATTACGAAGAAATTTGGAAGATATTATGACTACTTTGCATCCACGGCAAGCACGAAATCCTCTTTATGCAGCTTTCTGTACAATGGATGCTATCCACTATTTGTTGGTGTAACTCTTTCTGGTCAAGGGACTGCTGATGTTTCAACCCACTGCACCATAAGGGATCTCTATTTTGAATCAGGCCATTTCATAGGATCAACTCACTTACACCAACACTATTCAGATATCGCTACAATTGTTGTTGACATTTCGCATAAATATCTACCAGAGCAGTTGCAGCTATAACATTTTAGAAGATTTCTCCATCATTTATCTTCTCATGGATGTCCATACTGCGCTCCACTATTTGTCAAATGATGGAGATTTGAACTGTTTGATAAATATCCATAGTCCACTCCAAAGCTCCTGTCAAAGCTCCATCGTTTGAGGCATCCCGTCAAACAATTCATGTGCTTTGTCTATGTTTCCACATTTTGCTATTAATACAATGATGATTCATTAGCACAACCTCAAAGTACAGGCTTTGTTCGATGAGGGCAACCTCAGTTTGGGGTCATCAACACGCTCTGGTTGAGATCGATTGAAGGCCAGAAGAGTATGGTGGAATGACTCCCAACCGGTTCCAGTCTTTTTGATGGAAGAGGCGGAACTGAGGCTGGACTCTACAAAATTATATTAATCATATAACGTATTTTAACTTAGATATGATTTGATGGTAAACCTCCATTTTTTATAAGAAGTAAATCATTATACAATAATATATCAAAATTTCTATTATTAATTTATATTAAAGATATCAAAATTTAAATATTTAAATTAATTTAATGGAAATAAATTTTTGAAAATTTAAATATTTAAATTTTTATTAGATTTTATCAATATTTTAAGTAATTTTTATAATTTTAAAATTATAATTAAATATTGAAAGTTTTACATAAAGAAATAAAATAAAGATAGCCGCCCGTCAGTTCTACCTCCTCTCCTATCATGTTATGTTTGTTGCTATGTATGTTGTTATGTGCTTTTGTATGTACATAAGTGAATTTTGTCTAAGAATTAGCTGGTTCCAAAAATAAATAAGAAATACAACAAATATAAACAAATTGGGCATCAAAAACCATTTCATAAAAATAAATATAAAGATTAAGAAAATGGAATGGATAAACTAATGATGTTAGCAATAGCCTGTACCACACTAAAACTAGATAAATATTAAAACTAGAGAAATTTCTTTTCTGATGTATTCATCGAAATGTCTAGGTATGTATACAAGTATAAAGTTGAGTGAGGACGAAATAAAGCTAAAATCTTAACAGTCAGATTCTGTTGTTTTTAATTATTGTGATTACTGTAAGTGAGCAGGACCTATGTTGGGGTGTACACCGTGATCAGGATGGTTGCATAGGATTCCTTACGCAACCCCACGATGTGATATAAAGTGGGCCTACACTCTTCTCTGAAGTGTCTAGAGAAATACTGTGCCAACACGCGTAAGGAGAATGAGGACGGGATGAAGTGAAACCTCAACAGTTAGATTCTCTGTTGTCTTTAATTATGGTGTCTGCCATGATCGTGATGGTCGCACAGTTTCCTTCCAAGTGGTTTCCTAGGCAACCCACGTCTACTAATTTTAACCATTGCATATTGTGGGGTAATCGACTTCTGTGGTTGCAGCTCTCCTCAGACCCTTCTGCGTTTCTGCCACGCTGTTTCCATATGGAAAATCAGTCTTTTAGCCACTCAAGTTTCGATCACTTTCTTCATTAGTACATCCTCTCCTCTTACAAATACTTAGCACTTCACCTTCTCAAAAATAAGCCTTCTTTCGTTCCAATTTATATTTTAGTGTTTCTTCTGTCAAAGTTGACGTCCAATTTCATGGCATCTACTTCTACTTCTAGTTGTAACACTGGGTGTTAACCAGAGATTGAGCAAACACATGCTTGTCAAGGAATCGCTCCATCTCCATCTACATGCTTGTCGGATCCCTGTTTTCATCCTGTTTCAATTGGTTTTCTTTCTTTCTTTCTCTGTGTTTAACGTAATCTAGTTCTATGGCATCTACATCTCCAACCAGTAGTTTACCAGAGAGTGAGCTTACAAATGCTTTTCAAGGACTCGCACCATCTCCATCTACTTGTGCTTCATCGTCTTCACAACTGAGGAGGCAGTATGATGTATTCATTAATCATCGCGGTCCTGATGTCAAACAAACTCTGGCCACCACTCTTTATAGAATGCTGAATGGGATGGGACTGAGAGTTTTTCTGGATTCCGAAGAGCTTGAATTGGGGGACTCCTTGCCCAAGGAAATAGAAGAAGCAATGCGCAGTGCTTCGCTTCATATAGCTATCTTTTCCCAGAATTATGTAAAATCCCCCTGGTGTTTAGCAGAGCTGTCGTTTATGATCAAAACAGGCACTAAAATTGTTCCTGTTTTCTATCATGTTCAACCTGATGATGTTCGATATGCAAAAGGAGTCTATGCGGATGCATTTTTGCAACATGAAGAGAAGGGTAGATACACCTTAAAAAAGCTGCAAGAGTGGAAGAAGGCGCTGAACAATGTTTCATATAATATTGGTCACATTGTTAATAACAAGGAGTAAGTACCAACTGCTCTAGCTCAAGCACTTATCTTTTTTTCTGATCAATGTTATCTTGCATTCTGTGAGTTTTATAAATTCTCAACTTTTAGTTCCATATATTTTTCGTTCCCTTATCGGTATGATGTTTATTCCATTTCTTTTATTGTTATACATGTCTAGTGATGAGGACAGGTTGCTGAAGAACATTGCTTATTGTGTATTGAAAGAATTTAAGAAGGTACCATTTGTGGTCGCAGAACATCCAGTTGGTTTAGATGCAATTGTTAAAGATTTTGAATTAACTGCACTAGAAACTGCCAAAAGTCATGTCCAAATTGTGGGTATATGGGGCATGGGTGGTTCCGGAAAAACTACTCTGGCCAAAAAATTATATAACGATAAATATCCATCTATGGAAAAATCTAGTCTTATATTAAATATTAGAGATGCTGCTAGCACAAATTTGTTGCATAACAAACAGAAAAAGCTCCTAGGCGACCTTGGTTTCAAGGATGTATCAATTGACAGTATAGAAGATGGGAAAGCGATTCTTGCAAGCCAGTTGAGATCTGTTCGGGCATTAGTCGTTCTAGACGATGTGGACCATGTTGATCAGCTGAACGCGCTATTGCCCGCTAAGGACAGCCTGGGATCGGGGAGTTTGATTGCACTGGGTACTTTGATTGTGGTCACTACCCGCGAATTTGAAGTCCTTAGATCTTGGGGTATCTCCTCTATCTATAAAATGAGACCATTGCAACCATTTCATGCAAAGCAGCTTTTCTGTTGGCATGCTTTTTTACAATCCTGTCCAACACATGGATTTGAAGAGCTTGTTGAAAATTTCTTAAAAGCTTGTAATGGGTTACCGCTGTCTCTTAAAGTCCTCGGCGGGCAGCTTTATGGGGACTCTAACAAAGATCGCTGGAAAAATCAACTAGATAAGATCTCTAGAATACTACCTAAAGATATCAGCCAAAGGTTGAAAGTAAGTTACGATGCCCTAGATGATGAAGAGAAGGAGATATTTTTAGATACTTCTTGTTTCTTTATTGGAGAGAAGAAAACTTTGGCAATTGCAGTATGGGACGGATCAGGTTGGAGTGGTCTGCACAGTTTGGAACGGCTTGTGAATAAATGTTTAGTTGAGATCGATGACAGTGACTGCCTAAGAATGCACGACCACTTAAGAGATCTGGCTAGAGAAATTGCAAATCAACAGTCACCTTACCGTCTTTGGTTTCCCGGGCAGCTTATTAAAGTTCATAATGAAACACAGGCGAGTTTAATATTTTCTTTGATTGTTAAACTAAACAATGGCGTGGCAACCTTCTTTGTCTACTTGTATTTGCTTGATTCTTGTCTCCAGTAAGTTCAATGTTTCAATAATTTACTGATTTCGCTGTTTCTTTTCTGTTACAAGAAGATTGGAATTCGAGGAATAATGGCCACAACTCGATGCACAAGGGAGTTTGTGAAGCTTCATCCAAAGCTCTTCGTTAACAACATGCCCAGTGGATTTACAAGTCAGTTCGAGGAGTTAACACAAGCAGAGGATATCGGTAAAACAAAGGGAAGAAAGCTCGTAGTTAACACAAGCGGTGGAGATCATAGCCTTGCACCCTCGAAGCTTGGATTAAAAATTCTTCAGATTAGAGGAAACTATTATAATAAAATAATTGGTGATATATCAAAAAAGCTGGTATGGCTTCGCTGGCTCGACATTGAGCAGAACAATCTGGGTTCACTGGGTTCATTGAAAAATTTGAGGGTTTTAGAACTCTACGGAAACAAATATTCTGAACATTTGTTAGAAGAATTGTGGAAGACTGACAGTGATGTAAGTGTCTTCTTTTAAAATGCTTAAAGCTATTTATTTTTATATATATAATTTTATGTTTTCCATCCATCTCATGGACAATTTACTGCAGGCTCCTGTGCAGTTAAGACAGTTGGTTATTTCTGAATGCTATAGCTTCCAAAGATTTCCAAAGGCAATAGGATGTCTCAGGAATTTGAAAAAACTAGTGCTTAGTAACAGCGATAGAAACAAGATGAGGAACCTGCCAAAAGAATTTTGCCTTCTACAATCATTGGAGCACCTGGAGTTATCTGGGTGTCGAGAGCTATCATCATTACCCAGTAGTTTTGGCCATTTGACAAATCTGAGGCGTCTTGATTTGTCCAATTGTGAGGAATTGAAGAGGCTGCCAGTATCCTTTAAGGAGCTCACACTCCTGCAACACCTCAACTTACAGGGATGTTCTAAACTCACCTTAGAGTCGGACATTTTAGACAACATGATGAAGCTTGAGTATTTAAACTTTTCCAAATGCGAGCAACTAGAAGAGTTGCCTCGTCACATTACAAATCAGGCGTCCTTGAGAAAACTCTATTTAGATGGTACCCGCTGGTTAAGGGAGCTACCATTGAACATCACTCAGCTGAGCAAGTTGCAAGCGATGATGATCGGGAGTGAGTTGCTCACAAGTTTGCCGACATCTCTTGGCGATTTGTCGTCGTTGACCAGTCTTCTCATTGCTGAATGCCCCAAGCTACAATCTATACCCGACTCTCTTGGACATCTTAATCTCTTAGAGTGTTTAGAGATATCGAATTCAGGATTGCAATGTTTACCAAAATCAGTCAGGCAGCTGACTAATCTTCAAAGACTATGTATTTATAGGTGCCCAATGAGCCAATTGAATCTCCGGTCGGGGTCGTTTACTTCTTCGCTCTGCAACCTTAAGGAGATACTTTTGATGGGAACAGAAGTGTCTAAGATTTGTATACCTCCGGAGTGTTGTCGCGGCCTGGAGTTTCTCCTTCTTTCATCTAATAAACATCTAACTGAGATAGAAATTCTACCAAGTACAGTGCAGGAAATAAGATTGACAGGGTGTAAAATGGTGAGGAGCATATGGGGTATTGATGGTTTGGTAAACATTCAAAGCCTGGAGATAGAAGCGTGCCCCGAGTTGGATGCGCTTCCCAGTTTTGCGCAATTTTCTTCTCTCCGACACTTTAAACTCCAAGGTTGCTACAGAGTTAAGAAAATACAAGGTTTGGAACATTGCAAAGAGTTGGAGGAGCTGACAGCAGAAACGAGGTGGGAGGAGGCGGGCATAGAAAGTTTGGAGCGCATGGATAGATTGCGGATTGTGCATCTCATAGCAATGAGCAGATCAGGTGTTGAACGTTGCATTCAAAGCATGCAGGTAATAATAGTTTATATGCATTTAAAATTCGAATTATTTTCAATTGATTGTGCATTGACTGAACGTTGTGCATGGAATTTGCAGAAATGGCCGGACGAAATTCTAATATGTACGCAGGCAGTCCCGGCCGCGGGTTCGTTTGCCAACTTTGTCTTTAACTATCTCTTTGCCATTAACTCAAATGATAACCAGAATATGAGTTCCAATGCCCATGGGACTCTGGTATGTTCTGTTGTGGAATGCAAATCTTCTAAAACGAAATTGGTGTTAGGGGCTGGTTATACGCATCTTTATATGCATATATCTTCAACGGAGGTGGAGAAGGGTAAATGGGTGTGGATAGCTCTGTTCTTAGAAGGTTCCAGGTGGGACAAAAAAGAGGAGTATCATGTGGTCTCTGACAATTGGAAAGAATTCTCAATCTCAGAAGAATCCTCTGACATTTGGGAAGAAGAATTCTCAATCTCAGAAAGCACAATCCCTTCATATGAAGTGGAAAGATCATATTCTGTGAGGGGAGAAACGGAGAGACTTGTGGAAGCTTTCAAATTCTTATGGCAAACTGTACCAAATTAATATTGTTTTATCGGGCATGATATGAATAAAATAATTTCGCTATTGTTCATGTTCCCTTTGAAGTAGTGAAAGTTATGTGAAAATTTGCACAAATAGCATTTATATAATTTTATTTACATTTTTTATTGTAATATTATACTTATTATTTAATATAAATATTGTTTTTATACATAAAAATTATGTTTAATTTGTTTACTTTTCATTAATTTCTTTAGAACTATCAATAATATTTATAAATAAAAGAATAATAAAAATTTAAATGTTTCTAATAGATTGATAAATATTTATCATTTTAAAATTGATTATTTAAAAATAAATATTTAATTTATAATCTTAGATTTCTTATGTGAACTTGAGTTAGATATTTGTATATGAAATATTTATCTTGATATTGTAATATTGTATAATAAATCTTTATAATTCTAAAATTGATAATTAAGAATTTTTATTTTAAAAAATAAACATTTTATCTAAAATCTTAAATCTTCCATGTCAAGTTAAATGATTTGATATATAATTTAAAGTAATGGGATTGACTCAAGTTAATTGCATATTTTGTGTAAATAAATTGGTGGAAGAATTTAGTTGTGTTCCACTTGTGGCACCATGCACAAATATGAATCTTGGAAGGTAAAATTTGATGAACACCTTTCGATGATGGTTCTTCTTTCGATGAAGCTCCTTCATTTGAAAGTATGATGTTTTTCACAAGTAAATTGGATTCAAATGAAGTAGGGTAGGATGGTCAATTCAAATGAAGGTCATCTCCCCATTTTTAATGTTCCACACCCAATATACCTATAAGAAAGGGCCTTTGGGTATTTAGTTGAAAATATATAATTTGGAGGCCCTCAATTCAACCATCAACTTTTGTTCACCTAGTTTCTAACATAAATTGATAATTTGGGGGAAATTTTAGCAATCAAATGAAGTCACCATGACATGAGATTTTGTAGGATCACAACCCTTGAAGTAAGTTTTGTAATCCAAGGTAATTTGAAACTAATTTGAAAGTAACTCCTGTGAATTCCCCATCTAATCCAATGACAAGTTTATCATCCACCATTCTTATCTCCTTGGTTGGAGGATTATAATGCTTCATGCACTCTAAGACAAGGTCAATGCATTGTATGTCTAGAGGAAAAATTGTTACTTGTAGGATCCCACTATCTACCACTTTCTGTGCAATTACAGGTCCATTTCCTTCTCTCGCCCTATTCCAAAAATTCTCCAATTTTATATGCCCTAGCTTTGTGTCTCTAATTTTTGGAAATATGCTTTGAAGAATAGATAAAGTTTCATACCCCAAATATTTACACTTTGTAATTTCTAAGATCAATTTTTAAAGAGAGAAAATCACATCCTTAAACACAATATCCAATGAATTTAGGGGAATTTTTTTCTTTGGAAAGAAATGTTGCACGGAATATATTTTCATGAAGCCATCTCTACAAAGGAAGTTTGTATTCCTTGTGAATTGCAATAAAAGAAGATAATTCATATATCTTAGAATTTGGGAAACCTTATACCTTGCATCACCTTAGAAACCTTCTTTGTATAGTGTTATGATATACTCTAATTTTTTCTATTTTAGTTCACCATCTACTTTGATAAATTCCCATCAAAGTGTTTATAGCTCTATTCTTGCAAGGTTCCATGTGAAACAAAAATGAGTATCAAGTATGTTAATCAATTTCAAATTATCTGACAGTCAGAAAGAATTCTCAATCTTAGAAAGCACAATGCCAATCCCTTCATATGAAGTAGAAATATCATATATTGTTCAAGTGGAGAAACAAAGAGACTTGTGGAAGCTTTTAAATTCTTATGGCAAACTATACCAAATTAATATTGTTTTATCGGGCATGAAATGAAAAATAAAGTTATGTGAAAATTTGCATAAATAACATTTATCTAATTTTATTTAATTTTTTTATTATAATATTTTGTGTAAATAAATTGGTGAGAATATAGTTGTGTTCTATTTGTGGCATGATGGACAAATATGAATCTTGTGAGGTAAAATTTAATGAACACCTTTCAATGAAGGTTCTTCTATGGATGAAGCTCCTCCATTCGAAGGAACAATGTTTTTCACAAATAAATTGGATTAGAATAAAGTAGGGCAGGGTGGTCAATTCAAATAAAGGTCATCTCCCATTTCAATGTTCCACACCTAATATACCTATAAGATAGGGCCTTTGATTGAATGGCCTTTAGTTTAAAATATTTAATTTGAAGGCTCCCAATTCAACCATCGACATTTTTTCACCTAGTTTCTAACATAAAATGATGATTTGAGAGAAATTTTTAGCAATCAAATGAAGTCACCATGACATGAGCTTTTGTAGGATCACAACCCTTGAAGTAAGTTTTGTAATTTGAGGTAATATGAAAGTTATTTTAAAGTAAGTCCTATGGATTCCACATCCAATTCAGTGATGAATTTGTAATTCGCCATTCTTGTCTCCTTGGTTGTAGGAATATAATGCTTCATGCACTCCAAAACAAGATCAGTGCATTGTACATCCAAAGGAATATTTTTTACTAAATTATGATCCCACTATCTACATTTTTATGTGCAATTAGGGATCCATTTCCTTCTCTCATCCTATTCCAAAAAGTCTCCAAGTTTATATGCCCTAGCTTTGTGTCTCTAATTTTTGGCAATATGCTTTCCAAAATAGATAAAGTTTCATATCCCAAATATTTATACTATGTAATTTCTAAGATAAAATTTTACAGAGAGAAAATCAAATCCTTAAAATTAATATCAAGTGAATTTAGGGGAACCTTGTTCTTTGGAAAGAAATACTATAGGGAAAATATTTTCATGAAGTTGTCTCTACAAAAGAAGTTCATCTTCTTTGTGAATTACAATAATAGAAGATAATTCATGTACCTTAGAATTTGGGAGACCTTCTACCTTTTATTGCCTTTGGATATACTTTATATAGTCATTAGTATACACTCTAATTTTTTTTTCATTGTTTACTGTCTACTTTGATAAATGCCAATCAAATTGTTTTCCTTTTTCTTTACATCACCTTATATTTATCTATATTTAACACGTCCTTATGTTTTGTGAGAGAATTAATGGTGCCATGTAGTTTTTGGTACATGTGAAGTCCCACCACATTATTAACTTTAGTTCCTTTTTGTAATTGTTAGTGTATTCTACTCTAGTGAGGCTAACTTAAGCCTAGTTAGGTGTTGGAGTTAACCCTTGACTCATTCCCCATGAGGTGTCAAGGTTGTTGAGGTGACTTGAGAGGTGTCCAATCCCTCTTAACACCTCTCCCTTGCACAAAGGAGATCAACTCACCACCACTGTAGGATGAAGAGTCCTCTCCTCAATCAATTGCATGTGTGCTTATTCTTTTGGCATGCAGTTGCTCATCCTCATGCTTTATATTGAGGGTTTGAGTTCTTTATTCTTGGGTCAGCTAATACAATCTTATGTTGTTCATGTAAATATTAAAAAAATAGAGAAAAAAATAAAATAGAAAAATAAAGAACAAGACACGAGACACAATTTATAGTGGTTCGACAATTGCCTACATCCATTCTCAAGCAGGGAATCACTTTTATTATTAATCACCAATAATACAATATATGATTTGCAACATAGTTATACAAAGCTGGGAGAATATGAACGGTCATGTGACCGTTGGGCTTCACATCCCAACAATCTCCCTTGTGAAGTTCAACCGACACAACCATGCACTATCATCCCCTGCATTTCACTTCAAAACTCACATTGCAACCAGGCCCATCGAAGATTTTAGTTTTGCCATACTTTGTTCATGGACACTCTGGATTAACCTTCTCCATGTCAAATAAGAGTTAACTACATCTCCTCTTACTAATTTCTCAAGCACAAACTTGCCCATCAAAACATTATTTTCTGTCGGTTCATAAAACACTCCTTCGCCATGCCAATTTCCCACGAATGCACTCAATCCATAGCCAACATGTGCAAAAGTAGGATATCCACCTCTATCTCCATAGTGAGGGCCATATCTAATGTCCATCCTAACCCAATAGCTACCTGTAGGACTTGAATTATATTCCTATCCATAACCAATACTAAGATTGTTCCCTTGATTTCCACCTAAACCAAATCCACCAATAGGAGACCGAGCAGGTCTAGGAGAAAGCTCTTTTGGCACTGCCTTCTTAACCACAAAAATTCTGAAAATAAGATCTACAACTTGCTGACCAACACCAATCTTTTTGTCTAATATGAGCCCTTCATCCATGAATGAATCCTTTAAAGAACCTCTTGCCTTCTTAATAATTTTTATTGATTCCAAATTTGTGCTACCCTTAAGTCGCATGACTACATCAACTGCCAACACTTGTGAAAGGATTCTATAACTCAGAATGGTCATTGCAATATTCATCAGATCTAAACAGACCTTCTTCAAGCATTCCTCTTATTGTCCCAAACCTGCTTTTCTAATGCATTACGGGCAGACTCAATAAATGATGTCATTCTAGCGCAATCACCCTTCTCATTAGTGGCCTCATTTTTGAATAAATTTTCATTCGCCACGGCCGATTGGGGCTCTTCAGTTTCCACAGCAGCGACGGGCACCTCGGTAACAATCTCATTGTGTGTACGTCCCTTGACATTTTCACGAATAGGTCTTCTCCACTTCTCTTTCCCTTGGTGATGTTTCTCATGTTTTGGGATTGGAATTTGTAACTTCGAAGGCAACTTTGGTTGTAGCGACCTAATACTCCTCCTTTTTCAACCTCGCATCCTCTGCGTGCTTCGGCTATATGGGCCGCACCACCAATATCCATATTGCTTGATGGAAATGCAGCTTTGGATTCTTCCGGCTTCGAATATTCCACAACAATGGTGGGCGCCACGGGAATAGGGGGATCTCTGTCTCGGGTGAAATTTTCATTTCTTCCCAAATAGATACCTCCTCTGCAATAGTTGTTATGGTTGTCATAATCCTAGGGATTCAGGAAGATTCTCTGATACCATAAATGGTAGCCTGCCGCACATCTTCATCATATGCACTTCTACATGGGGAAAACCTTGAATGGCTTAGTTTCCTTTTTGTGAGATTCTTTATGTACAAAAACTTTAAATTCCTTTTGTTTCTGTCGATCTTTCAAGGCGACGTCTTCTTCTTCATCCTCCCCATTTTTGTAAATGAAATCTTCGTCGTCTTCTTCGCTACTGTGAATCTCCTTTACCGCCAGATTCCTCCTTACCAAATCCACAGAACTAGGCCTTCCACCTAGTCGTTCTAAAATGAAACACCTTGGAGTCTCTCTCTATGCTGGCATAAGACCTAGTCTATCAAAGACATCTCTCTTTTGTTCATTGTAACCAGAAAAACTACCAGATCTATCAAAGTTAGAGCCTCCTCTAAGATGTTTCTCCCTTGCTGGTAAGAAACTTTCTCTCTCAGGAACTAAACCTCTGTGGGTATCACTTCTCTTTGAATTGAGTCTTGACCCTGCCACTGCTACTTCTGCTTCTATTAATGGCCGCTTCGACTTCCAAGGTCAGAAAACTTGTCGTCCATAGCAAGCTGCACTAAATTATCATTGCCAAAGCTTTGAGCAAATTTTGCAGACTCGAGAATAAAAGCATCTACCTTCTCCAAGTTTTCCGTTGGGATATCCTCCGCCTTCACAACTGCCGACAACATCTTCATTCTTTCCTTAGATCGGTCTTGGATCTCCACATACTTGTCCGAGTGGGCAACCAAAATGTCACAGGTTGGAAACCACCTACCTTCCACAGTGCTGACAGTGTCAAGCTTCTCCACCACTAGATCTTTGGCCCTGTCGCCTTCTTCGTCCTCCTTGGCACTAGAAGAGCCCTTGCCATTCATACTGCCAACAACTCCTCTTATATCTAGACCTTTCCCGCCACTGCCAGCCTGCAGGGCTTTCTTCTTAGAGTCCTCCAAACCGGTCACTGTTGCACTCACCTCTTTAGCTTCACATTTTTCCTTATCAATGCCCAGTTCGGTAAGGAATATGTCCAACTCAACCAATTCCTTTTTTAATTCTTCACTTCTTTTCTTTCCAAGAAACTCCCACTCTTTTGTAAATTTCTCTTTTTCCTTCTCCATACAGTATATTCGCTCTCTTAGCATCAAAATCTCCCCCTTTAGAAATACAATTTTTTTGTTTAGATGTTCCTCCCAGTTCTCAGCCTCTTCCTCGGGTTCATCTTCACTCATTTGGTACCAGACTGCATCCTCCTCTCTTAGGGAGGCATCCTCCTCATCTCGGAAGGAAAACTCCACAGTTTCTCCTTCAACCAGCGATTGTTTCAAACTCTCTTCTTCAACCAAATCCAAACTGCCAAGAAATTCTTCAATGACAGAATCAGCCTCATCATCTGAAACTACAAAATTAGTTATACCCATTAAAATATACTGGAAGTACAAAGAGACGCGAAACGAGAAACCATTATTCATTTCCAAAATTTCACCTTCTTCTTCTTTTGTTTCCATATTTGCTCCTTGGTTCTAACCAATAACTCAATACTTCTCCATGGCTTTTATAACAATTGTAAATATTAAACAAGCAAATAAGCGGAATAAAACAGAAAAATAAAGAACAAGACACGAGACACAATTTATAGTGGTTCGGCAATTGCCTACATCCACTCTCAAACAAGGATTCACTTTTATTATTAATCACCAATAATACAATACATAATCTACGACATATTTATACAAAACTGAAAGAATATGAACGGTCATGTGACCTTTGGACTTCATATCCCAACAGTTCATGTGCTTGTTTCTCATCTCCTCCTAGTTTCTAATATGGTATCAAAGCATTAGGTGGAGATTTTTGCAAGCCAAAGTGAACGTTATTGTATTTTGTTGATGTCATTCTTGTGTGCAACGAACTGCAGGATGATGGTTAGGTGTTTCTAGAGCATCCTAGAACACCATTTGGAGTCAACCTATAGATCAACTCACAACAAGAAGATTTCAACCCCACTCCTCAAGCGAATCACTGCTCAGTAAAATTGTGACACCTCTGCTTATAGAGGCACAATTTTTGCAGACCGTCGCTTTGCAACTTATTCAAGAGCGACCTGCGTTAATCTCTTTGCATTGATTGTGGAGCTCGGAGAGGCGATTGCTTGTTTTGATTGCCGTGACTTGCAGTTTGTAGTGTGCAGATTCTTCACCAAAAGCAGCGAATCATCCATTCAAGGGCACCAATAACCTTGCCATTAACTTGACTTTTACGAGTTCTGGAGGCATGAACTTGGGCAATTTTTGTCCCATATTTTTCAGCAGATCGTCAACCCAAGTCAAAAGGCTCAAACACGTGGTGTTGTATTTTTGTTTGTATGCATAAATATGGCTTTTTACATTAATGATTTAGTTAGCAATTTACATTAATTGCTCAATCATTTGAAAATGTTTAAAGGGAAAGGTTATGATTTTTTGTAACATATAAAGTTAGCCTCTAATGCTAAGATATAAAGCTAACATATAAAGTTACATATTGTATTTGTCCATCGAAGACGAAGGGTGAGGTCCGGGTTGGCAGGAGGCCAATTCCCCTTCACAATCAAACCCTTTGTAATCTACACTTTGACCTGATTCCAACAAGTAGTTGGAAGCCTATGCTTGCCTCTCTGATAGGTTTATTTTTTGCTTTTCAAGTGTAGTTAATTAAATTAGGCCATTTTTGTAGGAGATTAACTATTTAATAACTTTTGCTCGGTAGCTCGAAATTGAGTACGATTTTTTGCAAAAGTGAATGGTTTTTCATTCTCCATGCATTGGTAAAATTTATTTTGTAAAATACACTAAGTTATAAAATGTCAAAATTTGAAGGGTCTCTCTTTCAATAGTTTCGCGGGGGGAGGGGGGCCAAGGGGGCAGGGGGAGGGATTTCTTTTCTGATTTGTATAGTGCTACAATTTTGATCATGTCTCTCATGCACAATCCCTTCCATATGAGTATAATTCAAAAAACTCGTAATAAATGGAAACTCAAATGTGCATATTGTGGGATGAAAAGGCATACAATAGAAGAATATCAAATTCATGAAATTCATGAACTAAGACAACGTCTTCTTGATATTACAGATGCTCTAGAATTGATCATTATAAAGCACTTGCAAAAAAATCTCGTCTCACTAAGATATATTATGAGACATCATCTGTTGGGTATGTGCATGGTAGTCAGATGACTTACTTTGAGACCCCATTATTACCTGTTGCTACATCTGAATCCAGAGTTGATATCTCCATGGCTTCCAGTGATTCGTTGCACCAGGATATCGTCTTTCTAGATCCACCTCATTGGGATGAATATCTACTTGACATTTTGTTTCTTTTTGTAGAATCCCATCTTGTTGATTTGGATGACACTATTGAGAACATTTGTCTTCTTTTTGATGTCAACTTCATTGAAGTTGCATCAACCTTGTCTTCTTCAGATATTCTTGCTCATGCCTTGCCTACTTCAGCTTCTATAACTTGACAGTATCAAATTCTTATTGTTCTAGTTATCAATACATCTATGATCCATGTGGGCCCTGTTCCCGAATCTTCGTCACACATCAACTTTGGCTTGGAGATCATTGAGCATTCTATGAAGAAATTATGGGCATCATCTACAACTTTGGATCTTGTGCATAAATCATGGAACTTTATACTTCTTTTTGTATTTTCCTATCAGGAATGGGAAGATTATTTGCACACTTCTATAGTTTGTCTTCTTGCTAACAGGAGAAATGTGGTTCAACATTCATAGATTCTCTTCGACATACTTCATTGAGCATCTATGTGCACTACAACTTATCTTATGGGGGGCTTCCAAATCTCTTTTTGTATCTCCTATTTTGGAGAAATTTATTGTACACATGTGACAAAAGTTGTCCTAGGGAGGTCATGATACAAGTCTTCCTTCTTCTTCACTTGTTTTCTTTTTCATGCATTTTGTTTCTCTTTTTGGAGAGGAGTTTTTTCCCACATGAGTTTTCTCCTTTACTCCACCTTATGAGAAACTTTTGTACATGGGTACCTAACATGGCTAGTAGCTGGGACCCACTTCTTCATACCCAATTAAGCTATGCTTAAGGGGGCCCGTGTTAGTGTATTCTACTTTATTTAGGCTAACTTAAGCCTAGTTAGGTGTTGGATTTAACCCTTAAATCATTCCCCATGAGGTGTCAAGGTTGTTGAGGTGACCTGATAGGTGTCCAATCCCTCTCGACACCTCACCCTTGCAAGGAGGATTGCAACTCTCGCCACTACTACAAGATGAGGAGTCCTCTCCTCAATCCATGGCATGTGTGCCTATTCTTACGGCATGTGGTTGCTCATCCTCATACTTTATATTGAGGGTTTGAGTTCTTTATTCTTTGGTTAGCAAATACAATTTTATGCTTGTTTGTGTGCTTGTTTCTTATTTCCTAGATCTTCCTAGTTTCTAATAGTAATAAATGGCCCTTTAACTTGCTTGTTAGATATTTGGAGAGTTCTTGAAACCCTATTGACTTCTAACAATGATTTTGAAACTAGGTTAAGAAGCCAACATATAATATTTTCCTAACACATATCCTTACAACCTTCAAAATTTTCCTCTATATCTTTTCCAATCTACCTTGAAATCTTCCCTTAACTTTTTCAATGGTTGTGAAGATCTTGCCAAGTTTCAATTGTGGGTTTGTGACAACCTAGTCAGAAGCCAACATAGGTTTTGAGATGGTATAGATAAAAAAATATAACATAAGTTATTCTTTTTATATTCAAGTAGGCATGTATTTGAATCCTAAGGGTATGCAAACTAGATTAGTGCCTAAAGTTACAAAGACACAAATTCTAATAACTATTCATTTCCTACAACATAATTAAAATTATGATGGTTTGTATGTTATCACTAACTTGCAAAAATAAAAACAACTAAAGGCATAGAACACACTCATTCTTAATAATTCAATTACAATCATCACACACCCTAGATGTCTCTATTGATATGTTTATTGTTCTCCTTCAACATAAAGAAACCATACACAATACAAAATGCAAGAAAGATGTATATATGAACTCAAAATCCTTAATTTCTTAGTCACAATCTTAGAGATTTTACAAAAATATTGCAACGTAAAGATTTTACCCAAATATTATGATGCTTTTGTTTCTCCTTATCTTTGTTCAATAACACATTGCATATATATAGGATTCACAAATCCTATTTTTTATGAAACTTCCTAAACAACCTCCCTAATTATATTGAGTTACTTTAATAACTCAATATAAAAATATATTTGTACCATCAATATAATAACCTATTAACAAACCTAATAAATAATTATTATATGCATCCTATAAATGATGCAATATTCCTAACACCCCTTCATATTGTATTAGTCTCCTAATGGGGACAAGTAGATGAACAATACTTGATGAACACATTTAGTAGTTCATCCTAATGTATGAGTAGGGACATACACATCTACTCATGAGAAGTAATAGAGGAACTAGCCTCACTATTCTCACTATAATTTCATCCAGGGTTAGGGAAAAACCTATCTACACACAGAACCAAAGATAGGGACTAACACATCTACCCATGACTTTACAACACGTTTCGATGGGGAAAATCATATCTATCCAACATCAAGGTTATGAACAGGGACACACACATCTTCTCACAACAATTATGATTGGGGAAAAGCACATCCAATCATAATTACTAACTCTTGTGATTGGGGGAAAACACTTCCAATCACTTACACTATCTTGTGAAAGGGAACAAACACGTCAATTCACAAACAATCAGCAATTGTGATTGGGGACAAACACATCGAATCACTTGAATACAAATTTTTTTACTTGATTTAGAAAATATATTACTTCTCATTGTTTTCATGTGGAGGGTCTTCAGTAGCCAATTCGAAAAGGAATTCTTCATAATCATCTACATTCAATGCTTTATTTCAATTTAGCTTTCCATCAAGGAGATCCTTGGCACATTGAATGCAATTCACAATGATGTGCCATTTTTTCTTGCAATAGTAGAATAAAATTCATCCTTTGAGAACCGATTTCCCTTTCAAGTAGAAGAGCTAGATGTACAAGTATGGTTAACCTTGTTTTTTACAAGCATTGTAGTTTCCTCGATAATTGAGTCATTTTTCTTGGTTCCTTCATCGATCAAGGTAGATATTATATCTTCTATAGTAACATCTACTTTACTCAAAGTGAACACAATATTACCATAGCTAGGAGGCATGCTATTCAACAAAATGGCCTTTTTATCATCATCTTCTACTTGGGCTTTTATATGAGCTAGTTGGTTCATCAAGGAACGAAACTTACTAATATGCTAAACAATATTGCTGCCTTCCATTATTTTTAGCCCAAATAATTTTTTCTCTAGACCAATCTTTGCACTTGATGTTTGTGATCCAAAATAAGTATTAAGGACATCCCATACTTTCTTTGAGTCTTCAATAAGTCAATATGGTGCAGGTATGCATCTTAAAGTGTAAACCCAATCAAAGCTATTGCTCTTTGATCCTTTGTAGTCCATTTTCTAATTCCATCCACATTACTTGGTTGTGGCACAGTTCCACTCACTACATCCCATAGATCGTTTTTAATAAGGATCAATTGTAGTTTGACTTGCCATGTGTGGAAGTCTTTACCTTCAAATTTCTCAATCAATGTGCTATTTTTCTCCAAATCGAAAATATCTAACTCCCCCTTAATGAAAAATATCAAAGGTGTTGGTTTCTGCTGATAATGCACCTTGAATAATACTTTTAATACATTGACACCATTAAATGAATAATTGATTCTATAAAATCAATAAATAATACTACCCCTTCCTTGTTTTAATACACATATTTTTAAAAGTTAACATTAATCTTTAAACAAATAATTTTTTTTAAAGCTATAGGAATGACACTCTTCTATAGTGGAAAAATCACATTAATCTAGGGCCCCTTTTAAATAAAGTGTAATTAAATTGTACCTTTTTAAAGTGTTGTAAAGTGTTGTAACACACTTTCATACTATTCTAGGGTTTCTTTAATTAATGGTGCCTAATGGGCCCCTTTTGCAAATCATATGTACCTAAAATGTACCTTATTTATGGTGTTGTAAAGTGTTGTAACACACGTACACACTTATCTAGGGTCTCATTAATTAATTGTAGTTAATTAGAGTTAATTAGCCCATTTAATTCAAATTTAAGCCTTATTTATGAAACCTTCTGAAGGATCTATTCCAACACCCAATATTCAAATTGTAAAACATTTAATTTGGAAAAATAAAGTTCCTAGAAATTGGTTCTAGGACCCATTTTCCACTAATGGCGAATGGGTCCTCTCCAAATAGGACACCCCTTTCTATGCATTTTTGAGATGGGTTTTTGATGTTCTTTCCACCCCCTGAAGCAAGGTTCTAGAAACTTGTGCTAGGACTCATTCACCCTAGGTGGCGAATGGGTCCTCCTCACATAAAGACCCCCTTTTTGAATTTAATTCTGGTGGGATTTTAATAATTTTCATTTCCAGATCTGGTATCGATCTTAATTATTTGAATTTCGGGGTTAATCTCTAAATTTAGTATAAATAAGGGGCTAATTCACATAGTTTCCTCATAAGTAGAAGAGCTAGATGTACAAGTATGGTTAACCTTGTTTTTTACAAGCATTGTAGTTTCCTCAATAATTGAGTCATTTTTCTTGGTTCCTTCATCGATCAAAGTAGATATTATATCTTCTATAGTAACATCTACTTTACTCAAAGTGAACATAATATTACCATAGCTAGGAGGCATGCTATTCTATAAAATGTCCTTTTTATCATCATCTTCTACTTGGGCTTTTATACGAGCTAGTTGGTTCATCAAGGAACGAAACTTACTAATATGCTAAACAATATTGTTGCCTTCCATTATTTTTAGCCCAAATAATTTTTTCTCTAGACCAATCTTTGCACTTGATGTTTGTGATCCAAAAAAAGTATTAAGGACATCCCATACTTTCTTTGAGGTCTTCAATAAGTCAATATGGTGGAGGTATGCATCTAAGAGTTTAAACCCAATCAAAGCTATTTCTCTTTGATCTTTTGTAGCCCATTTTGTAATTCCATCCACATTACTTGGTTGTGGCACAGTTCCACTCACTACATCCCATAGATCCTTTTTAATAAGGATCAATTGTAGTTTGAATTGCCATGTGTGGAAGTCTTTACCTTCAAATTTCTCAATCAATGTGCTATTTTTCTCCAAATCAAAAATATCTAACTCCCCCTTAATGAAAAATGTCAAAGGTGTTGGTTTCCGCTGATAATGCACCTTGAATAATACTTTTAATACATTGACACCATTAAATGAATAATTGATTCTATAAAACCAATAAATAATACTACCCCTTCCCTGTTTTAATACTCATATTTTTAAAAGCTAAGATTAATCTTTAAACAAATAATTTTTTTTAAAGCTATGGGAATGACACTCTTCTATAGTGGAAAAATCACATTAATCTAGGGCCCCTTTTTAATAAAGTGTACTTAAATATTACCTTTTTAAAGTGTTGTAAAGTGTTGTAACACACTTTCATACTTTTCTAGGGTTTGTTTAATTAATGGTGCCTAATGGGCCCCTTTTGCAAATCATATGTACCTAAAATGTACCTTATTTATGGTGTTGTAAAGTGTTGTAACACACGTTCACACTTATGTAGGGTCTCATTAATTAATTGTAGTTAATTAGAGTTAATTAGCCCATTTAATTCAAATTTAAGCCTTATTTATGACACCTTCTGAAGGATCTATCCCAACATCCAATATTCAAAATGTAAAACATTTAATTTGGGAAAATAAAGGTCCCAAAAATTGGTTCTAGGACCCATCTTCCACTAATGGCGAATAGGTTCTCTCCAAATAGGACACCCCTTTCTATGCATTTTTGAGGTGGGTTTTTGATGTTCTTTCCACCCCCTGAAGCAAGGTTCTAGAAACTTGTGCTAGGACTCATTCACCCTAGGTGGCGAATAGGTCCTCCTCACATAAGGACCCCCTTTTTGAATTTAATTCTAGTGGGATTTTAATAATTTTCATTTCCAGATCTAGTGTTGATCTTAATTATTTGAATTTCGGGGTTAATCTCTAAATTTAGTATAAATAAGGGGCTAATTCACATAGTTTCCTCATAAGTAGAAGAGCTAGATGTACAAGTATGGTTAACCTTGTTTTTTACAAGCATTGTAGTTTCCTCAATAATTGAGTCATTTTTCTTGGTTCCTTCATTGATCAAAGTAGATATTATATCTTCTATAGTAACATCTACTTTACTCAAAGTGAACACAATATTACCATAGCTAGGAGAGATGTTATTCAATAAAATGGCCTTTTTATCACCATATTCTACTTGGGCTTTTATATGAGCTAGTTGGTTCATCAAGGAACAAAACTTACTAATATGCTAAACAATATGGCTGCCTTCCATTATTTTTAGCCCAAATAATTTTTTCTCTGGACCAATCTTTGTACTTGATGTTTGTGATCCAAAAAAAGTATTAAGGACATCCCATACTTTCTTTGAGGTCTTCAATAAGTCAATATGGTAGAGGTATGCATCTAAAAGTGTAAACCCAATCAAAGCTATTGCTCTTTGAACCTTTGTAGTCCATTTTGTAATTCCATCCACATTACTTGGTTGTGGCATAGTTCCACTCACTACATCCCATAGATCCTTTTTAATAAGGATCAATTGTAGTTTGACTTGCCATATGTGGAAGTCTTTACCTTCAAATTTCTCAATCAATGTGCTATTTTTCTCCAAATCGAAAATATCTAACTCGCCCTTAATGAAAAATGTCAAAGGTGTTGGTTTCCGCTAATAATGCACCTTGAATAATACTTTTAATACATTGACACATTAAATGAATAATTGATTCTATAAAACCAATAAATAATACTACCCCTTCCTTGTTTTAATACACATATTTTTAAAAGCTAGCATTAATCTTTAAACAAATAATTTTTTTAAAGCTATGGGAATGACACTCTTCTATAGTGGAAAAATCAAATTAATCTAGGGCCCCTTTTTAATAAAGTGTACTTAAATTGTACCTTTTTAAAGTGTTGTAAAGTTTTGTAACACACTTTCATACTTTTCTAGGGTTTGTTTAATTAATGGTGCATGATGGGCCCCTTTTGCAAATCATATGTACCTAAAATGTACCTTATTTATGGTGTTGTAAAGTGTTGTAACACACGTTCACACTTATCTAGGGTCTCATTAATTAATTGTAGTTAATTAGAGTTAATTAGCCCATTTAATTCAAATTTAAGCCTTATTTATGACACCTTCTGAAGGATCTATCCCAACACCCAATATTCAAATTGTAAGACATTTAATTTCGAAAAATAAAGGTCTTAGAAATTGGTTCTAGGACCCATTTTCCACTAATGGCGAATGGGTCCTCTCCAAATAGGACACCCCTTTCTATGCATTTTTGAGGTGGGTTTTTGATGTTCTTTCCACCCCCCAAAGCAAGGTTCTAGAAACTTGTGCTAGGACTCATTCACCCTAGGTGGCGAATGGGTCTGCGGTAGTATGCCAGTCCCTATGGATGAGGGGACAGTCATCACAGGTGGTCCTCCTCACAGAAAGACCCCATTTTTGAATTTAATTCTTTTGGGATTTTAATAATTTTCATTTCCAGATTTGGTGTCAATCTTAATTATTTGAATTTTAGGGTTAATCTCTAAATTTAGTATAAATAAGGGGCTAATTCACATAGTTTCCTCCTAAGTCTTCGAGAATTCATACATTATAGAAAATTTGAGTTCACAAGAAAATTAAAAGAGAATTTCAAAGGCATTTCAAGGTAGATTAGTGAATTTTATTGCAACAATTCAAGATAATTTCATCATGGCAAAGGTATAGTGCATCCAAGCATGTCGTTGAGCTAAGATAGTTGATGTAGCATTGAAGATCTATTTGCAAGCATTGTTTCACATCATACTCAAGATCAAGATCTACATTCTTCATGGCCACTTCATGTTAGTTTGTAGATTTATACTCCAAGGCATCTTCCAAGGTATCAAAATTGCATATTTCATGTTTCATGCTTCTATTTCATTATTTCATCATTTGGTTTAATTACCTAGAAAGGGTTTAAAAAAGGAAAACCCCTATTCACTAACAATCAAAAATTTTTTCTCCTCTTGAGTGTGTGTTTGTAGATTTACAAGTTGAAGATCAAGTGGAGAAGAAGTTTAGAGAAAAAATATCAAAGTTGTCAAGTTGCAAAGTTGACCTTTATAGTGCGAGAAAATGAAATTGAAGCTACAAAATTTGTTATGGGTTTTCAGGAGCTAACAATCGGGGATCTGAGAGTGTACACATCAAGTAAAATAGCCCAAATCTCAGTTTCAAAAACCCTAATAGTGACCCATTCACCACTAAAGGCGAATGAGTCCTCTATGCCCTAAAAATAGGCTTCTTGTAGCAAGGTACACATCATTTTGAGCTCTAAAAACTTCCCTCATAGTTGCTATAATAGTTAGGGTTAATTTTTTGTTGTTATTTGCATCATATCATACACATAATTGCATATTTTATGGTGAAAATTAGTGGTTCATCATCTTGTTGACTCATTTTGATGCAAACACCTATTTTTTATATTAAACAAAGAAATTTTACAGAAATATTAAAACATAAATATTTAACACAAATAATATGATGCTTTTGTTTCTCCTTATCTTCATTGAATAACACTTGATTGCATATTTATATTTATAGGATTCACAAATCCTATTTTTTAGGAAACTTCATAAAAAACCTCCCTAATTATATTGAGTTTTTTTAACAACTCAATATAAAAAAATATTTGTACCATCAATATAATAAGCTATTAAAAAACCTAATAAATAATTAGTATATGTATCTTATAAATGATGCAATATTCGTAACACCCCCCATATTGAATCTTTATCCTAATGGGGACAAGTAGACCAACAATACTTAATAAATGTGCATTTATTAGTTCATCCTAAGGTATGAGTAGGGACGTACACATATACTCATGAGAATTAGTAGTGGAACTAGCCTCACTATTCTCACTATACTTTCATCTAAGGATAGGGACAAACACGTCTACCCATGGAACCAAATAGGGGCTAACACATGTACCCAAGGTTTTACAACAAGTTTTGATATGGACAAACACATCTATCCAACATCAAGGTTATGAGCATGGACACACACATCTACTCACAACAATTATAATTTGGGACAAAAACATCCAATCATGATTACCAACTCCTGTGATTAGGGACAAACACTTCCAATAACTTACACCATCTTGTGAATGGGGACACATACATACATTCTCAAACAATCAACAATTATGTTTGGGGAAAAACACATCCAATCACAAATACAAACTTTTTTATTTGGTTTAGAAAATATATTACTCCTCACTGCTTTTGTGTGGAGGGTCTTCAATAGCCACTTCAAAAAGGTCGTCATCATCTATAGCCAATGCTTTATTTAAATTTAGCGTTCGATCAAGGAGATCCTTGGCACATTGAATGTAGTCAAAATGATTTGTCATTTTTTCTTGCAATAGTAGCACAAAATTCTATCCTTTGTGAACCGATTTCCCTCTGAAGTAGAAGAACTGGATGTAAAATTATGGTCAACCTTGTTTTTGACAAGCATTGTAGTTTCCTCTATAATTGAGTCATTTTTCTTGGTTTCTTCATCAATCAAAATAGATATTATATCTTCTATAGTAACATCTACTTTGTTCTTCAAGTGAACACAATATTACCATAGCTAGGAGACATGCTATACAACAAAATGGCCGTTGCATCATCATTTTCTACTTTGGCTTTTATACTAGCTAATTGATTCACCAATGAATGAAACTTACTAATATGTTGAACATTATTGTTGCCTTCCATCATCTTTAGCCCAAATAATGTTTTCTTTAGGTTCATCTTTTGACTTGATGCTTGTGATCCAAACAAAGTATTGAGATCATCCCATACATTCTTTGAGGTCTTCAATAAGTCAATATGGTGGAGGTATTCAAAGCGCAAGGCCAATCAAAGCTATTGCTCTTTGATCCTTTGTAGTCCATTTTGTGATTCCATCCACATTACTTGGTTGTGGCACAGTTCCACTCACTACATCCCATAGATCCTTTTCAATAAGGATAAATTATAGATTGACTTGCCATGTGTGGAAGTCTTTGCCTTCAAATTTCTCAATCAATGTGCTAATTTTCTCCATATTGAAAATATCTAAAACCCCTGTTAATGAAAAATTTCAAAGGTGTTGGTTTCCACTAATAGGTGTTGGTTTGCACTAATAATGCACCTTGAATAATAATTTTAATAAATTGACACCATTAAATGAATAATTGATTCTATAAAACCAATAAATAATACTACCCTTTCCTTGTTTTAATACACATATGTTTAGAAGCTAACACTAATCTTTAAACAAATAATTTTTTTTCTAAGCTATGGGAATGGCACTCTTCTATTGATGGAAGTTATTGTGGATCTACACCACTGCAATAATCCTCTACAATTTGCACATCCAAAAGAGCCAAAGTTCTTCTTGTGAATACCTTGCTACATGCATTCACAAATATAACTCTAAAAAATTGTAGTTAATTTCAAATCCAAATTGTGATTAATTTTTTACCTGCTGAAATTCCTTAGTTCTTCTCATGCCTAACAAATATCAATCAAATTTCTACCTCAAACAACTCACTAATTATTACAAATATGTTCAAATAATTTTTGGGTTTTGTTCCCCTCTTCACCGTTTTACAAAACACTTTGAACTTTTAAATTTTGTTGAGAAATAGATGCTCGATATCACCATTTTATTGATATTGCATTATACTGATATAAAAACATGATTTTAAAATAAAAATCTACTCTTCCCAACTCTTCTATGCATTGTTTTGGTTCAAATAATATTCTTCATTCTTCCATTGGCATTCTATCTTCCTTGAAGGAAATTCCATCAATTTTCATAGGCACAATGACGATTATTTCTCTAATACCATATATAAGAGATTTTAGAAAAATATTAAAACATAAAGATTTAATATAAATAATATGATGCTTTTGTTTCTCCTTATCTTCATTGAATAACACAATTGCATATTTATAGGATTCACAAATCCTATTTTTTAGGAAACTTCATAAACAACCTCCCTAATTATATTGAGTTGTTTTAACAACTCAATATAAACAAATATTTGTACCATGAATATAATAATCTATTAACAAACCTAATAAATAATTATTATATGCATCCTATAAATGATTCAATATTCCTAACACCCCCCATATTGAATCATTGTCCTAATGGGGACAAGTAGACCAACATTACTTGATGAACACATTTAGTAGTTCATCCTAAGGTATGATTAGGGACATACACATCTACTCATGAGAAGTAGTAGTGGAACTAGTCTCACTATGCTCATTATAATTTCATCGAAGGAAAGGGACAAACACATCTATCCAAGATCAAGGTTATGAACATGGACACACACATCTGCTCAAAATAATTATGATTTGGGTACAAACATCTAACCATGATGACCAACTCCTGCGATTGGGGACAAACACTTCCAATTAATTACACCATCTTGTGAATGGGGACAAACACATACGTTCACTAACAATCAACAATTGTGTTTGGGGAAAATACATCCAATCACAAATACAAATTTTTTTATTTGGTTTAGAAAATATATTACTCCTCACTCCTTTTGTGTCAAGGGTCTTCAATAGCCACTTCAAAAAGGCGTTCTTCATCATCATCTGCAGCCAATGCTTTATTTAAATTTAGCTTTTCATCAATGAGATCCTTGGCACATTGAATGTAGTCACAATGATGTGTCATTTTTTCTTGCAATAGTAGCACAAAATTCTATCCTTTGAGAACTGATTTCCCTCTGAAGTAGAAGAACTGGATGTAAAATTATGGTTAACCTTGTTTTTGACAAGTAGTTTCCTCTATAATTGAGTCATTTTTCTTGGTTTCTTCATCAGCCAAAGTAGATATTATATCTTCTAGATAGTAACATTTACTTTGTTCTTGAATTGAACACAATATTACCATAGCTAGGAGGCATGTTATTCAACAAAATGTCCTTTGCATCATCATCTTCTACTTTGGATTTTATACTAGCTAGTTGATTCATCACGGAATGAAACTTACTAATATGTTGAACAGTATTGTTTCCTTCCATCATTTTTAGTCCAGATAATTTTTTTTGGTAGGCCCATCTTTGTACTTGATGCTTGTGATCCAAACAAAGTATTGAGATAATACCATACATTCTTTGAGGTCTTCAATAAGTCAATATGGTGGAGGTATGCATCTGAAAGTGCAAGACCAATCAAATCTATTTCTCTTTGATCCTTTGTAGTCCATTTTGTGATTCCATCCACATCACTTGGTTGTGGAAAAGTTCCACTCACTACATCCCACAGATCCCTTTCAATAAGTATCAATTGTAGTTTGACTTTCCATGTGTGGAAGTCTTTACCTTCAAATTCCTCAATCAATGTGATTTGTTTCTCCATATAATTGAAAATATCTTAACCCCCCCCCCCTAATGAAAAATGTCAAAGTTGTCAGTTTCCACTAATAATGCACCTTGAATAATACTTTTATTATATTGACACCATTAAATGAATAATTGATTCTATAAAACCAATAAATAATACTACCCCTTCCTTTCTTTAATACACTTATTTTTAGAAACTAATTTATTAATCTTTAAACAAATAAAAAAAAATCTAAGTGGAGTGTAGAAAAATGTATCCCTTTTAAATTTTCACACCTAATTTGGAATTAATATTAAAATGAACGTAAAATTATGCCTTAATTTAGTGTTGTAATATGTATTTTACATATTCACATTAAGTTTAGGGTTGTATTAATTAAAATGGACTTAATTGTATCTTATTTTGGTGTTGTAAGGTGTACCCCTTTACACTTTCACACTTTAGGGATCCCTTAATTAATTGGACCCTTTAACTCAAATTCGAGCCTAATTAATCACATTTTTTGAAAAGGAAACCCGACATTCATTAATTCCTAAACATAACACTTCTCATTGAGTAATGTGTCTCCTAGGTGAGTGACCTAGGACCCATTCGACCATGGGAGAATGGGTCCTCCCTTAGACCTAAGACCTATATTAAATTATGTTTTTAGTGGTATTTTAATATTTTCAAATCCATATTCAGATGTTAGCTTGAGATATTTGAATTTCGGGGAATGGAAGTCACATATATATAATATAAGGTTATTTCATCATTTCGAATCCTAGAAAAGCAATTCAAGATCCTAGCAAGTTTAAGAGATTTCAAGAGAAATTCAAGGCATTCAAGAGTAGATTTATTGCAGCAATCAAGATTCAATTATCATATAAAAGGCTTCTTGCATCATGCATGTTATTAGAGCTAATATGGTGATGTAGGTTTCATGATCCATTCAAGTATTCAAAGCATTGTTTTAAATCAAGATTCAAGGTTCAAGATCCACATACATTGAAGCCATTTCATGCAAGTTGCAGGTTTACATTCTAAGGTTCATTCAAGGGTTTGGTGAGTTGTGACATAGAGTTGTTCATTCATCATTCATTTCATGCTATTTCATTTCATTTCAAGGTTTAATTACCAAAATGGGGTTTGACTAAGGCAAACCCCCATTCACTAGTCAAAAATAAAAAAAATTCCCCTCTCTTTGTGTGTTGTAGATTTGTAGGTTGAAGAAAAGTTGAATATCTCTGTATGTCAATCAAGTGGAAGATCAAGCACCTATAGGTTTATGGATATTCTCAGCTAGTAATTCAACAAGTTAATGACAACTAACACCAAAGATGAAAAGCTTACCCCATACAAACAAATGGTAGTTAGCTCTAGACAATACTTCAACATCATCCTTTTTCATCAAGTACCCACATCCAAAATAAAGCAGCAGATTCTATGGCTACCATTGGTTCACTCTTGGACATACCTAGTAACATGCCGAAATTTGAGTTTTTGGTAGAATAGCTTTTGTTCCCTACCTTTGACATCCCAAATTTTGAGATGGTGTGTGAAATTGTTGGTCCCAATTCCCTATGGTACCAAGACATATATGACTATCACCATGCCCAAACCCTACCGTTTGACCTCTCAAATAGCCAACGCAATAAATTTATCTATAAAGCCTCCAAATATTCCATCATTGATGATACCCTTTATAGACGTGGCCTATACAATTCCCTATTGAGATGTCTCGATATGAAAGAAGCACAAGTGACCTTGTGTGGGGTACATGAGGGTATATGTTGAGCCCACTCTAGCAGTCCAACCTTAGCTAAGAAGATCCTAAGACTAGGTTACTATTGGCCCACATTGGAGCACAATGCTTATCATTTCATCAGAAAGTATCAACAGTGTCAAATCCATGGAGACTTGATACACACACCAACACAAGAACTCTGCCCAATAACATCACCATGGCCCTTTTCCCAATTGGGACTCGACCTCATAGGTAAGATACATCCCACTCCTCCAATGGTCATAAATTCATCATTATCGTGACTGAATACTTTACCAAATGGATCAAAGTCATTCCCTTGACCTACATTACTGGCATACAATTTTCTAAGTTCATCCTTAACTACATCATTTGTCAATATGGTGTTCCTCAATCCATCATAACCGATAATGGTTGCCCATTCAAAATCAACAAGTTTTTCACCTCTGTAAGAAATTCCATATCCAACACCACTTCTCCACCCCATATTACCCACAAGGTAACAAACAAGTTGAGGCATCTGACAAAATAATCCTTAGAATACTTAAAAGTACCGTTAATGATGTTGGTCATGACTAGCATCTACAACTTAATCCTGCCCTATGGGCCTACCGCACAAGCATTCGCACTCCCATAGGTGCCACTCCATATTCCTTAGTCTTTGGTTCTGAAGCCATCTTGCCTATTAAGGTTGAAATTCCTTCCCTAAGGGTATCTCTAAAAGGGCATATCGACGATGAAGAATATTGTATGTCAAGGCTATATCAGCTAGAATTCCTAGACAAACAAAGACAAAAAGCACTAGATCATCTTCAAGCATATCAAAATCATCTTCGTCGCAGTTATAACAAGAAAGTCTTGAATTGACACTTTGACATTGGTGACCTATTCTTAATGGAAAATCCAAAGAATCAAGTAGATAGAGAAAAGCCAAGAAAGTTCGAACCAAACTAGTTGGGGCCTTATGTTGTCCCATAAGTCTTTGGATCAGGAGCATACCAAATTTCTACCCCTAAAGGAGAATCATTGTCATAACCAATCAACAGTCTTCATCTGAAGAGATTCTAAACATAAATTCCTAGAGTCTTGTCTTAATCATGAAAAATAAATAAAAAATAAAAAAACCGTTACCTTGATGAAACTTGGAAAATAGGCATCCTCGTAACACCAAAAAAAAAAATGAAAAATCAAGAAAATAGTACAAAGAGAAATAATTTGTCCAATAGTGAAAACCACTTCGGTGGTGCTTTGGATAAGTAACATGGTAAAAACCTAGCAAATAAGAGCCATGTGTAGTTTACTTTTCTCCTTCATCTACCATCATTCCAATCTGACTTACCCTTTGCATCATCTGTCTTTCCTACTATCCACATGTCTCATCATTTATCTCTTTTCGTATCACCCATTATAAATACTTGTCCTTTCCATAACTTGGAACGATTGACATCAAACACCTTTGCATCCCATTCCATCCTACTCCTAATAAATTGGTCTTATACCTGATTGGGGGCAAATACTTGACCTACGTCATTTGAATCTTACACTTGCTGTTTGGAGATCATAAAACCATCAAAAAGACAAAACATATCAAATAAATCTCAAAATCCAAGAAAACATCAAAACATGTCAAAAACACAAAAAAAAATCAAATAACTTGTGAAAATCCCCAAAACAGAGTCAAAGTCACTCATGTCAGTCAGTCCATTTTCCCTTTTATGTTTGCCAAAATAAAAATCATGATTGGGTCCTTTTTCAATAAAACAAGGTCATTTCATGTCGAACTATGAGGTCTCTGCACATTGTTACACAGGCAAGGCCATCTATCAATGAGCCCCTGAGACCACCTAGGTCATTCCTTTAGGGTTCATTGTGTCAGTCAAATAAGTCAGACATTGTCATCAAACACACAAATAGTCATCATAACATCAGGACAAGTCAATTATCAACAAGACAAACAAACAAAAACGTCATCAAGTCAAATCAAACAAATTTACAAAATCATCAAAGCAGTCAAACAGTCAAAATGTCAAACTTATGTCTTATACAAGATGTGTCCTTCCTGAAACCAGATATTTTCATTTAGTCAAACCTCATCATTCGCCTTATATAGGTGGTCACATGGTCGAAACTAGACCTGACATCTTATGTGACATGTGTCTTTCCTGAAACCAGGCTTGTCAAACAATCAACCCGTCAATCACCTAAACATCAAACAATCAATTTTTGCAAACACTCTAAATGGTTGTTGACCTTGTGGTATGTTTTGTCTTTTTTTTTTCTTTCTTGATTTTTCTTTGAGTTAGGTTACTAGCTTCCTCGAGGATGTCCCATGAAGGATTTAGAGGAGTGATGATGTCTCATGACTCTTTTTCTTTGACTGTTGTTTGTGGATTGCCTTGGCAAAAAGACTGGGGCAACTTTGCCCTTAGTATGAGTTAGAACATTCCTTTTCTGCGACTGTTTGCCTTGCAAGTGGATGACCTTGCATACCTTGGTCGATCTCATAACATGGTGTTTGTTGTCCATTTGTGTGATTTTATCGCCTAATGATGATTGATGCATGACCTATTATGTATTTGGAAAAATATTGAAGGTTCTTCTTTTGTACTAACATTCATATCCTTCAGGCTACCATTTCTTCTATCCTTCATCCTCTAGTCTTCTCATTCATTTCAAAAACACACTCATGTTCTTTGAACCCTCTTGTCCTCTCAAGGGTGCATACCACAACCCTTCTTGTCATCCTTCCTCATCCTTTTTACACCAAGGCATGGGTGATCCCATAATACTGATTTACAATTTTTGGCCAAAATAGACAGTGAACTGATTTTTTCTAACTAAGTCTTCACTTTTGGGCACCTATAGCAGCTAAACCGTGAGAAATTTGAAGATGATGCAAACTAGTGATTTGTGACATTTTGTCTCTATATTGTCAATATTTTTTTGAATTTTTTTGGAATCATATTGCACTTCTTTTTCCATCTCCTTCAAAAACTTTTTTTTATTCAGTAAACACCATTTTTAAGGAGTGACACTCACCGTATAACACATAACTTTTTTTCTGTGAAGGATAAAATTCTATTTTTTCAAATTTAGATTTATAACTATGATATCTAGTTCTTCCAATTGGTTTCAGAGTGTTTTATTAAATATTTTTTCCTTAATCAATTCTCAAAGTCAAACCAATTACAATTCAGACAGAGAGGATTGAATAACACATAACTTTTTTTGTATGTATCAAAATTCTTTTGTTTTTGTTGGATCAAAGACTTCAATATCTGGTGCACTCATATTTTTCAATTTTTTTTGATAATCTTCTATTTTTCCACATGTGCAGAATAAAGAGTTTGATTTTCAGTGAAAAACCCGCATTCACAAGAAATAAAAAATAAATATAATAATAAAATTAAATTTATTTAAAATTATAATTTTTGGGAAGCTTATAATAAGAACTACATACTTACAAAAAATAAATTTTAAATGAATTCATTTGATCCCCCAAAAGATAAATCAAAAGTTGGTTTTTATCAGCATTTTGATAGGTGTAAAGGAGACTCCGTTATAGATATGGTTTAAAACTAGCGGGGTTCTATCCAAGGGGGTTTGATCTAAGGTAGTTTGATCAAACCCTCTTCAATTGGAATGCTTTAAATGGAACTTTTTAAGGCTTAAATCATTATATTTCTAAAAATATGTCATTTCAGCAAATTCAGAATCTCTCAAAAAATGTAAACTAGGTTTGTGGGATCACCTGCATGTTTTGATTAAATTTCTTTGACACAACGCGATAAACTACATTGTATCAAAGAGGGGAAAAATATAGACACTAAAGGTTGTCCTAGGCCTACGACTCTTAATTTCTTCATAAATCCTCCATCATTTTCCCATCTCATTCTTCTTTATAATTTTAATTAAATCTAATTATTTCCTAAGGTCATATGTCTTCTATTAATTAAATAATTTTAATTATTTAATTAATTCATCCCTAGCTTTATTTCCTCCCTGATTAATTAAATAAATCTTATTTATTTAATTATGTCACTAATTAAGTCATTTTCTTTCTAAAGTTAAATAAATTCCTATTTATCTAATTTCTATACCACTTTCCACTATAATTAAATAATTATTTTAATTATTTAATCATCCATTATCCTTTTGTCTCCTAAATTAAATAAATTTTATTTATTTACCATAGACACGTAATTTATCCTGATTAATAAAGGATGCTCGATTTTGACCTACTAACACAATTTCTTCTTTAAACATCATTTTTGCTAAGTATTTAATTAAATAATCCTTATTTGATTAAATTCATGAAATCTCTATTTTAATTGAACAAACTAATCTTTATCATCATATTCATCTCTTTAATTAAATAAATCAAGTTTATTTAATTATCTCCTAAAGTTGTCTCTTTAATTAAATAAATCAGTTTTATTTAATTATTCTTCTAAAGTGCCTTTATTTAATTAAATAAATCCAAATATTTAATTAGATCTCTAATGTTGTTTATCTTCTCGTTTTATTTAAATAAACCCAAATATTTAAGTTGAATGTCACAATCAACTAACCTCCATAAAAATTAATCAAATCATGATTAATGCTAATTTTAATCCTCCAATTCTCTAGATTTTACAACTTGCACAATAAATCAATTTATTCGATTTATTATTTCTTCTAATTACTTTCAAAAGGGCATCAAGATGGAATATTCTTCAAATTTGAATTTTCCCTCCCACGTGTCTTATCCTCCAACATGGCATTAACTCCTCTTACATTGTCTCTTACATGTTTTCCAGTTGTCATTTAAGACTCTCTTCTCCCTCCAACAAGCCAATTTTCAAATTTCAAATTTGAACCTAATAGCATTTATCATGCACGATGACCAAAATGTGCACAACCTCCCTCCATTGGAATGCTGACAAGTGGCACAATGCCATTGGATTGTCTTTTATCCCACATTCCTCCTATCTTTAATTCTTCTATCCTTCTATTCTATAAATAGGGGATTCTTCTATTAATTTGAGGGACACAACTTGATACACAATCTCAAGCATTTGCATCTTGTTCATCATATCACATAGCATCTTCAAGGCATTTCATCCATCATCCAAGAGCTTAACAAGGATTGGGAAAGGGCTACTTTCCACATCAAAGTAGCACCAATCCACTATGGGATAGGGTTTGATCATGTTTTATGTGCTTTCGTTTAGTTGTTTTTGTTATACTTATTTTGTTTGCATATTTTAACATGATTAAGTATTTCATAGGGATGTTCTATTTGATTTGCTTAATTTAACTAGCAATGTTAATAGTTGTTTGTTTTGAGCATTTGCAGATTCTAGCATCCACATTATGGCACTAGAAAGAGGGAAAATCCACTGCATTTCATTTCTATTTTACTGATATTTAGAAGTTGTTACTTCATGTTGATTTCTATTACATGAAATAGAAACAACTATCTTTATTTTTCTTTTCTTTTTTAACTTCTCTTGAAATATATGTGCTTGCAATCTTTTTAGAATCCGTTTACTCTGTCTTAAATTGTTATTTTATTCTTTCTTTAAGAAATGTAATTTTTTTTTTGCAAAAATAAATACAAAAAGACAGAGGGCATGATCACACAACCAAACATCAAGAGAGAAGATGTAATAATATCTTTTATAGAAAAAAAATTTGCTTGTAATCCATGCTAGCCTACTATTTTTTAACATGAAACCCATGGACAGACCCACAAACCTGTCCAATTGTAGAGAGAGCATTATTAATCGAGATACTCGTCAAACTAGCCACTTTATCCCGGTGGTGGTTCAAGAATGCAGAATGGTAAATGCACGTCTGTAAGTGTTATCATACGTCTATTCTTATAGTGCAGAAATGAACGTACCTGCCATAAAGCTAGTCAATGGTATAGGTTAGACAATTGCCTTTGTTGTTTCTTTGATGGCTCGATCTTATAGAGGCATGTCAGATTTGTATGTGTGTTCTGACTATATTCTAAAAATTTAGCTGAGTTATTTCTAACCAAACCTCGTTAATTTATTTCTTGTTCTTTGTTGAAAGAAAGAGTCATACTAAAGACATTTTACATGCTGATCTACCATGGCAGTTCTGATTACAACATCTAATTTTTTTTCCCGAGCCTTTATAGACATTCATATCCTATTCCAAAGCTCCCTTTGGCACACACACAAGGAGGCGTCTAGTAAAGGTTTGGGAAACTAATGTATTCCTGCCAAGGAATTTGCTTTGTCCAACACATTGCACACTAGAACTACCCTCAAATTGGTCAATCCGTCCAAAGAAGAGAATCTTGCATTCAGTAGCATGGAATGATATGAAAACTTATTCCATTCTAAAATGAAATTTTAGAGTTGAAATTTATAACTATAGGATATTAGGAAATTAACAGATTGCCTTTTTTATGCCTTATTAGTAGGTAAAAGCCAAGTATTTTAAGATAGCTACATCGCTGCTCAAAGCTATAAAGTGTATCTCAATATCTTCGCAAGAAAATTGTTGTTTCAATTGTTGCTTGTAGGATCTAATGGAAAGCTATAGATAATGATTGATAATAATACCTAGTGTTCAAGAGAAAATTTTTCTTGAGGCAACTACAAACCAAATTAAAGAAGCAAAAGATTTGTGGGTGTTATTTCTGGAGGGACAACTGAAGCAGTTTCGATGATGATATATGTGACTAAAGGGAAGGAAGGTCATCAATTCAAGCCTTAGCATTAGGGCCTCTGTAATCAGACTAGTGACCCTCTCTTTGTTCCCAAAACATGGATTTTTTTATATAAAATCATTGCAGATCAAGAGAAGATTAATGTATTAAATAGATCAACTTCAAGCATTCGGCATAGTTAATCTTACTAGAGATCTAAGTTTGTGGAGTGATATCTTTTGTGGACATCATGTTGGGAAGTCTTAAATTTTGTAGATAGGCGTATCTTTCCTTAAATTGTGATAATACTATCTTAAATGATTACTGCCTACTTTATTTTATGATAATTTCCTTTAGAATTAATAGTTGTGGTTGCTATGTTTCATAATAAGGGAAATTCTATATAAGTAATTTCTTAGTTGCAATAAATGTTCTCAGATTTGCATTTATTTGCTTATTCTCCTACTTGTATTAATCGAGCCTCAAAATCTATTTGGTAGGCCTATAAATGCAGGACAACTTCAAAGATTGTTGGGCACACATTTGAAGTTACAAACTTTCTTTTTCATAGGCTCATGCGCTCATAGGATTTGCATCAATAAAAAATGACGGTCTCTCTCACATGAGAATCAAACAACAAGTAGATTTGAGTTGGAGGATTGGACATTGAACTTAAAAGAGCATTTTTAAATGCTTATTGTAATAGTCTAGAGTGTTTATTTACTACTTTTGTTTTCTATTTTTAGCCAACTAGATCAATTTGGGTTTAAAATTAATCATTGATTGATTTTTTTTCAAAGTTGGTTAATATTGAACCTAGAAACTTATTATAATTTTGATTTGGACTAAAAATTGAACAACAAATCTCACACTTCAAAGTTGATGCTTAAAAAGAACTCATTTTCTTCTTTGAAGTTAAAATGAACAGGTGCATTTGGTGTTTTGTAATTTTTTTCACAAATTAATATCATTTAAAAAGGCGTATGCACTTCACAATGATCTTGAGAATCAAAAGTCTTCTTGTGATATTAAGTTGTCAAAAAGATTGCCTCCACATTTCGATTTGGGTTTAAAATTGAACAAAGCTTGCGAGTGTGAGTGGAGCTTATCACGTGTGTTCTCTCTTTGTTTCTCAACAAGGATTGATCGAACTACAGATGTGCTTGCTTGATTTTTTTTATCTCTAGAAGTTCTTCCTTGTGGGAAAAAGTAATCACCCAAGGGAAAGATCCAACCGGGAACACGCTAAAGCCAAGCGACTTCCACCTGGGATATAAGTGTGGATACTTGAGGAAAGGAAAGTATCACGAGTATTGTTCCGATGAGAAGGGAAGCAATGGTCTCTCACTGTATGGATAATCCCCCATGAATGGAATGCTCACATTAAACCCCTTGTTTAAAAGACCAAAATCCTTAATCTATTTGTTGGTGCAAGAATGGTCGTTCTGAAGCCACCCCACACTTTTACGGGTCTTAGTAGAGATGAAAAGTATGTCATGTGAGATTCATGGGTACTGATGCTTGGATAACTCAAGAAGTGAGCTCAATATAAGGGGTAGCCTATGTGGTCAAGCATCTAACCATCCGCTAAAAGTAGGCATAGCTGGACTTGTCCAAGTGGGGACTCAACAAATATTGTCTCAAATATCCATATGATTGTGCATGTTCTTGAAATTGAAACACTTTGCTTAATCATAAATGTTGGCAAACAAACACTCAACATCATCATAAAATTTCAAACCCTTTAGGGAGAAAATACCATTGACAAAGTTCAAGTGTTATTGCTTTTCCTAGGGATTATATCCTTAGAGGCTTCTAAACATTTGGATTCATATCTCAATTTTCTCTTCCTAAAGTCAACACTAGGAAACTATTGCCTTAATTTCCTTGATTTAAGCATAATGGACTTTATGGGATGAAAATAAATTGGGACTTAGACATTTAGTTTGAAACCTAATCAAGAGAGTGTTTGTGGTAAAAAGAACTCATTAAGAAAAGTTAAGAAATAATTGGACCCCACACATGTGCTTGGTATCTTTTGGTCATATGGTTTTCATGCAAACATTGGTCTTTTGGTTTGAACTAATCTTAAGGTAAAACATGTTCTTCAAAACCTTGGTCTTGTAAACAAAGTCCCTCTTAGGTTCACATAGGATCAAAATCAACACTTTCATCCATCCTCAAACATCAATCAAATCCCATCTCACAAACAACTCTTAGAAATCTTGGAAATATCATTCATACTAGACTTTTGGTAGAATCCTTCAAATCAACATCAAAATAACCTTGTTTGGCTAAGTGTGTGTGGATGAATCCTTCCTCATACATCTAGTTAAATTTTCATCCTCATGGACAAGTTTATTCCAAGATAACATCCAACATCTTAGGGGTTTACAAGTCCATTATCCAAATCAAATCAAATTCAATCCAAATTAAAGAATCCAAAGAATCTTAATGTCTAGTATTCCTCTAAGGGTATTAAAAGTTAAACACCCATATCATTCACCACTTTCATCCTTCATATCATGATTGGTCCTAAATTCCTTAGAGGTCAACTAGGTCAAAACACAAGAAAAACATGGAATACAAACTTGATTCATACATCATGAGTAATCCAAATCAACCAAACTTTCAAAGTCTTAGAAAACCAATGGGTTATCAACACTCACATTTATACAATCCGTACACAAGATCATCATCTCCTACAAAAATCAATGGCACAAAAAATGTGAGTATAGGGTATGTGCAGGATCATAATGGAAAAAACAGGTCCTTAAGTGGCAATAAAATTTAGAAAAATCAGAGTTAGGCAACTTGACATAAAAATTTGAATAAGTTATATATATTATTTCAAAAATATGCAAGAATAGAATCTGTAGAAAATTGAATGTAGTTTCTAAACTACTAGGTTTCTTTAAAAAGTAAAAAATCTATTTGGTGAAAATTTGAAATTTCAATGCAGTAGTACTTAAATTTCAAGGAAAAAATAAGAAGTAGGTGTTTGTCTAACCACCCTAACCACAATAAAATGATAATATTTTAGATATAAGTAGAAGACTCATGTCCTGATGTGATACATATTTTTTTGTATTTTTTTTCCAAGTAAATAATTAATTATGAATTTTTTGTTACAACTTTTACAAAATATAAATACTCGTATGTTTGGCCACCTTAACTTGGTCAAAACTTCATGAAATTCAATTATTATTTTTAATTCTATAGTATACGAAACATAGAATGTGACACATGTTTTGGATTCAAAAAATGTGATACCATTTGAAAGGTATAGATGTTTTTCAATCAGCCTACCAATGAGGACTTTAGTCATAATTCAAATAGAAAATGAATAATAATTATTTACTAAATTCAAATTAACACATAATTTATATTGGTGGAAAACTGAGAATATCCTTTAAAAACCCTTTCTGTTTCATCAATTTTGGATAAAAACAAAGTCGTCAGCCACATGGGCCATCATATCACTTACATATTGCCACTTTTTGGCCCATCATGATCCTGCACACACCCTATACCTAATCTAAAGTTTGGAACACCCTTCCCTACGGTATATTTAAATCCAAGTCCAAACCTACAAATTTATCAACCAAACAATCAATGCATGAGTCTTCAACAAAAAAACATTATCCCACCAAATCCTTACATGCCAAATGTGAGTATACCAAGTACAAGTTTACCAAACATGAACATTTCAAATCCACACTTGGTAAACTTTGGGATAGACATGTTTGTGAATCATACAAATGTTGTTCAAAGTCCAAACAAGATGTTAACAACTCCATGCATTAATCCAAGTCAAGGTAACACCATGCAAAATCAAGGCAATTTGTAATTCCCAAACACAACAATGTTCAATTTCAACCTATCATGCCAAATCTAAGCATCACCCCAAGTGAAAACATTGTCCAAAATCAATTTGTGCATGATCCCATGCAAACACCACAAGTGTACATTCCAAATCTACTTGAACAAAAGCCAAATCAACTATATAAAGGGAGTCAAGATCAAAATAAGGAACTCTGCTAGGGCTTGGTGCTCTATGAGGTCATTTGTGGCCCCTCCTACGTCATACTGCGCTTTCTGCGCAGGAAATTGCTTCCTACGGTCGCATTTACTGCGGTTTTTAGGGGTTTATTATGCCTCCAACCGGATCTAACCCGAAAATTCTTGCTGGTGTTAGCGGTTCAACGACGCAGTTTGATGGCTCCCCCTCCGAACAAACACCCTCGAAAATTTGTTCCGAAAGTCTTTCACGAGGTAAGCATTCTGATGCCCCTGCTGATGTAGTTTTACCTTTACCTGATTTTGATTATGCATGCTAATGGCTTGAACAACACACCCTTGTGGGTCACTTTGTTGGGAGGACTCCCCCCGAAAGTGTGCTAAAAGACTGGGTTAATAAGGCCTGGGCCCCTCATGGGGTCTGCCTTGATATGGTCCAAAATCTGACCAAGGGCTTTTTCTTGTTTCGCTTTGCGGAAGTCAATCATGTCCAAGCTATTCTGGGTCATGGACCCTGGTATTTCCGTTCTTCCTTATTGGTTTTCCAGTCCTGGACCCAGGATTTTGCTGTCTCAGAGGACACCAAAATGCGTGTTCCAGTCTGGATTGAGTTTCCCAGGTTGCCCTTGTCCTGTGTGCCCTTTTTACACCATATTGCCTCCTCTCTGGGGAAGGTTGTTTGCATTGAACCTGATAAGTTCTTTCAAGCCCATCCTCAAAAGAGGGTTTGTGTAGAAGTTGATTTATCCAAGGATTTGAAAGAGTCTGTTGACATTCAAATCGGGGATATTCGCCACTCCCAGAAAATCACATATTTTAACCTACCCAACACATGTTACCGATGCTAATCAGTTGATCACAAGATCAGGGACTACCCTTTGTCAGTTCCCCGTACTGCTTCTCAGCCACGGGGTGCTGAAAAGACTCGTCAGATAGAGCCTTCAGCTAAGGCAGACACAAAGTGGACTTCAGTCACCAGCCGAAAAAGTAAGTCGTTAGGTGCTGGGTCAGCTCCCAAAGCCCCGAACCTGACCCAACAGGTTTCAAACCCTTCAGAGAAGGGGACTGCTACTCCCGCAGGAGTAGCTTCTGCTATTTTACAGCCCAGGCCGAAGGCCGCGCCTTAGCCTGCTACGGTTTTATGTGTTCAACCGGCTTTGTCCGCCACTGGGGAAACTCAACAGCGCCATTATAGCTGGTCTCCTCCATAGGAAGAAGGTGAATATGTGCCATAAAAGTAGAGATTCCCTCCCTCTCTTCAACCGGGTTCAATTCCACAAGAATTTTTGAAGAATAGCTTCTCTTCCCTAGGTGAAGAGGATCGGGATTCTGCAAGCATGGAAGATTTTCCATGAATTTTCTCTCATGGAATGTTCGAGGTCTCACAGACCTCTCAAGGAATTATTCGGTTAGGAATACTTTGAAGAATTATCCTGAATTTGAGGTGCTTTGTCTCCAAGAAGTTAAAATTTCAAGTTTTTTGCTGGCCTCGGCCTACCGCTCCATTTGGCCAGCCAGCAGTATGTTTTGTACCATGCATGAGGCTGGTCATGGTAGAGCTGCTACTCTTTTGGCTCCGCGGTTGCTTCCTTATGTGGTGGACCATGGGGTGGACCCCTCCTAGTGGGCTATCTGGATTCTTCTCAATATTGAGAACCATTCCTTCGGGATTATCAATATTTATGCCCCTAATGATAAAGTGGAGCATTGTTTGCTTTGGCGCTGGATTGCTGATTCCTTGCCAATCGCCACCTGGTTGCTCTACGGGGATTTCAACATGGTTGAAATGACGTATGATAAAAATGGTTATGTTCCTTTTCATTGGGCTGCGGGCGAAAGGGAGGTGTGGTTTTAGATGCGCAATAAATTGGGGCTTTTTGATCCCAATCTGGGCTATCGCCATTCTCATTCCCTCTGGCACACCTAGTGCAACTACAGGGCTGGTTCTGATAGATTTTTTAAGTGCCTTGATCGTGCCATGATCTCGGCTCAATCCTTTTTTTCTTTCAAGAGCTCTGCCTTGCCTGTGAAGCCGTTAGTGGATGTGACCCTTTCGAATCATTTCCCCATTCAATTTCGCATCAAGTGGGCATCTTGTCAACCTCGCATGTGTAAGACTCAATTCTTCTTGAACACGTCTTTGCTCCATCATAGGCCCACCCTGGCCCACATTCTTCGAGTGTGGAATTTAGAGTGTCATCCTTCTGGTAGTATGAGTTGGATTGCTTGGTGGAATGATGCCATTATTCGTACTACGTGCTTCCTACGCATTTATGGGCGACAACTTGCTATCTTTCGTCGGTGTTCTTATGAGGCCACCACTGCTGATTTGCGTGCTGCCACAGAGGCCTTAGCGGCTCGTCCTTTCTCCCCGTCACATCAAGTCCAGGTGGGGGAATTAAGACATCAGAAGCAAGTGGCAGATAGCTATTCTGCCAGGGGCATGCAAATCAAAGCTCAACTCCACTAGCTCAAAATTGGTGACTATGCCTCCAAAGAGTTTTTTTTAGCTCTTCGTGCTAGGCACTCTTCCCCGAGCATTAAAGCCATCAAGGATGGTAATCAAGTGCTCTCTGAGCTACCTGACATTCTTTAGGCTTTCGTGCATCACTATGAGCATGTTTTCATGGCTCAGGACCCCACGCCTGTGAGCCAACAAGCCCTTCAGAGTTGCCTTGCTGATGTGCCACATAGGCTTTCTCTAGCCCAGATTAACTTTTGTGATCAATTATTGACAATTGATGATCTCAAAGAAGTTGTTTCCTCCATGGCCGATGACAAGGCTCCTGGGATTGATGGTTTCCCTTGTGAGTTCTATAAAGCGCTCTAGGACTATATTGGGAGTGATCTTCATCATGTTTATCTTGAAGCTTTTCACAACAATTCTTTAGGTAATTTAATAAATAAAGGCAATATTAAATTCATACCTAAGTCTAGAGATCAGGAGGATATTTGTAACTGGCGACCCATCACACTTCTCAATGTTTCTTATAAAATTATTGCCAAAGCTTTGGCGCTAAAAATTTGTCACCTCCTACCTCAGATTGTGCATCCTGAGCAAACTGGATTCATTAAATCTAGGTTCATTCTTGACAACATTATTGCTATTTGGGAAGGCATGGAGTGGGCCTGGCATTCGAACCAGAAAGTTGTGTTCATTAAAATTGATTTTGCCAAAGCTTATGACCATATTGAATGACCTTTCATTCTTGCGATGCTACAGGAATTGGGTTTTGGGCCCCATTTTTTACAATTTGTTTGCACGGTTTTTTCCGATGCCTCAGCTTGCATCTCTATTAATGGCCGCCAGTCCTCTACTTTTGGCCTTTTTTGTTCTATTCGCCAGGGATGCCCTCTTGCCCCTGCCTTGTATGTTCTGGCAGTTGAGGGCTTTGGTTATCTCCTGGCCAATGCTATCTCCCACCAGCGTGTTAAAGGAATCACTCTCCCAGACTCTCAAGAACAGCTTGTCAATGGGCACTTCGCTGATAATTCTTTTCTCACTCTTTTAGAGGACGAAGGATCGATCGCTGCTGCCCTTGAATGTCTTGATACTTTTTGCCTTGCATCTAGTTCTGCAATTCAATGGCACAAAACCTTATGCTACAGACAGTCAGTGCTTCCCACTCCTGCGTGGCTTCAACCCTACAATTGGAAATTGATTGGTCAAGGTGAAATCTTTCGATTCTTGGGCATTCCTTTCGCCTTCTAGGCTTCCCCTTAGGAGCTCTGGCAAGCTGTGCTCTCCAGAGTTGAGCAGAAGCTGGCCTATTGGGTAACCAAGCCTCTCTCGCTAGCTGGAAAATTTCAGATGTGTTCTAAAATCTTGGCTGTCACCCACGTCTACTACTCCTCCTACTAAGCTCCTTCTAAAGTAGCCTACAGCAGGCTTGAGAAGCTGCTCCGCGATTTTCTTTGGGCCTCTTCCGAGACCCATAAAGGTTTCCATCGGGTTGCTTGGGAATTTTGTTGTCTTCCCAAGGAGTCAGGGGGGCTCGGCTTACTTTCCACTCAATGGAAAGGGACTACCCTTTGTGTCAAATGGATCATCCATGCTCGTACTGGGGATGAAGCCTGGAAAATTCTCCTTAGACATTGTATTCAGTCTGGGTTTCCTGTTCACAGACCCGCCTAGAAAGGAATCGGCTTTCAAACCCTTCTGGTTATGAGGGAGTTGGTTCAACTTATGGGCTCCTTTGTGGCCAAAATCATTTGGCGCTCTTGGGAGACTATTAAGCCCTGGCTCCATTGGGCCGGGGCCGGGTTTCGCGATGGGTTTTCCATCAACCAACATAATCTTTGGTGGTCTCCCCTTCTGGCCCAAAATGGGCAGCCCCTGGCCAAGTCGCCTGGGCTCAAAGCTCTCCGTTTTCATAAGAAAGGAATTCAGACTTTGCACCAGCTCTTCCACCGGCCTACCATGAGTATTATGCAATGGGATGCTTGCAAAACTTAGTTCGGCCTTCAAAACTAGGATCATCCTACTTTTGACGGGCTGGTGAATGCCATTCCAGTAGAGATTCTTCACAAAGTTGGTATTCGCAGGAACAAACCTTGGTGGAAAGACTGGAAGTGGTTTCCAGATACTCCTCTAAGGAGTTACAAGTCGCGGCTCGGTTACAGGTGGCTTTCACCCCATTTCCCTATGCTCAATTCTTTAAACCAGAGGTGGCTTCTTAACTCCTCGGCCTTTACTTGGCGAAGGAGGTTTGATGCAATTTGGTCTACAATTGTTAATCCGAAGCTGGCCCACTTTGCTTGGTGTATTCTTTTCCAAGGCTTACCTGTGGGCTCTCGACTAGTTCATTTGGGGGTCTCTGACCCTTGCTGCCCATTTTGTGGGCAGCCTGAAAGCTTCAAGCACCTTTTTTGGTTCTGTCCCAGAGCTCAATAGTTCTGGACTTGGATTCATGATTTCTTTCGGCCTTTAAGGCCTGAACCCATTTCATGGCATATGGTTTTGCTGGGGAACCCACCTAGAACCCTGGCTAAGTTCACCCAGCTTTGGCACACTTTCAGAGTGAAAATCCTCTTCAATATCTGGAAAGACAGAAATGCTTGTATTTTTGCTCATTCACATTTAGCTATTAATGTATCTCTTTATGCTAAAGTAGTTATATGTTTTAATGTTATGTTAAAGATTCAAGTGCAAGCCAACAAGGTTGCACTGGAAGTGGCTCACCTACAGGTTCTCCTGGACCACTGGGGCAATGCCCCTTGTACTATGGCTCGGATTCCTGACTCACCCTCCTCCTCCCGCCATCTGTCGCCCTCTCGGGGCCGGAGGCGGAGTGACTCCACGCGGGCTCGCTCCCAGCCTCCTACTCGGAGGGATTCTCAGCCTCCCAGATGGGCTCGTTCCCCTTCGCCACGTCCTGGTCAGGGCTGGCACTCTAGTGGTGCGCCGAGGAGTAGTGGTGGCGATTCTGGGTGGCCTTCGGATGCTCCTCCTGTTTCTGGCTCTGGTTGGCCCTCCACTGGTAAAAGCTTTCCACGGCTTGCTCTCTCAATCTCGCCTCATCGTGAGGATAAAGATAAAAAGAATGATGATGGTTGGGGTGCTCCTCCTGATGTCACTCCTAATCCCGCTGATGTATGGGGGAAGCATATGGATGACCAGGATCCCCCAGGATCTACTAGCACTGCTTTAGCTGCTTAGTTTATTTTATGTTGATATTTCTCTGGGCTAGGCCCATGTGACTCTTGTTTTATTTGCTGGGCTGGGCCCATGTGACTCTCGAGGTGTGCTTTCCTACCACTTGCCCCTTTTTTGTGAATTTTGTATCATTATCTCTTTTATTAATAGATAACTAGAAAATTCATCAAAAAAAAAGAAAAGATCAAATTTCACTAGATCAATTGCTTCAATTGCCAAACTAATTGAATTATTGAGCCAAGAGACATCTTCACTCCAAAAGGGTGATCCCACAATAGTGGTTTACAATTTTTGGCCAAACTGGACACTGAAATAAATTGTTTTAACTAAATCTACAGTTTCGGGCACCTATAGCGACTAAACCGTGAGGAATTTGAAGATGATGCAAACTAGAGTTTCATCACATTTTGTCTATAGATTCTAAAAGTATTCTTTTTCAAAAATTTTGGAATCAGATTGCACTTTTCTTCCATCTCCCTTGAAAACTAGGTTTTTTCAAAAAATAACATTTTTAAAAAGTGACGCACATTGTGTAACGCATAACTTTTTTTCCATGAAGGATACAATTCTAATTCTTTTGAATTTAGATTTATAACTCTGATATCTAGTGCTTCCACTTGGTTAGATAGTTTTTTATTGAATATTTTTTCTTTAATCAAGTTTCAAAGTCAAACCAATTATAATTCAGACTTAATGCGACCATATAACGCATTAATTTTTTTTGTATATATCAAAATTCAAATTTTTTTGTTGGATCAAGGACTTTAATATCTGGTGCACTCATATTTTTAATAATCTACTATTTTTCCACATGTGTAGAACAAAGACCTTCATTTTCAGTGAAAAACCTATGTTTAATAAAACTACAAAAAAAAATACATAATAAAACCAAAACATATTAAAATTATATTCATTTGATAGCTCGTTTCAAGGGCTACCTGATTCCAATTAGGTTTGTGAAGTCTCCTCTATTTTCATGTTCAAATTGAGCTCTAAAGTGAAAAAATTTAGGTTTTTTTTGTGTTTCAAGGGGAGAATGAGGGATAAGGGGGGTTCGAGCGAACCCTGATTTGGGTGACCCACCCTTCCTAATGCATTTTTTTTGTTTTTTTAGCAAGAAAGATTCAAATGGTTTCACTCGAACCAATAGGTTCGTACGAGCCCCCAAAATCACATTTTTTTGTCTTGGGGTCATTTATTGTGAGTTCTCCTTCCTCATTGGAATTGTAAACCACTTTTGTGAGTTTACCCAAAATCAATACACTCTTCCATTGGTTAAACCATGTCATCAAAGCATTGTGTTGTGTCCACAACCACATCAAGAACAATATCTCCAATGTCAAGAGGTTGGATATCAAGATCAACAACATCAACAAAAAACCCAATCACCCCATCTTGAAGATCAATCACCACATCTCAAAGATCAATCACCACATATTGAAGGTCACTCACCACATCTCAAAGATCAATCACCACATCTCCAAAATAAATCACTACACGGTCAATTTAAAGTACAAGTATTACAAGGTAACAAATGAGAATACACACCACTTGGGAAGCCAATCAAATTGGTCATGCAACAGTTGGTGCAAGAAAAAATCATCACAATTCCCACCTATGAAAACTATAAAGAGCCCTTAGTGAAACCACCATGGTACAATGAAAATCACCTTTGTGATTTTCACAAAATAAAGGGACACACAACATCAGATTTTCTTCGACTAAAAAATATCATCCAAGACCTTATTGATAAAAAAATAACAACTATTGGGGACAATAATCAGGATTCAATGGCTAGTGATTACATTGACAATCTCTCCACCACAGCTATTGAGGACCATGATCAAGATCTATCCATCAATGAGCACCTTGAAGATGTTTCCACCTCATCTGATGATCAACTCAACATACATCAAGAGTCACTTTTTTTTCATGATAAAAACCCCTCAACAATATTCGGCAATGATGTATTTCAAGGAGTGTTATAATTATTTGATCCTATTGACAGGTATGTGTAGGATCATGATGGGCCAAAAAGTGGCGATATGTAAGTGATATGATGGCCCATATGGCTGACGATGTTTTTTTAACCCAAAATTGATGAAATGAAAAGGGTTTTTAAAGGAGATTCTCATCTTTCCACCAATATAGATTATGCTCTACTTTGAATTTAATAAATAATTATTATTCATTTTCTATTAGAATTACGACTAAAGTCCTAATTGATAAGCTGATTGAAAAATATCTATAGCTTTCAAACCATATCACATTTTTTAAATCCGAAACATGTGACACATTATATGCTTCACATACTATAGGATTAAAAAAAATGAATTTCATGAAGTTTTGACCAAGTTAAGGTGGTCAGACATAAGAGTTTTTATATTTTTTAAAAGTTGTAATAAAAATATCATAGTAAATTATTTACTTGGAAAAAAATTACAAAAATATATGCATCACATCGGGACATGAGTCTTCTACTTATATCTAAAATATTATTAAAAAATATTATCATTTTATTGTGGTTAGGGTGGTTAGAAAGACACCTACTTCTTATTTTTTCCCTAAAATTTAAGTACTACTGCATTGAAATTTCAAATTTTCACCAAATAGATTTTTTATTTTTTTAAATAAAACTAGTAGTTTAGAAACTACATTCAATTTTATACAGATTCTATTCTTACATATTTTTGAAATAATATAGATAACTTATTCAAATTTTTACGTGAAGTTGCCTAACTCTAATTTTTTGAATTTTTATTGCCACTTTAGGGCATGTTTTTTCCATGATGATCCTGCACATACCTTGACATAATCCATGATCCATCAACCAATGATGATGTTGAAAATTTCTCTACACCACCTAATGAGTTGGAAGACATATCTCAAGATTTTACCCCAAAACATGATCAACTTTCACCAAAGTCTAGCAATGGTCCTTTCCATGACATATTCACAGTCTTTGACCTCATGGTTACAGATACTTAAGGAATCCTGAACTCGAAATTTGATCCAAGTCCACTCAAAGATCAAGAGGATATTGAGTCGCTTCCCATGTATAATGACGACATCCAAGAACCCTTTATAAGCAATCCATCCTTTGAAACTGGCCCATGTCCAGAACTTGATCCAAAGCATGTCAAAAGCAATTTCAAAATTATTCAAGATAAATAATTCATATATCCAAGCTACTACAATGATCTAATGGATACTCTCCTATCTATACAAAATATCATAAACAATGATCACATCCATATAGCACATACTCCTCCATCTACACATGAGATGCTTTCTTTGGATGGAAACATATGTGATCTTCATTCAAAACAAGATTCCTTTACTCCTGACATTATTACACAAAAAGAGCAGGTTATCGATTCCTACAGTCAAACTAAGTTTTCAACATCAGAATCAGATATATCCCAAATTCAGACTGAGGACATAATCAATAAAGATATCCAACATTATCCACTCAAGGAAATAGGTCAAACATAATAGGATATTCCAAAGTCAGCAGAGCAGCAAATTCTAATAACATCATCTACAGTGATCATTTATCAGAGAATGCATTCTAAACAAGAGCTCTTAGAACATGCAAAATCAAAGCATGAAAGTAATATTTCCACAATATAGGGGGAAACTACGTCTCAAGAAAAAATCAACATAGGGAGCACGAAGAGTCCCTATGGTGAAACTAATGTCAATACTACAACTAGCCATGTCACGAATCTTCATCCACCCATCATCCCATCCATAAATTGGGACCAACATCAAAAGAAAGATTTGAATCAAAGCACAAAGAGTGTTATCAAAGAAAAAAAAGAAAAGCATGAAGGACAAATCAAATACAAGTGGATGCAAAAGAATACAAATAAAAATTATCCCTATCAAACTCCATTAGTCAAAGAAACTATGGGAAAAATTAAAAAAGGAAAAAGTATCCATCAAAGAGGTCCACAAAAGCAAAAGAAGGTGTCTCAAGCAATGTACAAAGTATATCAAGGAGTTGGTCCTAATTCTATTCACACTTCCGTATCCACCCATTATTGCTCACCATTCCAAGTTTGGAGAGTCAAAGGTTCCAAACTATCAACCAATCCATCTCCTATTCCTAAACACACAACACCATCCATGACTCCATGCATGATATCTAATTCTTACATTGACCATGTATTGGCATCCACCCTTTATCATAAGGATTTAGAAGGCATCCTATTGTGATGTGAGCGCAAAGATAGAGTTAACTCTGGTATCAACAAAGCAAACCAATAATCTCAAAAGTTGTATTCAAGTGCACATATCTTGGCAAAAAAAAAAATTCAAGTAGGATATCAATGGAAAATTATGATAGAAGCATCTACATTGACACCACTAGGAGGTTCAACATGATCTTAAATTCTTTCAAAAAATCAAAAATACAAAAAAATAAAAACTATGAAAATCCAAAAAAAATCAGAAAAAAAGATTAAAAATAGTAAAGAGAAAAATCATCCTCCAGTGAAAACCACTATGGTGGTGCTTTGGACAGGTACCATGATGAAAACCTGGCAAACAGGTGTCATGTGTAGAATCAAGCATCTACATGTGCTAGTTTAGGTGGAAGCATCTTATCCCATCCATAATAAAACCAACATTCCATCCACCTTATCCATAATAAATCCATTCATCCATGAACCATTTATCTAATCCATTTTCATCCATCTACATCCATAGTCCAAGTTATCTTAATCTTGATGAAATTCTAGTGTACACTTTACACTTGCTTATGGTAAACATCTTGACATGAGTCATTTTCATTTATCCTATCCTATGCAACATTATTGGAGACATGAAGCATTATCCAAATGAGCATTCCTTTGTTTGAGCACCTTATCTTATCACAAGATAATCCTTGGAATCCTTTGCATGCTTACCATATACATCCACCCATACACCTATCCAGACATCCATTCATGACATTCCATACATTGCTAGACACTGGGGGTAGATATTTACATCTTGCTTCGGGAATAAATCTTGATCTATATCTTCCAACTTATGTGGTGATCCAAACATTGGAAAACATAAAATCAAATTGGCCAAAGCAATTGTCAGTAAAAAAATCCAAATCACTAGCCCATGGCATATTTTGACAAGAAGACATTCCTTATCAAGCTTCATCTTTCATCAAACATCAATCCAAACAATCACTATCAATCGCATCTAATTTTCACATCAAATGTTGCATCAAATCATTCAAAAAAATTTTGTTTCGAAACCAAGCTTCAAAATCCTAATCAATCAAATCCAATCAAAAAATATCATCTCAGGATATCCTTCCCAATCCTTGTGTTGCTTAACACTATCCTTGCATTGTTGTGTATCCTCAACAATGTTATCATCATCATCTCAAGATATCCTTCCCAATCCTTGTGTTGCTTAACACTATCCTTGCATTGTTATGTATCCTCAACAATGTTATCATCATCAATCCATCATCATCTAGGGATATCCATCCCAATCCTTGTGTTTCTTAACACTATCCTTTCATTGTTGTGTATCCTCAACAATGTTATCATAATCAGTCTTTATCAACCAAATCCAATCAATCCATCATAATCCTTGTGTTCCTTAAACACTATCCTTGCATTGTTGTGTATCCTCAACAATGCTATCATCATCAATCCATCAATTAGATCAATCAACCTTAGATTGGTTTTCAATAAGATCCCAAACAGAGCTCACTGATATCATCACACATATCCATATCCAAATCGTCAAAATCATGCGAAAATCCAAAAACATCCAAAATCATATCAAAATCCAAAAAATTCAAAAAAATAAAAAAAGTCAAAAACATAGAATTTGAACTACGTCGTCTCTGAGCTTAAATGTAGGAAAGGCTAATCTTTGATTAGCCCCTGAGACACAAAACACAAAAACATTAAGAAAAAAACACAAAATCCAAAAACATTTATAAAATCTCATAAAACACAAAAACATTGGGAAATTCAAAAATTAAAACATTTTTAAAATCTCAGAAAATACCAAAAACAATCTCAAAACATTTTGAAAACTTCAAAAGCATCCAAATATTTGAAAAAAATCCATTCATCCCATCTCGCTTTCACCCACAATAAACATCACTCATAATAAATCATCATCATCCCCAACCTTTGGTGAAACAGTCGAAAACAAGTCTAGCAGATTAATAGAGAAAACTCAATCGTCAAAGTCTCAAGTCTAGGTCAGTACATAAACAAGTTGGTCAACTCTTTATGTCAATAGCCTATCCTCCAATCAGTCCCAAATAAATCATCTGATATCATCAAGTCCTAGGATGCATCCTTCCTACAATGGAAATCAACATCAGGCATCACTATAGTTTAGTCTTGGCTAGCGGTATGAAGAACATTAGCTTGTTTATTTACTTTATCTTTGTTTTGTTGAGTTATCTTATTACGCTCATTCCAATGACCTCTCAATGATGTCTAATCAAAATGATTTAGAGAAAAAGGAATGTGGCAATGATCATTATCTTTTTATCTACTTTGCTTGTTGGATATTCTTGTAATATAACTTGGACATGCGTGCTTTTCTTGGTTTGTAGGGAGGGTGTTTTAGGTGTCTTTTTGACCACATAGGAAGACTTTCTTTTCTATGTTTTGGTCCGAGAGATTTGAAATATCTTAACTACATTCTGAATAAGGTTTTGTATGCCAAGTGTGAATAAGAGTACTCCTATTTTATTGTCGAGTCAAAGTCCATCACACTAGGTGCAATGCCATCCTTGTTGTTTATACCTTGATGCATCATGCCTACGTTTATTATCAAACACAAGGTAAGTATCCCTTTTAAAGTCCCAATTCTTGATAAGAAAATTATCCATCTCTCATCATCATCTCTAATAAAGTTGGCTTGTTGGATCCTCTTGTCATCATCTCATTTCTTCTTTTCCGCGCTAACATCATACTAGGATAGTTAATCATCCTCGTCATTGCATCCATCCTGCATCCACAAACCATCAGGATACTACATAATGCATATCATATCATATAGAAAGTATTAATCATACCACATGCATTACATTTTCATCATTGCATAATATAGATCTGTTAGTCTAAGCATCTCATAAACCATACATTCACATAAAACATCCATTACATAATCATAAAGGCATCATCACATCATCCATCTCACATGCAGTGCATCATCATTTTAAGTTGTTTAGGATATTATAGATTGGTTATTCTAAGCATCTTAAAACCATCTCATTTGCATCATCATCATAACCATCCATATGTCCATCTTGAATGTCTTTGTTGTGAGATCAACCCTCAAAATGAACTTTTTGCTCGATCTCTCGAGGGGGAAATGTACTAGTACACTTCTTTCTGCTGGGGCATCCGAAAAAATCAGCAAATTTTGATCTTGGCAGTTTATTCTTTGAACCAACACAATAGCTACATTGCTTCAAACAGGGGAAAAATGTAGACACGTAAATTATCCTGATTAATAAAGGATGCTTGATTCCGACCTACTAACACCATTTCTTCTTTAAACATCCTTTTGCTAAGTATTTAATTAAATAACCCTTATTTAATTAAATTCATCAAATCCCTCTTTTAATTGAACAAACTAATCTTTATCATCATATTCGTCTCTTTAATTAAATAAATCAAGTTTATTTAATTATCTCCTAAAGTTATCTCTTTAATTAAATAAATCAATTTTATTTAATTATTCTCCTAAAGTGCCTTTATTTAATAAAATAAATCCAAATGTTTAATTAAATCTCTAATGTTCTTTATCTTCTCATTTAATTTAAATAAACCCAAATATTTAAGTTGAATTTCACAATCAACTAACCTCCATTAAAATTAATCAAATCATGATTAATGCTAATACTAATCCTCCAATTATCTAGATTTTACAACTTGCACAATAAATCAATTTATTTAATTTATTATTTCTTCTAATTACTTTCGAAAGGGCATCAAGATGGAATATTCTTCAAATTTGAATTTTCCCTCCCACATGTCTTATCCTCCAACATGGCATTAACTCCTCTTACATTGTCTTTTACATGTCTCCCACATGGCATTTAAGACTCTCTCTTCTCCCTCCAACAAACCAATTTTCAAATTTCAAATTTGAACCTAATAGCATTTATCGTGCATAATGATCAAAATGTTCACAACCTCCCTCCATTGGAATGCTGACAAGTGGCACAATGCCATTGGATTGTCTTTTATCCCACATTCCTCCTATCTTTCATTCTTTTATCCTTCTATTCTATAAATAGGGGATTCTTCTATTAATTTGAGGGACACAACTTGATACACAATCTCAAGCATTTGCATCATGTTCATCATATCACATAGCATCTTCAAGGAATTTCATCCATCATCCAAGAGCTTAACAAGGATTGGGAAAGGGCTACTTTCCACATCAAAGTAGCACCAATCCACTATGGGATATGGTTTGATCATGTTTTTATGTGCTTTCATTTAGTTGTTTTTGTTCTACTTATTTTGTTTGCATATTTTAACATGATTAAGTATTTCATAGGGATGTTCTATTTGAGTTGCTTAATTTAACTAACAATGTTAATAGTTGTTTGTTTTGACCATTTACAGATTTTAGCATCCACAATTTAATTTGGTCCACTCTCTTGAATTTTGAATTAAATTATTATTTGATTCAAAATATTCCCTTTGTCACATTTCTCTATAATTAAATAATTATTTTTAATTATTTAATTATGCATTGGCCACCTAGATAAAATAATTTTATTATTATGTAATTTCCACTCACCTCTTTATCAGTTCCAATCTTATCTTCCACATCAATTCCTTATCTATCCATGCCTCAATTAACCTTCACCCTTGATTGAATTATCTTTAATTTAATCTTGATTGTTCATCCTTATCACTTTCCCTAATTTAGCCCTAACCCTGTTTCATACCTCATCATTTAATATTGGCCATTGATTATTGACATTCAATCGTAGCCTTTCATTCAAAATTGTCTTTTCTATAAAAGACCTCTTTCATTGTCATTTCTTCATCTTAGGCATCTTAGACATCTTGGAGTATCCACAAGCTTTCTAGAGTCATCTTGCTATCTTTCTATCAAGTCATCAAGTCAAGTGCATCCATAGTCATTTAGAATCTTGAATATTTTGCTTTGTCATTGTCATTGGGCCTATTTGCATACTCAAAATCTGAGGGAAATTATTATATTCAATAAAAATGGAGAAGTGAAATGAAGTTGAATCAATGGTGGCATGAAGATTTGGTAGTATTGTTTTATGTTTTGTCTTTATGCTTATTTATGCTTCATTGTTTATTAGGGTTTGATTTATATGCATTACTGCCCAACCTTTAATATTTTAGCCCTGATTACAACATCCTTTTCTTGGCGGCGTCATTGGGTTTGATGTCCTCCAAGAGTGTGATATTTCTTAGCGCACGAATTTCCTCTTAGTGGTGGCGTGACACACTACATTCCCTAAGAAACTGAATCTCTTACTCTTTATTTGTCCTCTCTTGGGGACATTATGCATGATGTTCCCTAAGAAGAAGACCTTACATGAACTAAGTAAAATCCCTTGGAACAAAAAATATTTTACTTGCAATATTGTTCATAAGTGTTTAGCATAATACAAATTGTTAACCTTGTGAAGCTTGAACCCTATTCAAGGCCACATAGCGTAACACACCTTGCTTTCCAATGGAGCCTTGCCTTGTTCATAGGTGCTTAGCATAACACAACTTTTAAATCCCTGTGGAGTACCCTATTCAAGGCCACCTAATATAACACACCTTCCTTGCTAGTGGAGCCTTGCCTTGTTCCACTACCCTAGAGTGAGCACACAACAAGAAGCTTAGATGTGTTATGTGCCGCATCAAATAGTCTAGGCCTGATCTTCTTGGTCTTTGATGTTGTATGGTTGAGTGTCTTTTTCATTGTTGGATTCATGTGTCTTGAGTGTCTACTTTAGTATGAGTTTGATGTGGGGTCATAATCTCACTAAAGTGGGGGATAAATGTAGTGGAGGAAAAAGTATCCCTTTTTCACATTTAATTTGGGAATAAATAATTAATAATAAAATGAGCTAGAAGATGCTTTAATTTAGTGTTGCAATATGTATTTTACATATTCCAATTAAGTTTAGGGCCTTTTAATGAAAATGGACCTAATTGTGACTTATTTTTGGTGTTGTAAGGTGTACCTTTACACTTTCACACTTATCTAGGGATTTATTAATTAATTGAGGTTAACTTTCCTTGATTGGCCCCTTTAATTAAAATCCAAGCCTAATTAATTGCATTTTTTGAGGGATGAAACCTCACAAATAAATTCCATAACATAATGTTTAACATTGATCAATGTGAGTCCCAAGTAAGTGACTTAGGACTCATTCATCGTAGGGTGAATGAGTCCTCACTTAGACCTAGGATCCTAATTTCAAATATGGGTATGTGCAAGATCATAATGGAAAAAATAGATCCTGAAGTGGCGATGAAAATTTAGAAAATTAGAGTTTGGCAACTTGATGTAAAAATTTGAATAAGTTATCTATATTATTTCAAAAATATGTAAGAATAGAATCTATAGAAAATTGAATGTAATTTCTAAACTACTAGGTTTATTTTAAAAAAAAAAAAATCTATTTGGTGAAAATTTGAAATTTCAATGTAGTAGTACTTAAATTTCAGGGAAAAAATAAGAAGTAGGTGTTTGTCTAGCCACCCTAACCACAATAAAATGATAATATTTTTTTATAAAATTTTAGATATAAGTAGAGGACTCATGTCCTGATGTGATGCATATTTTTTTGCAATTTGTTTCCAAGTAAATAATTAATTATGATTTTTTTATTAATAATTTTAAAAAATATAAAAACTCGTATGTCTGACCACCTTAACTTGGTGAAAACTTCATGAAATTTAATTTAATTTTTTTTAATCCCTATAGTAGTTGAAGCATATAATGTGGTTTGAAAGTTATAGATGTTTTCAATCAACCTATCAATCAAGACTTTAGTCGTAATTCGAATAGAAAATGAATAATAATTATTTATTAAATTCAAAGTAAAGCATAATTTATATTGGTGGAAAGCTATGAATCTCCTTTAAAAACCCTTTTCGTTTCATCAATTTTGGGTAACAAAAAGTCATCAGCCACATGGGCTGTCATATCATTTACATATCACCACTTTTTGGCCCATCATGATCCTGCACATACCCATATATTTTTGGTGATTTTTCAATGATTTCAAATGTATACTCACATGTCACCTTGTGTTATTTGAATTTTGAGAATTAATGTTAAGATATGTATAAATAAGAGGCCATTTCATTATGTTTCACACTAGAACTTAATGTGACTTCATGAGATCTAAGTAGAGCATTATCAAGATCATTCAAGAGCATTTTCAAGGCATTAAAGGGTAGAATTATTGAATATTGTTGCAACAATCAAGATCTTATTATCATGTCAAAGCTTTCTTGCATCATGCATGTTGTTTGAGCTAATATGGTGATGTAGAGTTCAAGATCTATCCAAGCATATAAGGGCATTATTTCAAGAAAAGTTTCAAGATCAAGATTCACATCCATTGAGGCTACTTCATGCTAATTTCAGATTTGAATTCCAAGGTTTAATCAATGGTTTGGTGAGTTGTGGCATTGCTTGTTCATTGATCATTTCCTTCATGCTAGTTGATTTCATTTCAAAGTTTAAATACTCAAACAAGGTTTGACCAAGGAAAATCCCCCATCGCCAAAAACAACATTTTTCTCCTATTGTGTTTGTGTTTACAAATTTTAGGTGAAAGATCCTTTGAGGAGAAAAATTAAAGAAAGTTGCAAAATTGTCAAAGTTGCAAGGAAATTTGTCATTTCACGGAAATTCTTCTATAGGATTTATTTGCAACTCTCTGACAGTGAAAATCAGGAATTTGGGAGTGTAAACACAATAGAAGAGAACCCCTAAATCATTTCTATAGAGCCTCAACCATGACCCATTCAACATAGGGAAAATGAGTCCTTAGTGAGCTTCAAAAAGGCACTTTTAGTGATTGGTACACATCATTCTCCCCTTTCTAGATCTACCTTTTGATTGTTGGTTCCATTACTTTTGAGTACAGTCTTTCATTTATATTTTATAGCTTGAATTTTAGAGTTTATTTCATGGTTTTAATATTTCTCCCAAAAGTGCTATTTAACTCATACCCTCGTCCTTACATAAAAGGGAAATTTGCAGATTCATACTTTGATTTGATTCACCTTTTGGTTATTAGTCACTTCATGGTTTTGATTTTATTTCCTTGAATGAAATAGTGGAAAATAGGGTTATTTGTTATCATTTTGGTGAACTCCCTTTATCATAACCCCATATTTTTCATCATTTCACAATATAGGAATGATTATGTAAGAGCATCCCAGAGAATCATATCACATCTTACTACAATAGCTAATTTTCCCTTACGGATTGGAACGAAGGAAGAATGGGGAGTCTATGACAACATACCTAGGTGTTGACCCTCACAACACTATGATTCAAAAGAACCCTTCAACATAAGATCACCCCAACACGTAACCTAGACCTAGACCTATTGGAGGAAATGTTTGGAATCTCCCCATATATTGTAGATTCTTCATGGTTCATCACAAGATGGATATAGGGCAACACTGATCTGAATTACGTCTGCAACCATCTACACCTATGTTTGATGCTTCTTCAATTCTTTGGGATCAACCTAAAAATTTCATTGGACATCAAACTTTGGACTTAAATGAGGCTAACGGGTATGTGTAGGATTATGATGGGCCAAAAAGTGGCAATATGTAAGTGATATGATGGCCCATGTGGCTGATGATTTTTTTTTACCCAAAATTGATGAAATGAAAAGAGTTTTTAAAGGAGATTCTTAGCTTTCCACCAATATTAATTATTCTTTACTTTGAATTTAATAAATAATTATTATTCATTTTCTATTTTGAATTATGACAAAAGTCCTGATTAATAGGCTGATTGAAAAACATCTATAGCTTTCAAACAGTATCACATTTTTTGAATCCAAAACATGTGTCACATTCTATACTTTGCATACTATAGGATTAAAAAAATAAATTGAATTTCGTGAAGTTTTGACCAAGTTATGGTGGTTAGACATAAGAGTTTTTTATATTTTTTAAAAGTTGTAATAAAAATTTCATAATTAATTATTTACTTGGAAAAAAATTACAAAAAAATATGCATCACATCGAGACATGAGTCCTCTACTTATATCTAAAATATTATAAAAAAATATTATCATTTTATTGTGGTTAGGGTGGTCAGACAGACACCTACTTATTTTTTCCCTGAAATTTAAGTACTACTGCTTTGAAATTTCAAATTTTCACCAAATAGATTTAATTTATTTTAAAATAAATCTATTAGTTTAGAAACTACATTCAATTTTCTACAGATTCTATTGCTACATATTTTTAAAATAATATAGATAACTTATTCAAATTTTTACATCAAGCTGCCTAACTCTGATTTTCTGAATTTTCATTGGCACTTAAGGGCCTATTTTTTCCATGATGATCCTGCACATACCCTAACATGGATTAATCCTAATACTTAGAGCTAGTATATAATTACTCTTTGAATTCAGAAAAAAGGGAAAAAATAGAGGATGGAGTTAGGAACTAGGGAATTAGATTTAGGAATAATTTCTACATTTCTAGTAGCAAATAAGCTTGTGGTGGCCTGTGAGACAATAGGTGTGGCTTATGGAGCTTGTTGTGATTTTTATTTGAGAAGGCTTTCATACATGTGAGCTTTATGTTTTCAATCAATAAAGTCACATGTTGTACTTTCAATTATCTGTGTTGTGATGAATTATAATACAAGGCTAGATATTCCATTCCAAAACCTCCATCCTTGACTGCATCAAGTGGTATTAGAGCAAGATTTGAATGCTTTGGGAGCACATGTTCCATACGAATCTTGTGTGGACATATCATTGTTCTAAGGTTGACTACAAATGTTTTTAGTAGAGTGCTAAATTGTGAGACAATTGCAACAATTGCAACCTTGTAGCCAAACCATCAACCTTGTAGCCAAACCATCAACCTTGTAGCCAAACCATCAATTTGAAGGAAAGACACCATCAAGGAGGATGATTGTGATGACCAATATTGCCAAAAATATGGAAATGTGAGGTGAGATGAGGATAATGAAGAACCATTTGGCTGCTATTAAGGAAGATAGATGAAGGGGTCTAAATCTTAGACCAGGAGAAGATAGCAATGATGAGGAGCCAAGGGCTCTAAAGAAAAATGAGAAAAGAAAAGAAGAGGAGGAGCTAGATCAAATAAAAAAGATGAAAGCCATCACTACGATCAAGAAATGACCAAGAATCGAGATCCCTAGTTATGTCGATAGATTGAATCTAGAGGAATTTATTGACTGGATAAATGAGATGGAAGAATACTTTGAGTATGAAGAAGTTGGAGATCTAGACAAAATCAAGTTTATGAAAACCAAATTGAAGGGATATGTTGCACCATTTGGTGGAAAGTGTTTCTGATATGTGGTTTTCATTGATGTCAACACTATTAGCATTGTTGCATTAGAAGCTGTATATGTCGAGGATATTGAGAAAATTGTAATAAGAAGTGCTACAGGTTGTCAATGGTGAAGTGAAGTTCTTTCTGTCAGTGTGTTCTGTACATTGCTATTCTGAGGTTGTGGACTAAAGGGTTTATTTTTGAGTATGTCTAGTTTATCCATGTCGATTTTTAGAGATCCGCATGAATATTTGATAGAGTTATGGTGATTTTCATTTTGATAGTTTTTTATGTCGCTTCAGTTAGTGTTCTTGATTGAGGATTATGTGATTTCAGTAATTTCAATTTCCGTGGATGCTTCTCTGGTGTTTCATGATGCTTGTAGATGTTTCTAGTTCATTATCTATCTTTTAGGCATGTCTGCATTGATCATTGTGGTCTTGATCTGAGATTTTCTCTTGCGTGTTCATGTTTTTCATGTTCTTGGCCGACAAGGTGTTGAAGCGTGTTGTGGATCTTCGAGGAGAAATTAATTGAAGTGTTTTTGTGTTGGAGATGTTTTTTTTGGTCTTCACTATTTTATGGCTGACCTTGGTTGATTCACATGAATAATTTTTATTTATTTTGGGTCGACTATTTGTAATTATTTTATTATCTTTTTGTGGCCGACTTATAGCGATGTAATTTCTTGTTGAGGATATATAAGAGTAATTGTTTGGAGTGTGGAAAAGGTGAAAATTCAAAGTGTATGAGTCCTATGTGTAAATAAAGTTCAGAGCAAAGAGTGAAGAAGTGTTCATGTGCTTAACCAAAACTGTAACTAGACATTATCAGATGCTATTTTTTTAGTTCAAATCTATATGGTTTTAATCTGAATCTTTTTGTAAGATAGTGTGTCTTCCTTGGGTAGTAAGCCTTGTTGTATTTGAGCAGTGAACTCTAAGCAGTGTGCTTGAATGCATGTGCATTCCCCATTCATATTTCCTTATAGTTTTAACAGGGTATATTCTTGTGGATTGACCTCCACCATGGTTTTTCACCTAACAGGGTTTCCACGTAAAATTATTGGTGTTATGTATGCTTCTGATGTGTTGTTCATTTATGCTTTCATGATTAATGACCATATCTGAAATTAAGGTTAATAAGTTGAACAATTTTGAGATTCAGTGACAACTGATTCACCCCCCCCCCCTCTTAGTTGTCTGCCCTTCAGTTGCCAACAAAAATAAGTTCAATTGGAGATAAATTGGAGAGGGAAGGAGAGGATCAAAAAATTGGAAAGGATGGTGGTGAAACTAAAAATTTAATTTATACCCATAGATTATGAGCTAGAGATGTTGAAGTTGGTCAAAAATTACATATAAGAGTTCCATAAGATGATCATATGTCATAGTGAAGCAAGAAGGGAGAAGGTAGAACAATATATCAATGGTGTTAGAACCAACATCCAAGAGGAATTAAGCTTGGTCTGGATGACAACCATGGAGGAGGCCTACCATTTTTTTGTTTAAGGTGGAAGAGAAATTGGCTAGGAGGTTAGAGAAAGTTTTGAGAAGTAGGAGACAGAGGTTTCTAGAAGAGAGGGGATGAAATAACAAAATGATACCATATGCAAAGAAGGAAAAATGAAGAAGCCCTTATTGAAAAGAGGAACAAAGGCCCAAAGAAGATTCCCATCACAACCATAGGGAAGGTGATGACTCCCACATAGTAATGAGTACTAGAAGACTAAGGAATGATTCAAAAGAGAATCATTTCAGAGAAATTGTTTCAAGTTTAGAGAAGTAGGACATTGTGCCTTTCAATGTCACCAAGGAAGTGCGAGGAAGTAAGGGAAGTACGCTGTGAGGGAAGCCTATGTGGAGGAGCAATCAAATAGATCATCTAGAACCATCAAGAATCTAGAAAAGGGAGAGTCATTGGTCTTGAGAAGGGTCCTATAGTAGACTAAAAACACAGAAAAACTAACACAAACAAAGAGCCTATTTTAGACAAGGTGCTAGTTGAGAGGTAAGTGTTGCAATTTTATCATTGACACCAGTTGTACAAATAACCTAGTTTCAGAAGAGATGGTTTGGAAGTTGAACTTGAAGAGGATGAAACACCCAAACCTTGATACCAGATAGCTTGGATTCAAGATGATGATAAAATACTGGTAAATGAAATATCTCTCGTTGAGTTTCATATTAGATCATATAAGGATGAAGTATTGTGTGACAAAAATTCAATGGATGTCTGCCATTTGTTGTTGAGAAGAACTTGGTAGTATGATAGGAAGGGTATAAATGATGGTAGGAAGAACACCTACATGGTGAAAATGAATAGAAAGAAGAATATTTTGATTCCCCTTGATGAAGAGTAGAAGGATGTGGTATGTGGTGACACCATGTTTTTCTTGGTGGATGGGAGGAATTTTTTGGATGGACTGAGACATGCGAACACACTTCTTCCTTGATTATAAAGAAGTGTGGTAGTGAAGGCACTGAGAGTGACATAAAAAAAGGAGGAGAAGTATTGTAAAAGGAGGTCTTACTATTCCTGAAGAAGTATTAGGACATTGTGTTAGAGAATGTTCCAGAACGACTCCCACCAATCTTGAGCATCGACCATCACATAGACCTCATACCTAGAGCTAGTTTTCCAAAAAAATCAACACACGAGATGACACCATCAAAGAACACAAAGTTGAGCAGGAAGGTGCAAGAGTTGTTGAAGAAGGGATTGATCTAGGAAAGTCTAAGCCCTTACATGGTACATGTTGTCTTAGTGCTAAAGAAGGATGGAGAGTGGAGGATGTGTACATATTCTAGACCCATCAATGATATCACTATCAAGTATCAAATTATTTTATTGAGGATGGATGAAATCATGAACTATCTAAGTAGAGCATGATATTTCACCAAGATTGACCTCAAGAGTGGATACCATCAGATCAAAATCTGAGAAGGCGATGAGTGGAATACTGGATTCAAGATCAATGAATGATTATACAAGTGGCTAATCATGCCCTTTGGACTAACCAATAGGCCAAGAACATTCATGCAATTGATGAATAAGGTGTTGAAGGAGTTCTTAGGTAAGTTCCATATTGTCTACCTAGAAGAAATATTGATTTTTAGCAAGACAAATAAAGAACATCTGCGACATATCAGATAAGTGTTTCAACGATCAAGAGAAGTGAATTTGCTGATCAATATCAAGAAATGTAGTTTCATGAAGACTGAGCTAGTTTATTTGGGATTTTCTATCTCTACGGAAGGATTGATGATGGATCTAGAGAAGGTGAGAGAAATTGTAGAATGGTAAACACTAATAGACATTGGGGACATAAGATCCTTTCATGGCTTGACAAGTTTTTATTGGAACTTCATTGAAAACTTTAGTACTAGGGTATGTGCAGGATCATGATGGGCCAAAAAGTGGCGATATGTAAGTGATATGATGACCCATGTGCCTGATGAATTTTTTTACCCAATATTGATGAAATGAAAAGAGTTTTTAAAGGAGATTCTCATCTTTCCACCAATATAAATTATGCTTTACTTTGAATTTAATAAATTATTATTATTCATTTTCTATTTGAATTACGACTAAAGTCTTGATAGATAGGCTAATTGAAAAACATCTATAGCCTTCAAACAGTATCACATTTTTTGAATTCAAAACATGTGCCACATTTTATGCTTCACACACTATAGAATTAAAAAAGAAAATAATTGAATTTCATGAAAGTTTGACCAAGTTAAGGTGGTCAGACATACAAGATTTTATATTTTTAAAAAGTTGTAATAAAAAATTCATAATTAATTATTTACTTGGAAAAAAATTACAAACAAATATGCATCACATCGGGACATGAGTCCTCTACTTATATATAAAATATTTTAAAAAAATATTATTATTTTATTGTGGTTAGGGTGGTTAGACAGACACCTACTTCTTATTTTTTCCCTGAAATTTAAGTACTACTACATTGAAATTTCAAATTTTCACCAAATATATTTTTTTATTTTTTAAATAAACCTAGTAGTTTAGAAACTACATTCAATTTGCTACAGATTCTATTCTTACATATTTTTGAAATAATATAGATAACTTATTCAATTGTTTACGTCAAGTTGCCTAACTCTAATTTTTCTAAATTTTATTTCCACTTAAGGGCCTATTTTTTCCATGATGATCTTGCACATATGCACTATTTGCACACCAATGATGCAGAAAATGAGAGGAAATCAAAAGGAGTTTAAGTGGACATATAGATCACATAATTGTTTTGAGTTGTTGAAATAGATGGTCATGGAGTAGCCAGTACTGGCCTTAATAGATTTACACAAGGTCTTTCAAGTATATTGTAATGCTAGTGACAGTGCCATTAGAGTAGTTCTAAGCCAGGAAGGGGGGCCTATTACATACTTCAATGATAAGTTGAATGATGCCCAAAAAATATATTCATTATATGACCAAGATTTCTATGTCACAATACAAGCTTTGAAGAAGTCCAGAGACTACTTCCTACTAAAGGAATTTGTGCTATATATACTAACCACCAATCTCTCCAATATTTGAACTATGTCAAGGAAAGTTGAATAAAAGACATATGTAGTGGGTAGAATTCATGAAAATCTACATCTTTGTCTTGAGACACTAGAGTCCAAGAAGTCAAACAAGGTTGCAGATGCACTAAGAAAAAGGAGAAACTTGATGACATACATGAGGGTGGTAGGGGTGGGATTTGATGAGTTGAAGCACATGTATGAGACTGATCCTAACCTTGTGGAGGCCAAGAAGGAAAATAAAGAATCGATTCCCATTGATATAAGAAAATGGTTGGACTATTTTATTTACGATGGTATGTTGTTCAAAGGGAACTAATTGTGCATCCCCATGAGCTTGATTCAAAAGAATTTGATCAAGGAAAATAATTCTGGAGGATTAACGAGACACTTTGGCATTGATAAGACTACAACTTTGGTAAATGAGAATTACTTTTTTCCTCAAATCTACAAGGATGTCATGAAGTTTGTTCAAAAATGTAGGACCTATCAAGTAGCTAATGAGACTAGTAAGAATACCAATTTATACCAACCTCTTGTAGTTTCAAAAAGACCTCAGGTGGATCTTAGCATGGAATTTATGCTTGGACTATTGAGGACTCAAAGAGGACATGACTCCATATTTGTGGCAGTGGGCCGATTCTCCAAGATGATGCATTTCATCCCTTGTACGAAGATCCATGATGTAGTACACATTGATGACCTTTTCTTCTAAGAAGTGACAAGACTACATGGAATACCGTGAAAGCATTATTTCAAATTGGGAGACTAAGTTTATTGGATATTTCTGGAGAACACTATGGAATAATATGAAGACATGCTTAAAGTTCAAGTCCAAATTCCACCCCTAGAAAGATAGACAAACAAAGGTAGTGAATCGAAGTTTGGGGAACTTGCTCAGATGTTAGGTAATAGATAAGCCTAGAAACTGGAACTTAACCTTATTGTAGGCAAATTTTGCATACAATAACTCAGTAAACCAAAGTATAGGGAAGTCATAATTTGAGATTGTTATTGGATTACAACCTAGAGGATTTGCAGAACTTAGAGACATCAACTTATAAGATAACATGACTGCAAAGGAAGAAGAATTTATAGACCACATGGAGGTTGTGCACAAGCAAGTCAAGCAACATCTGGATAACATGAACATTTGGAAAATAAAAAGTTTTGGAAGATGCCAAAAAACACCATACAAAGTTCATTGTTGGAGAGGAAGTCATGGTGTATCTCTAAAGGAGAGGCTTTTAGTAGACACATACAACAAGCTAAATATGAAGAAGTTTGGACCATGTAAGATCCTTTGAAAATTTGATTCCAATAATGCCTATGAGGTGGAGTTACTAGAAGATGTTAGCATTTCACCAATATTCAACATTATAGACCTTTGTCTATTCCATAAAACACAGTCAAAAGGAGACAATGCAAAAGCCCCTCACCATGACCAATTACCACAACAACCAAAGTAGATAGAGAAAATTTTGGATAGTTAAACTAAGTGCAACACTTGAAACAAGGAATATAGGGAATATTTTGCCAAGTGGAAAGACGGGCCTAAAAAGGATACAACATGGATCTCAAAAGCTGAATTGGAATGATGGATAATTTTTGGAGCTGACAACATGTGAGGTGCACTTTTCAAATAACCCCGAGAGTCTGATGCAGGAGAATCCTAAAGAATCATATTGCATATTACTGCAACAACCAAGTTTCCCTTGCAAATTGGAATGAAGGAATAATGAGAAGTCTATGACAACATACCTAGGTGGTGGCCCTCATGACACTATGATCTAGAAGAACCCTTCACTAGAAGATCACCCCAATGAGCAACTTGGACCTATACTTATTGGAGGAAACACACATAATCTCCTTGTATCTTACAAAATCTTCATGACTCATCACATGATGGATATTGGGTAGAACCAATCTCGATCAGGTCCGTACCCATACACACCTATGTTCAATGCTTCTTCAATTCCTTGGAGTTGACCTACATGTTTCATTGAACATTAGAATTGGGACCTAAATGAGGCTGGCACAAATCAATCCTAATACTTGGAGCTAGTATATAATCACTATCTAAACTTAGAAGAAAGACAATGAATAGATGATGGAGTTAGGAGCTAGGGAATTAGATTTAGGAATAAGTTCTGCATTTAGTAGTGAATAATCCTATGTAACCTATTATAATATGCATTTGAGAAGGCCTATAAACATGTGTGTTTTGTCTTTTCAATCAATAAAATCGCATGCTTCTTTCAACTATCTTTGTTGTGTTGAATTCTACTACAAGGTTGGATATCCCATTCTAGAACCTCCATCTATGATTGCATCAAATGAAGTGAGGGCTAAGATCAATAAAAATAATAATTATTAGCATATATATGAAAATAAAACCTTAGAGGCACCAATAAGGGTGAGTAAAAGAAAATTCACACAATGTATCAAAAACCCTAGAATATAAACATACCTATGAAGCACACATATGAATGAAAAACCAAATCCTAATAAAATCATAAATAAATATATCATAATTATCATATTCAAAAAACCTATTTGGAAATAAGGATAAACCTCGATGGGTAGGAATTTTGGGCATCAAAATGGAATGAAACGAAATAATTTCTACTTGTATGACATAACTAATTCAAGATAATTAAGTCAAATGATAAAAAAAAACTATGATTAACCTAGATTATAGAGCTAAGTTGATAAACTTGTGATAAATAAACTCAAAAATTAAATGCAATGAATGGGCATTCTTAGCATTCAAACTATTGTTGAAATATTGAAGTTGATTATTTACAAGATTGGTTATCAAATGTTTTGAATTTTATTTTCTCAATTTGGTGGTTGTCTTGAAATGAAAATAAAGTCACAAAATTTCCTACAATTTGACTATGAGCACCTAAGGTTTGACCCCAATCAACAAAAAATCAAGTTCTAACATGTGTAGGTATGATTTAATAAAAGGTATTCTTAAAAATTTAGTGCAACTTGATCTCTAGTATTTTAAGAATCTTATGCAGACTATGGTATGTTTGAATAATGTTTGAGAATATGTCAAATTATTAGGGTCATGTTGTCTAGGTCAAACCTCTAGGTGGGTTGACTTTATGACTTTGAATGAATATTTGAAGACAAAATTCAAAGTGTGTAGGTGACTTATATGATTTTGATGTGATGAGTTCTTTTTCATTAGAAAATCAAAATGTGCTCTAGATTTTTTTATCCCTTTTCAAATATGTATTCTAATGGTATATTGAATGTTTGTAAATACAAAATCCTACTTAAAAGTCTCATTAATGTCTATCAAGTTAGTTCATAATCATGAGTACAAATAAGAAGAAAAGTTCACATTCAAATTTTAAATTTTAAATTTTATATAAATAAGAAGAAAAGTTGACATTCAAATTTTAAATTTTAAATTTTAAATAAATAAGAAGAAAAATTGACATTCAAATTTTAAATTTTAAATTTTAAATTTATTTCAACATACATTAAAATTGAAGTAAATCAATCTTAGACTACATAAAATTGAACCTTAAAATTAAAATATTGATTTCAAAATATATATAAATATAAATAAATAAACATAATTAAAAAATATAGTAAATAAATATAGAAACAAGTGCCACATAGTGGCCAATACTTTCCTTTGTAGTATTGTAATTAGAGGTTTGTAGAGTCAAAATAAAATATATGTAAATTTAATGAAGGCCAATAAAATTAAATGTTTTTTTTTTGTTAATTATTGTATTTTAGTTTGACTTTTGCTTTTTGTTTTGTTTGTTTAGTAGTGATGGTTGTTTTTATTTGTTAGTTCTTGCCTTGGCAAGAACTATAGCACCCACCTTGTGCTTAAACAATGATTATTAGTTTGTTTTGTAGCCAATCAAATGTACAAATTTTGTTACATAATTTCATTTACAAAATATTATTATTTTTCATATTTAACTTTTGTAAAGTAGAGATGCAATTTTTTTTACTTCATTTTTTTTTGAAAATTATTTATCACCAATTTTATTGGTCGAAACTTTTTAGCATAAACATTTTAGCCAATTTTTAAGAAATTTTTTAAACTCTTCAAAATTAGTTTACTTTTTTTTTTTTCTTATTGATGAAATAAGAGTGAATGATTTTGACTTAAAAATTATACAATTGAATCATGATAAAATGAAATAGTTTGATATACTTTGAAAAATACTTCATTTTTATCACCATTAATCAAAACATTGCTCTCACTAAAATTTAAATTTGATAATCTTATGATTATATTTTATGGTAAAATAAAATTGAAATTTTAAGTACATTATATTATTTAAAAAGAGATATCCAATAGATGTCAAAACATTTATACATTCTTATAAATACATTTAATCATAACTTTTCTAAAACAAAATAAATCTTTTTTTTTTAAATATAATTTCAAATAAATAATTTAAAAAATTATATAACAAATAGAATAATTATAAATTCAAATCACCATTAATCATATTATTACTATCACCAAAATTTAAATTTGATAATCTTATGATTATATTTTATGGTAAAATACAATTGAAATTTTAAGTAGATTATATTATTTAAAAAGAGATATCCAATAGATGTCAAAACATTTATACATTCTTATAAATACATTTAATCTATAACTTTTCTAAAACAAAATAAATCTTTTTTTTTTTTAAATACAAATTCAAATAAATAATTTAAAAAATTATATAACAAATAGAATAATTATAAATTCAAATCACCATTAATCATATTATTACTATCACCAAAATTTAAATTTGATAATCTTATGATTATATTTTATGGTAAAATACAATTGAAATTTTAAGTAGATTATATTATTTAAAAAGAGATATCCAATAGATGTCAAAACATTTATACATTCTTATAAATACATTTAATCTATAATTTTTCTAAAACAAAATAAATCTCTTTTTTTTTTAAATATAACTTCAAATAAATAATTTAAAAAATTATATAACAAATAGAATAATTATAAATTCAAACCACCATTAATCATATTATTACTATCACCAAAATTTAAATTTGATAATCTTATGATTATATTTTATGGTAAAATACAATTGAAATTTTAAGTAGATTATATTATTTAAAAGGAGATATCCAATAGATGTCAAAACATTTATACATTCTTATAAATACATTTAATCTATAACTTTTCTAAAATAAAATAAATCTTATTTTAAAAATAAGACTTCAAATAAATAATTTAAAAAATTATATAACAAATAGAATAATTATAAATTCAAATCTTAATTACTACTATCTTATATACAATAATAAAAAAAATCATATTATTAATTAACAAAATATTAAATTTTTAATTAAAAAATATTAAACTAATGAACTCTAGTTGATGAGGTCATAACACAGATACTTCATCTCAATTTTTAAAGTGACTCGAATATAACATTATAAATAAATTCTCAACTATGGGATAAAGGATAATTGTATTTTCCTTAAAGGAGATGAACAAGTTGTATATGCCCCTCATCTATCATTGGGTGGACCATGACCCATTTCCTATTAAAAATTAATTAATTTAATAATTTTTGATAATTTTTAAATATTTTATTATTATTTTGATTATAATTTTTGAATTAATTGTAAATTATAATTTTAAAATTTATATTGCACGTATAATAAAAAAAATTGAATCACATTACTTTCAAATTTTGGTAGATTAATTTTATGCACATAAAATTATTGTTGAACATCATGACAGGTATGGATCTATACACTATGAACTTTTGCAGCTATGCCACCTAAAACTCTACTCTACATTGACCATGAAAAAGAGGTAGTATTGAAAAATTCTGAGGAGGCTATCAATTTTTTAGGGTCAAGCTCTCCTAGATTAACCCCCTAGAATGAGGATACCTAAGCGATCAACCAAATAACCCAACTTTACTCAAGATTGCGCCATTTATCAATATGTAATTATATTAATTCATTTCATTAGAATGGAACCAAAACTAAATGAGAGTTGGTATGGGTATGCAAATTTCACAATTACAATAAGTAAACAATGTTTTTGAAAAATATCCAAGTTTTTCTTTCCACAAATAAGTGTTTAAATGAAATTTTCTCAATTTGATTTCATTCAATATTTTATGTTCAATTATTTTTTATTATGTTAATTATTACTATTTTTCTACACATCTTGATTATAAGAAATAAGAATTACAAAAACATTTTGATTTAGAAAATTCTAAAGATTATGAAAGCATTTCCTTTGAAAATAATCAAATGATTGCACACATAAATCATATTTTCTAGAGTGAGATTAAAATCCAATTGCATTATCTACACAATTTATTGAGTCTTACACACTAATTTAATTTAAAGGATTATTTTCATGTTTTATTAGTTCAATTCTTTGTTGAAAAATAAGATATTCTCAAAATAATTTTTTTTAATATATTTTTTTAAAATCTTAATTTATTTCTAATTCATTTTTTTTTTTCATAAAAAATAGATGTTTAATAATTATGAAACATTTAAAAATGAATTACATTATTTATTAATTCTTAGAAACTAATTTTCAATTTTATAATAGAAAAAATACATAACCTACATTTTGAACCTCATTCATTTTTCGTTACTTTAAATCCATATTATTGATATATAATATCAAGTTAATTTAACTATTTTAACATACTCACTAACCCAAAATCTAAATAATATATTTAATATTTTATTATATTTAATTAATTTTATTCTTTATTAACTATCAAATCATTTCCACATTATATTTAATGAGTAAAATCTTTATGGTAAAAATACTAATATAATAAACATGATTTGATTTTTTCTTTTGCTTACCATACACGTATGTATAACTTATTTGTTTGGCGTGTGATGGTAGCTTAAAAAGATCATGAGGCCCAATAAAAGGAAGCATGTCTTGTGGGTGGTTGATGGTTCCTTTTTTACTCTAAGCTTAAAGACACTTTGTAGTGGGATCCTCTGGAAGTGGATTGCTTTTATTATTACTTCTACAATGTGGGTGGTTTCAAGTAATTTATTCAATAAATAATTTTAAAATTGAAGAATTATTTCAACAATAAAATTATTGTATCAAAAAATTAGATAATATTGATTGTTTATTAATAATATTGTAGATAAATAATATAAAATGTTTCTCTCATTAATCTATTGAATATTGAAAAGGATAAAATATGGGCTTACTAAAATGTTTGACTTTATTATAATTCATTATGTTTACTTTTACTTTAAAAAAATAACCTTTCTTAGGTTAATCTATATATTAATAAAATAATATGTTTTGAATATAAGCTATCAATTAAATTAATTCATTATGTTTTGATGTTTTTCTTCTAAAATTAAATTAGTTCACAAGACTAGTGTTCTATTTTCAATGAAATCATGAGTAAAGGAAAATCATATTTTGCAATCAAATAAACGCTCATTTTTAACCAATCATAACTATGATAAAACAAGAAGTAACCTTTGAAATGTCAAAGAGAGTCTTAGAACAAGACCAGAACATGTTTGTAAAATTCTACTTAAATTGGCAATGGTCTTCAAACAAGTTGAAGCAACATATTTCCAAGCTATAAAACTATTAAGAATATAATATCGATTGACTAATAATGTACATATTCCTCCATAACATTGCTTAAAATAAACAAGGTCAAACTTAACAAACACCAAAAAATAAAACATAATTATTCTAGAACTTTATTGCAGGAACTTGCTCTCCAGCTCTTGATTTGGTTATGTAATGTAAATATCTTGTTTAATGTTTTTTTTAATAAAATAAAGTAGAACTCATTATAATTTTATAGATTAAACATGAATGTAGAATACATTTAAATATTTACATATAATTTATATTATAGTATAATAATTTCATATATAAGTGATTATTAAAAAACAAATAATTATGATAAAAGTGATAAAATTATTATACTATAATGTATTATATAATAACATAAATTATATATAAATATTTAAATGTATTCTACATTCATGTTTAATTTATAAAATTAAAATGCATTCTATTTTATTTTATTAAAAGAAAATAACAACATTTATACTAGTTTATTTTTATTTTAAATATTTATAAGCAAGAACTTTTGTAATTTGATTGGTTGATTTTAAGTTTGATAGAAAATATAATAAAATGATTCTTCACTAGTACTAAAATAAAATAAAATATGATAATTATTAAAAAAATTAAAATAGAATATCTATAAATATACATATTTCAAATACATCTTAGTTTTATATTTTTAAATAATTTTAAAATAAAATATCTATTTATATAGATATTTATAATAATTATTTTTAATCTTTTATTTCATTATAATAACAATATAGTAATTATTAATTAGTGATTATATATATATATATATATATATATATATATGTATGTATGTATATATATGTATATTTAACAATTTTATTAAAGAATATAATAATAAATAATAAATAATATAATTATATATTTATAATTATTTTTTTATTATATAAAATTTACATTATATATTAATTATGATAATATATACTTATTAATTATGTAGAGTAAAAGATGTAATAATAAATAATATAATTATATATTTATAATTATTTGTTTATTATATAAAATTTACATTATTCTAATATATACTTAACTATGTAGGGTAAAGAATATAATAGAAAATGTCGAGAGACCTTCTAAAGATGAACTTAACAAGAAATCCCCCTGAAAATGAAGGAAATTGAATTATGAACATTCCTAAAACTTGTAAAAGACAAAATGCTGGTATTTCTCTTCTTGGAAATGAAATTTGAGTATCATAAAGTAATAAGCCTATTTTTCCAATGTATTCTTAATTAGTACAAGACAAAACACAAAGCCTATTTTTCCAATGTATTCTTAATTAATACAAGACAAAACACAAAACTCATTGAGATGTTTTCATGGAAATGTCCAAGTAAACAAGACTGTAGAAGAAATAAAGCTAATATCGTAACAGTTAGATTCTGTCGTATTTAATAATTGTAATTATCTAGGTGCGCAAGACCTGTGTTGGGGTGTACACCGTGATGATTTCACAGGATTCCTTAGGTGAACCCATGATTTCTTATATAAAGTGGGCCTACACTTTTCTCAGATTCTGTCATGTCTTGAATTATAGGAAGTAATCAACAGTTTTTTATGATGGTGTCTGCCATGATCATGATTTCTTGTATAAAGTGGGCCTACACTATTCCCTACAAGCAGTTTTCCAGAAAACCACGTCTACTAATTTAAGATTTTTGTGGTGTAATTGACTTTTGTGGTTGAACAACTCTCCTCAGACCCTTCTGCGTTTCTTCCACGCGGTTTCTGTATGGAAAACAGTCTTTGACCGCACTTTCTTCATTAGTACTTCCTCCTTTTACAAATACTTAGCACTTCACCTCCTCAACGAGAAGACTCCTTTCGTTCTACTTTATCTTTCTAGTTTTTCCCCCTATGAAAGTTGAAAATCAATTCCATGGCATCTACTTCCAGTTCTTCTTCTAGTTATCAGCCACACATTGAACATACACAGGCTTCTCAAGGGGCTGCTCCATCCCCATCTACTTCTGCTCCACTCGCAATCAGAACCCTATTTTCATCCCGTTTTAGTTGGTGTTCTTTCTTTCTCTCTTTGTTTTCAACGCAGTCCAATTCTATGGCATCTACATCTGCCACTAGTTCTCAACCAGAGAATGAGGTTACAAATCCTTTTCAAGGACTCACGCCATCTCCATCTGCTTGTGCTGCATCATCTTCACAAATGAGGAGGTAGTATGATGTATTCATTAATCATCGCGGGCCTGGTGTCAAACATACTCTGGCCACCACGCTTTATAGAATGCTGAATGAGATGGGACTGGGAGTTTTCCTGGACTCCGAAGAGCTTGAATTGGGGAATTCATTGCCAGGAGAAATAGAAAAAGCAATGTGCAATGCTTCACTTCATATAGCTATCTTTTCCCAAAATTATGTACAATCCCCGTGGTGTTTAGCGGAGCTGTTATTTATGATCAAAACAAGCATTAAAATAGTTCTCGTTTTCTACTATGTTCAGCCTGATGATGTTCGATATGTAAAAGGAGTCTATGTGGATGCATTTTTGCAGCATGAAAAGGGCCCGGCTTAAGTATCACACACTAACGATTTAGTCAAAAGTGTTTTCCATTTTTCCGTTTTCTCTTCCCCCTTCCATTGTTGCTGCACGGTTAACAACGTCACATCAAGCTTTCTTTTTTATTTATTTCTGACTTCCACGTACATGCATAAATAGGTGTTATTAGGTATGTAATGGACCAAAAACACATATATTTAAAAGGTAAAATTTTATTTTTATAATTTTTAATATATTATTTTTATTTTTTATTTTTTATTATAATTTTAAATTTATTTAAAAATATAAAATATAAATTTATTAAATAATATTTTAATTTTAAAATTCAATATTAAATAAATTTTGAAAGTTCAAAATGTTATAATACTATTTTAAAAAAATTATATTAATTTAATATATTTAATATTTTTTTAAAATAGTGGGTTAATTAATTTTGAAATTAAAATATTTAATATTTAATTTTTAATTTTTTAATTTGAATTCTAATTATAGAATTGGGTTGAGGTTAGTTAAAATCCTAAATTAAAATTAAGATTAAGTTAGAATTGAGTTGGGGTTAGTTAAAATCCTTAGTTAAAAATAGGATTACAATAACAAATAAAAATTAAGATAAAATAAAAATTTAAAAATTCTAAGGATTTAAATAACTTAAGATTTTAACTTACAACATTAAATAAATATTTTTTGAAATGTTTATTTAATGTTGTAAGTTAAAATCCTAAATTATTTAAATCCTTTAAAAAAATTTATTTTTATTTTATCTTAGGATTTTAATTGAATTCTAACTTGATCCTAATTTTAACTGACCCCAACCCAATTCTCACTTAATCCTAAGTTAAAATTAGGATTACAATTAGAATTAAATTAAGATAAAATAAAAAATTTAAAATTAAATATTTCAATTTCAAAATTAATTAATCCATTAATTTTTTTTTAAATATTAAATTAATATAATATATTTTTAAAAATAGTATTATAACAATTTTAAAATTTAAAATTTAATTAGTATTCAATTTTAAAATGAAAACATAATAAGAAATAAACATAAAATAAAAATATTAGAAAATAAAAATAATATATTAAAAATTATAAAAGATCAAAATAAAAAGGTCAAAAAGATTGATGTGACGTTATAAATGGTGTAGCAATAACAAGATAGATGTGACGCTATAAACGGTGTAGCAATAACAGACGGGGTAAAGAGAAAACGGAAAAATGAAAAACACTTTTGACTAAGTCATTAGTGTGTGATATTTAAGCCGGGCCCATGAGAAGAAAGCTAGATACACCTTAGAAAAGCTCTAGGAGTGGAAGGAGGCACTCAACAATGTCTCATATAATATTGGTCATCTTGTTAATAACAGGTAGTAAGTACTAATTACTCTACCTCAAGCACTTATCCTTTTTCTGACCAATCTTCTCTTGCATTCTGTGAGTTTTATAAATTCTAAACTTTTAGTTCCATATATTTTTCATTCCTTTATCGGTATGATGTTTATTCTATTTCTTTTATTGTTGTATATGCCCAGTGATGAGGACAGGCTGCTGAAGAACATTTCTTATTATGTATTGAAAGAAACTAGAAAGGTGCCATATGTGTTCGCACAACATCCAGTTGGTTTACATGAAGTTGTTAAATATTTTGAATTAACTACACTAGAATCTACCAAAACCCATCATTAGAATGTTCAAATTGTGGGTATATGGGGCATGGGGGGTTCTGGAAAAACTCCTCTAGCTAAAAAATTATATAACAATATTTATCCATCTATGGAAAAATCTAGTCTTATATTAAATATTACAGATGCCACTAGCAAAATTTTGTTGCATGAAAAACATAAAAAGTTCCTAAGCGACCTTGGTTTCAGAGATTTACCAATTGATAGTATAGAGGATGGGAAGGGGATTCTTGCAAGCAAGTTGAGATCTGTTCAGGCATTAATAGTTCTAGACGATGTGGATCATGTTGACCAACTGAATGATCTATTGCCTGATAAGGACGAACTGGGATTGGGAAGTTTGATTGCATTGGGTACTTTGATTGTGGTCACTACCCGTGAATTTGAAGTCCTTAGATCTTGGGGCATCTCCTTCATATATTAAATGAGACCATTGAAACCAATTTATACCAAACATCTTTTTTGTTGGCATGCTTTCTTACAACCATGTCCAACAGATGGATTTGAAGAGCTTGTTGAAAAAATCTCAAAAGCTTGTAATGGATTACCGCTGTCTCTGAAAGTCCTCGATGGGCAGCTTTATGGGGTCACTAACAAGGATAAATAGAAAACTCAATTTGATAAGATCTTTAGAATACTGTCCAAAGATATTAGCCAAAGGTTAAAAGTAAGTTATGATGTCATAGATGATGAAGAGAAGGAGATATTTTTAGATACTGCTTGTTTCGTCATTGGAGAGGAAAAACTTTGGCAATTGTAGTCTGGGACAAATCAGGGTGGAGTGCTATGTACAGTTTGGAACGACTTGCAAATAAATGCCTACTTGAAATCAATGATAATGATTGCATAATAATGCACGATCATTTAAGAGATTTAGGTAGAGAAATTGCAAATCAACAGTCGCCTTACCGTCTTTGGTTTCCCCAATAGATTATAAAATTTTTTAATGGAGGACAGGTAACAATAATAATTTCTTTGATTGCCTCAAGAACAATGACTTATAAACTACTTTTTCTCTACTACTTGTTTGATTCTAGTCTCCAGAAATTTTAAAGCTTGAATAATTTATTGATTTCATTATTTTTTCTACTTAAAAAGAGAATTGGCATTCGAGGAATAATGTATATAACAACTGGATGCACAAGAGAAGTTGAGGAGTGTTATCCATTTTCCCAGGGCAGGGAGCTCATAGTTCACACAAGAAGAGGGTATTATTTCCTTGCACCGTCTTTGCTTGGATTAAAAGAAATTCAGGTTAGAGGAGATTATTATAATGAAATAATTAGTGATATATCAAGACAACTTGTATGGCTTTGCTAGTTTGACATTGGGTAGAACAATCTGGCCTCACTGGGTTCATTGAAAAAACTGAGGGTTTTAGAACTCTATGGAAAAGAGTTTTCAGAACATTTCTTAGAACAACTATGGGAGACTAACAGTGATGTAAGTATTTTCTTTGTAACTTCTTAAGGTTTTATTTCAATATTTATATATATAATTGTATGTTTTCCATCCATCTCATGGACAATCTGTCTTAGGCTCTTGTGCAGTTAAGAGAGTTGGCTATTTCTGAATGCTATAATTTCCAAAGATTTCCAAAGTCAATAGGATGTCTCAAGAGTTTGAGAAAACTAGTTCTTAGTAAAAGTTATGGGAACAAGATGAGGAGCTTGCCAAATGAATTTTGCCTTCTCCAATCATTGGAGAACCTAGAGTTATTTGGGTGTGGAGAGCTATCATCACTATGTAGCAAATTTGGCCACTTGAGAAACCTGAGGCATCTTGATTTGTCTAATTGTGAGATATTGAGGAAGTTGTTAGTCTCTTTTAAGGACCTCACACTCTTGCAACACCTTAACTTACAAGGATGTTTTGAACTCACCATAGAGTCTAACATTCTAGAAAATATGATGAAGCTTGATTATTTGAACCTTTCCAAATGCAAGCAACTAGAGGAGTTGCCTCGTCACATCACAAATCAGGCATCCTTGAGAAAAAAATATTTAGGTGGTATCAATAGGTTAAGGGAGATACCATTGAACATCAGTCAGTTGAGCAAGGTGCGAGTGATGGAGAACAAGAGTGAGTTGCTCACAAGTTTGCCGACATCTCTTGGAGATTTTTCCTCCTTGATTGCTCTTATGTTTAGGGAATGTCCCAAGCTAGAATGTATACCAGACTCTCTGGGGCACCTTAGTTTCTTAGAGTTTTTAAAAATATCAAATTTAGGAGTGGAGTCTTTACCAAAATCAGTTAGGGAACTGAATAATCTTCAAAGACTGGATATTTATGTTAATTTATTGTAGCTTAGACAACTTTTTTTTTCCAATTCCAAGAATTATTATTTATTTCTTGAGACTTCTAGAAAGAAGTTAGTTAGATCCAGATAATTAATTATTTAATTAATTGATTCCTCTAGAGACTTCTAGAAACCAGTTAGTTAGGGTTTGTAAGAGTCTAATTAATCTTAGCCATTAATTAACACACACTTGAGATAGATTTGCAGTGATAGAAAATAATTTTGGAGTGGGAGCAAATAGTCTTTCAGTGATAGCAAAGGCACAGTGATAGCATTGGAGGCAGCAACAGTGGAATTTCAGCAAGAGAAATTAAGGGAATAATTTTTGGAGAAGAATATTGCCGAAGCTTTGTCAGTAAGAGGCAAGCAGTTTATGTATCTCTTGATTTGCTAAAGATTAATATAATTCCTCATCTACAGTACTGGTTTTCCCTCCGAGGTTTTTCTAGGGACAATTTGTCCAAAAATATTGTGTTTATTATTTTGAATGTTTTCTTCTCTATTCCTGTGGGTTTTATTTGTGAAGTTGCAGTTGTATTATTTTCCAATATTTGTTGTGAATTAATTTTTGGCAGTCAAATAATATTTATAGATAGGAGATTAATAATCAGTAACTACGATAGAATTTTCACATGGTATCAGAGCAAATCTGAGGGCAGAAAGAGCTCAGCGTAGGCACATGAAGGAAAAATTGAGGGTTTATAAAACCCAGTTCTACCTCTTCAAAATTATTTGTTTTTATTACTATTATTTTTATTTGAGATGGTCTTAGTAGGTTTAAGAGATCAAGAAAAATTGGATGGAACCTCAAATTTTGGCGTATGGAAAACCAAAATATTTTTATTGCTGGAAGAGAATGGTATCAAGGAATATGTGACCAGTGTTGTAGTTGTACCTACCGATCCAACATAGCTCTTAGGATATAAGAAGGTAGATTCCAAGACAAGGAGGTTGATTCTTGATGGTGTTAAGGATCATATTGTTTCGCATATCACAGAGTTGGATACAACGAAGAAGATGTGGGACACCATTTTGAATCTGTACCAGAATGCTACCACTAACAAGAAGCTGATTCTCAGAGAAAAGTTGAGGAATACCTGAATGAACAAGGGAGGAGGAATTACAAGTTACCTCACCAAACTTAAACTTGTCAAGGATGAGTTGGCAAGTGTTGGAGATCAACCAGATGATGACGAGCTAGTACAGATAGCCCTAAATGGGTTTACTAAGCAGTGGGATGTCTTTGTTCAAGTCATTAATGGATGAGACACCTTACTGAGTTGGGATCGACTATGGAGTGACTTCACTTAGGAGGAGCTTAGACTAAGCCTTGTTAGTGGTACCAATAGTAAGAGTCAGAAAAGAGAGGTAGAAAAAGAAAGCGTTGCCCTAGTAGGAAAAGGGAAAACAAAGAAGGGGTCTAGCAAAGGATGAAATCCTAAAGGTGAGAAGAAGGACTTGTCTAAAGTCAAGTGCTATGGCTATCACGAGTTTGGCCACTATGTCAGCAATTGCCCACATAGGAAGAAAGGCAAGAAGCAAACGACAGTTTCAGCAAGTGCAGATGATCTCTTTAGTAGAATGGAGGATGAGTTTGCACTCATAGTTTGTATGGTTAGATCAACCTCATCGGGTGTTTGGTATATAGATAGTGGGGCATCATTTCATATGATAGGAGTTAGAGAATACTTCTCCAGTTACATGGAGGAGGACATTAGAATCTAGATTTCTATGGGGAACATGTCCAAACTAAATCTAGTTGGGAAAGGGACTGTTCTATTTAAGAGGGAGAATGGCAAGTTGATTCTCATTCATGATGTGTTGCATGTGCCAAGCTTGGGTATGAATCTGATTTTTGTATCTATCCTTTAGGATAAAGGCTACAATGCACTCTTTAGAAGGGAAAATGTATTAATCAAGCACAAGGATTGGAAATCACCCATAGCTATTGGAGTTAGGAGTGGCCGACTTTATAGGTTGCAGTTTGATACTCATAAGGTACTGATGAACAACAATAATTTTAGAGATCATGGAGAGCTATGGCATAGGACGATGGCCCATATACATCATGGAGCACTTAAAATGCTTTGTGAGACAGTGACAGGTGTTCCAAAGGTGAGCACAAAGCATGATGATGTATGTAAGGGATGTGTGTTGGGGAAGTTTGTGAAAGTAGCTTTTCTAAGGAGCGACACCAGATCTAAGGGTGTTCTTGATCTAGTACATTCAGATATATGTGGACCAATTTCAATGAAGTCTCTTAGAGGATACGAGTAATTTGTTACTTTTATTGATGATTTCTCCAGGAAGACCTAGAGATACTTCTTGAAGACCAAGGATGAGGTTTTCAGTCATTTCCAAGAGTTCAAAGCTCTTGTGGAGAATTCGACAAGTAGGAAGATAAAGGTTCTTTGGTTAGACAATGGAGGTGAGTACAAAGGGAAAGAGTTCTAGGAGTTCTGTACTAGGGAAGGAATTAAGAGAGAATGGACTGTTCCTTACAACCCGCATCAAAATGGGGTTGCTGAGAGGAAGAATCAATCTATATCAGAGGTGGCAAGGGCTATGTTGTATGACTAGGATATGCCACGTTACTTATGGGCAGAGGCATGTAGTACAACAGTATACATACATAATAGGGTTCCACATAAGGTATTGGGCAAGATGACACCAAAGGATGCGTTCTCAGGGAAGAAGCCAAATGTCATCCACTTCAAGATATTTGGAATTTTGGCATATTGTCACAATCCAGGGGCTACACATTCCAAGTTAGATCAAACTACAGAAAGAGGGTAGTTTGTGGGGTACAACGAGACCTCAAAGGCATATTGGATATTTATTCCAGGGGCTAGGAGGATTATAGTTAGGCATGATTTCAAGTTCATAGAGGACAAGGCATTTAGAAGGTCCAGAGATTTACCAGCAGATGATTAGAGTGAGTAGCCAACAAAAGGTCCAACGATCAAGCAATCAGATCAGGGACAACGAAGCTCGAGTACAGTGACTAGTACAAGCATAGGTTCAGGTGTTGAGAGTTCACAGAGTATGGAGCAACAGATGCAACAAATCCAAGAGATGTATCAGGAACACATGGAGGTTGATACTTCATCCTCTACAGTTGGTAGCAGTAACCAACAAAAACAAAGAGATACTCAGGAGTTTGTGGGAGCTTCTAGGACGAGTAGTAGGCAACGGAGACAACCAGCTAGGTATAATGACTATATGGCTTTATTTAGTCAGTTGGTAGATAGTGAGTCTTCCAACTATCAGGAGGCCGCACAACAACAGGTGTGGCGAGATGCGATTGTTGAGGAATATACCTCAATAGTGCAAAACGATGTGTGGGAGGTTCTTCCTAGACCAACAAATAGGACAGTGGTTGGATCACATTGGATCTATAAGATCAAGCATGGTGCAGATTGTAGCATCAAGAAATAAAAGGCAAGATTTGTGGCCAAGGGTTTCTCTCAAAAGGAGGGAATAGACTATGAGGAGATATTCTCTCTAGTGGCTAGGTATACTTCTATATGAGTCATGATCTCTCTTGCAGCATAGATGGGATGGAAGATCCATCAAATGAATGTCAAGACAGTGTTTCTTAATGGTGAATTGAAAGAAAAGTTATACATAGAACAATCAGAGGGCTTTGTAGCACACAGCAGTGAAACCCACGTGTGCAGATTGAAGAGAGATTTGTACAGACTCAAGCAGGCTCCTAGGGCATGGTATGAGCACATTGATAAATACTTGCAAGGAATGGGCTTTGTGAAGAGTGAGGTGGATGTTAATCTCTACTACTTGGTGGTTGGGGGTGAGGTTCTCATTCTTGTTCTATATGTGGATGACTTGTTTTTAATCGGTTCACTAGGGCTCATAGAGGAGTGCAAGCGAGATCTTGTAGTAGACTTTGAGATGAAAGATTTGAGGCTTATGCACTACTTTCTAGGCATGGAGGTATGGCAGACAGATGGAGATATTTTCCTTGGACAACAAAAATACTGCATCGAAATCTTGAGGAGGTTCGAAATGGAGGATTGCAGAGCCATGTCTACTCCTATGATCATGAATTGGAAGAAGGTAGACTCATTCAAGGAGAAGGATGTTGAACCCACCTTATACAGGAAGCTGATTGGGTCTCTCATATATTTGGTCAACACCGGACCGGATATATCCTTTGCAGTAAACTCTCTTAGTCAGTTCATGGTTGAGCCAAAGAGACTGCATTGGACAACAACAAAGCATGTGTTGTGATATTTGTATGGTACAATCGAGTATGAGATCAAATATGCTCGAGGTGATGGTATTAGGTTGATAGGCTATACTAATGTAGATTGGGCAGGTAGTACAATGGATAGGAAAAGCACTTTAGGGTGTTGCTTTAGCTTTGGATGAAGAATTGTGTCTTGGTACAATAGAAAGCAAAACTCTGTGGCTCTGAGTTCTATAGAAGCAAAATACATAGCAGCTAGCATGGCGACATGTGAGGCGATATGGCTTCATAAGTTGTTGGTAGCCTTATTAGGTCAGAGGGTTGATACTACGATGATACACTATGACAATCAGAGTTGCATCAGGGTGTCTAAGATTCTAGTGTTTCATGATAGGTCTAAGCATATAGACATCAGGTATCATTTCATCAGGGATTGTGTATAGCGGGGGATTATTCAGCTATAGTATATACCTACAGATCAATAGATAGCAAACATTTTGACAAAGACATTGGGGAAGGTGAAATTCATCTTTTTCAGAGATATGTTGGGTGTTATGCAGAACACCTTCCTCGCTAAGAGGGAGTGTTAATTTATTGTAGCTTAAACAACTATTTTTCTTTAATTCCAAATATTATTATTTAATTCTTGAGACTTCTAGAAAGAAGTCAGTTAAGTACATATAATTAAGTATTTAATTAATTGATTCATCTAGAGACTTCTAGAAACCAGTTAGTTAGGGTTTGTTAGAGTCTAATTAATCTTAACCATTGATTGAGATTAAATCATGGCCATTGGTTTTCCAATGAGAATAATTTAAAAAGGGGTGAATGGGCATTTGGAGAGGACACACACTTGAGAAAGATTTGCAATGATAACAAATAAATTTGCAATGAGAGAAAATAGTCTTGCAGTGATAGCGTTGGAGGTAGCAACAGTGAAATTTCAATAGGAGGAATTGAGAGAAGAATATTGCCAGAGCTTTGTCAGTAAGAGGCAAGCAATTTATGTATCTTTTGATTTGCTGAAGATTAATATAATTCCTCATATGCAGTACTAATTTTCCCTCTGGGGTTTTTCCAAGGACAATTTGTCCAAAAATATTGTGTTTATTATTTTGCATGTTTTCTTATCTCTTTCTGTGAGTTTTATTTGTGAAGTTGCAATTGTATTATTTTTCAATATTTGTTGTGAATTAATTTTCGACAGTCAAATAATATTTATAAATAAGAGATTAATAATCAGTAGCTACAATAGAATTTTCACAATTTATTGGTGCCTAATCAGCTAATTGGATGTCCAGGCAGGGTCATTTGCTTCTTCTCTCTGCAGTCTCAAGCTCATAAATTTGTCAGGAACAGAAGTGTCCAAGATTTCCATCCCTCAAGACTGTTGTCCTAGTCATGAGACTCTCTTCATTGACTGTAATAAACATCTAACGGATATAGAAGTTCTACCAATTACAATGAAGGAAATAAGAGTGCTAGGGTGTCAAATGGTGAGGAGCGTATGGGGTATTGGTGATTTGCTAAACATTCAAACGTTGGTGATAAGTTGGTGCCTCGAGTTAGATGCACTTCCCAGTTTTGCGCAATTAGCTTCTCTCCGAGTATTTCGACTCCAACGTTGCTACAAAATTAAGAAAATACAAGGTTTGGAACATTGCAGAGCGTTGGAGGAGCTGATAGTAGAAACGAGGTGGGAGGAGTCGGGCATAGAGAGTTTGGAGCGCATGGAAAGATTGAGGATTTCGCATCTCACAGCAATCAGCAGATCAGCTGTTGAAGGCTGCATTCAAAGCATGCATGTAATACTAGTTTATAGGCATTTATAATTCTAATTATTTTCAATTAATTGTCCAATAACTGAACATTGTACATGGAATGTGCAGAAATGGCCAGACGAAATAGTAATATGTATACGGCAGTCCCTCAGGCGGGCTCACTTGTAAACTCCCTCATTGCCAATCTCGCTCGTCTTGGTGTTGAGGTTGCCGTTGACAGGGATGGTGTCCAGAGTATCGACTCCAATGGCCAGCGTATCAACTCCAATGGCCATAGAATTCTAGTATGTTTTGTTGTAAATTGTGAAAACCCTATAACGAATTTGGCGTTAATGGGTGGTCCTCTGGTAATATCTTCAGCGGAGGTGGAGGAAGGTAAATGGATATGGATAGTTGTGTTCCCACAAGGTTCTAGTGGGCACACAACAAAGGGGTATGAAATCAAGGCATTACCTTCAGTATTCTCTACAATTTGGGAAATAACAACCGCACCAATCCTGCTGAGCACAGGAATCGCAACAATCCCTGTAACAATCCCTTCATATCAAGTGGAAGAAGCACTTGTTTTGATGGCACAAGACGTGTTCCTTGTTGCCGCTTTAGAGTGTTTATGGGAGTTTGTACCAAATTAATATTGTTTTATTGGTATTGCACATGAACTGAAAAAAAGATTAGCGTCAACTAAAAAGTCATTGTGTTTGTGTTCTTGTATTCTGGTTCATGCTCCCTTATTAAAAAGAGATTAAAACACAAGTGTTCTCTTTCGCGTAAATAGTATTTATATAATTTATTTAAGTTTTCTATTGTAATATTATAATTAATAATTTTAATATAATTGTTATTTTTATTGTTAAAAAATAAATTGTGATTTTTACTTTTCATTAAGTTCTTTTATAAAAATAAAAATGCTTTTTAATAAAGTAAATGTTAAATATGGTATATTGATGTTTTAATATGTTAAATAAATATTTATAAAATAAAAATAATAATTTGAGTTTTTGTTTGAAAAATAAATAAAAATTGATTTATAATTTATTTTTTTTATATCAACTTGATTTATGTGTGTATGTGAAATATTTATATGAGTATTGCAGCATTGTGTAATAAATCTTTACAATTCTAAACTTGACTATTAAAAGTTTTTTATTTTAAAATATAAGTATTCTATTATAATTTTAATTTTCCCATGCCAACTTAAAAGATCTAACCATGGAAAAGTGCATCTTACTTGGATGAAATCTTAATATTCCATAATTAATAGTATCTACCATGTGTCCTCAATCTTATAATGGTTTAAGAAGTCATTGAATAGAGAGTTACTATGTGGAGTATGAATAACATCTTTAATGAACTATTCTTACCAAAGGTTTGTAAGATTATTTAATCCACCTAGATGAAGCAATTTAGAGATACTTGGTAAGATTATTTAATACACCTAGATGAAGCAATTTAGAGATACTCAAAACCTTCTTGGTTTAAGAGGTTAACTAATCAATAATAGTTTTCTAGCTCTCTTTGGCCTATATAATAATGGTTTGATATGGAGATTGGATAGTCAATTTTAGATATAATTATTTTGCTTGATTTTCAGTAGATTTAGACTATTGATCCCTCATGAAGAACTACAATTAATGAATGTAATGTGATCTATTTGAAGAATAATAAATTTGGGTATGCTTTGGAGGATGGGTTATTCCCTTACGAGGGTTTTGTTAAGGTGTAATTGCATATTGTGCATTCTATTTCTCTTATCTTCTTTCCTCCTTGTTTGTGTTATTACTTTGATGAAATTTTTCTATAGATACAACTAACTTGCATTATTTTCCTTATGAGATTGAATAGCAATTTGTCATAGTTTCCTTTCATTTTTTTATTGAAATCTTCAAATACACTTAGATCTAGTGAGGAGTAGGTTTTCTATATTAATATATGTTTTAGTGAGAAATTTATAGTATGATCTTCTCTTTTAAAAATAAATATGGAATGTTTCATATAGAATGAAGGTTGGGAAATTTAATAAAACCAAATTTGATCTTTGGAAGCTCAAGTTGGAGGATCTCATGATGGATAGAAACTTCTAGGTTATAGTTTCTAGTTAGAAACCCTTTAGCATGAAATATGGAGATTAGGAAGTGGTTGGTAGGAAGACATGAATCTTCATTTATACTTTCCTTGTATATTTGGTGCTCCTAAAATTTTCAAGAGAAACCACAAACAAAAACCTCTTAAAGGAGTTAGGAAACTTGTACCAAACAAAGAACTTAATGAATAGGATTTTTCAATTGAAGAGGTAATAATCTTTGAGAATAAGTGATCTAGAGATTATATTATAGAGCAATTGATTACATTAAATAATATATAGTTTGATAGCTAAATTTTATGTATGTGAAGATGAAAAAGAAAGACCAATACATAACTCTCATATGTTCTTTATCTAATACTTGGGATAAACTATTCATAATGATTAATAATAATATCTCAATATTGAAGATTGATGAGGTAGTAAGTGAATTAAATTACCAAAGGAAATGAGGTGAAATTTTTAAGAATTTAACATAGAAATTAATTCACCATTAGAGGTCATTTGAAGTATAATAATAAAGGAAAGAATAAGGATAAGTGATCCAAATTTAAGGGTGGATTCTTAAGTCTCTTTTAAAATAAAAGGTCAAGTTTTAGAACTATGGAAAGATTGGACAGTTAAGCAAATATAGTGAGGATAATTAAAATACCAAGAATTATTTTGATGATAATTAAGAATTTAAATCTTACAATAAAGACAATAATGATTTTGTAATTTTGCATCCATTTTTGCACATATGCAAAAAGATGCATGGTTGATTCATTCTAGAACTTATTTGCATATAGATCCCAATATTGAGTGATTTTTAGATTATGATAACTTTGATGATGTGATGATTTAGTTAGAAAATAAATATGCTGTCAAGATTATTAGTTGTGGTAGAGTTATGCTCACTTTTGGAGATGGGAGCACCAAATCTCTTTCTATTGTTCTATGCATTTTGAGTTTGATGAGGAAAATATTACTACTAACCCATATGAAGGATGTGGGTGTCTTAAAGTGATCTTCAGAAAATAAGGATGTCATATGGTGTGTGGATATATGGTATTCATCTAGAAAGCTCATTCTAAAAATCTATTTTTGACTTGATGTGTGAACTAGATAGAATGTTAGAATTCTACTATTTTTGATATTTGAAATCATAAGATTCTTGTTGAGAATGCATTTATGAGAAATTCCTTAGGAAATTGACCTAGAAAACTTAGTAGAGGAGATATCATATTGGGTAAGTGCAAGAAGTTGGGTCCACGAAGAGGGGAAGTTTTGGCCCAAAAAAAAATATCCTAGAAAACGCGTACGCGTTATTAAAAAATGTGTATGCATTATGCATTGGGTACTCGAGCCTAGAAAAAATTGTATGCGCTAAAAAATGCGTATACATTATATAAAATGTACGCATTTTATAACACGTACAAGTCATTTATTTAAAAAAAAAAAATCCCTTTTAGAAACAGGTACCCGTTTTAAAATGTGTACCCATTTCTAAGAAATTTTTTTTTAAAAATAATCAAACAAATAAAAAATGCATATGTGTTTTGTAATGCGTACAAGTTTTTAAAAATGCATATGTGTTATTAAAATTTTGAATCTCCAACCCACATGTAGCCTTGGTTTTAGGCTCAAGAAAGGCTTGGCATTTTGACCCTTAGCCTTTCACTTGCAAGTAAAAAACTAATGCAGATTGAAGAGGAATGTCCAACTTTGACAATATGGTTGATGGACCTTTTTTCTAAATCAATCTATAAAATTAAAACCCATTAGAGAACATGATGTCTAGATTCCAAATATATAATTTTTATTAAGATTGGATTATATTTTTTATTTTTTAATTAATTTCTAAGCAAACTAGTCTTTAAACTTGAAATATCAAGCTTTTTTTGTTTTTTAATAACTTTTTTTTGTTAGGTTTTTTAATTATATGGCATTAATCTTCAGAAAATTCTCTACACAATGAAAAAAAAATTCAAAAAATGTTTAGTTTAGGTCCAATTATGCTATCCATACACGTTGATATTTTAAAACAACAATTAAGGCCAATAAAAATTCAATAAAAATAAAATATTCAAAAAAAAATTATAAAAAAAATTCCTCATCAATCTTTATGTTGTTAGCTTTCTTTCCCCAAAATGAATTATAAAAATAATTTTATTTGGGTCAAAAAGTGGTGTTCGTACATGTGCATGGTATGGTAAAAAAACGACTTTTAAAAAGTAGTTTTTATACATCCCTATCAAAATTTAATTTCTATCATTTGAGTATTTGAATAAATTACATATTTGGAAACCAGATTCAAAATGCTAAATTTCATATTACTGACCTTTTTAAAGATTCATTGTGTAAGTGCCTCAAATGTTTAGTCCAAGTGTGACAAATTCTGAAAAACATCAACACTTCTACTTTTTGAACTTTTTGTGCACCCAACTTCTTGCATCAGCCCTATTATTCCCTAGATTTTGAGTTTTTTAACATTGTACATAGAAAGAAAAAATATGTTAAGTTTTACTCAAGCTCTACTAGACCCATGAATTTTATTTTTTTGATCAGTAACTCGAAATAGTTGTATTGCTTGATAAAGAAATTACATCCATTTTCCAATTCAACACCTACCAAAAAAAAAAATTCACTAGCTAAAGTATCATAGTCATTTTAACATGACAAAAAACCAACAAAAAAACCAATCCCTTGCTATTACTAATTCCAAAAAACCCAAACTTAAAAAACCTAAGCCTGAATGCCTCCATTACAAATGATAGTAGTATCCCATTAACTTAACATTTCTAACTAATATTTCAGTTCCTACTACAAAAACAGGGGAATACCCATGTAGGGTCTGAGTTTACAATGCACCATCCACACTCGACGAACCTTCACCTAGTGCTAAAATCTGCTTCTTCTTTTAGCGTTTCCTTTGCTTCCTTTGCAGACTCTTATTCTATTGCTTCAGTCTTTCCACCTCCTCTTGCACTTCTGCCTTTTCCTTCTCAAGGAATTCCTCCACCTCGATTAATTATGTGAGCAATTTGAGGTCTTTCCATCCCAAACGAGCCTCCTCCTGGCACCTAGCTTTGAAGTTTCCTTCTGGCCATCTAATAAATGGCTTTATTCCTGTAGACCCATATAGTAATTCCATTTCTTCATCTAGTATGCCTTCCGAAATGTCAAGTCCAACCCTTGGCACCGCCAATTCTAGAATGGATTCCATGTTTACTAAAACATCTTCATGCACAAACTTCTTCATTATTTTTTGCTCCAACTCGATTGGTTCTCCAAGGTCTAACCCCCAAGTCACAATCATTGAATACACATCTAAGTTTTTTCTGAGTCTGTGTCTTAGAACACCAAATCCATTATCGAGTATCATTCTAACACACTATCCAAGACTTTTATCACCAACAAGGAAAAGGCCCTCCATCCTCTTCTCAGAGACTTCTCCACAGAAAGGACTAAGTTGTCGATGAGACTGGAAGGTGAAATTGGCCTCCATGACTTTGAGTCGCCACCACCTTCACAACCTTCTCTTCATCCAAGTTTCTTCTTTTTGGAAATGTGAAATGCATCATTTCAACCTACTTAATCTAGCTCCTCGTTCTTGTTGTGAATTAATGTTCAGGTATTTTCCTTCCTCCACACGGCTTTAAATTCTATCAATGGTCTTTTCACATTTGCTCCCTTTGGCTGCCACACTGCTCATTTAATTCGAAGTACATCCCAACATCATCTAACTCTGCTAACGCAATCTCCCTAAAATCCTCCAAATTTAAATCACCAACTTCTCCAAATGATAATGCTCATTTTGAAAGAACGTCCTCCTTACAATTACCACCTTTGCGCATGTGACTAACCCAAAAAATTTCTAGGGTAACTAACTCTTCTCTAATTTGCTCGACCACATTTTAGATGCCAAGCATGGATAACTCCCAACATCACCGCTTGGACAATGACCATTGAGTCCCCTTCCAATTGAATCCTTGATGCCCCTAGTTTCTTACTGCATTTGATCACCACCAATGTTGTTTGAGCTTCAACCATGTTATTCATTCCTTCCATCAAATTTTTTGCACCTAGAGCTAACACATCACCTTTCCAATCTCTGATTATGAATCTTGCCCATGAAGCACCAGGATTCCCCTTCGAAGCTCCATCAAAACAATCTTCCACCAACCTTCCAAAGACTTTTCCCATTGTGACTCAACACAAAGATTACTAGTTGGATTTACCCAATCCGACCCCTTAATGGGCTAGACCCATGGAATTTTAGATTTAAGTCATAGTGATGTATTTGGTCATGGTTATGTACCTTCAATAATAAAATCCATGTAGTATGTGTGATTTATTGATGAAATATCCAAGAATACATTGGTGTTCTTCATCAAGTAGAAATCTAAGGTTCTCTCAAAGTTGAAGGAGTTAAAAGTTATTATTAAGATGTAGATAGAGAAAAAGATCAAAGTGTTATGAATGAATACTAATGGAGAGTGTTTTCAATAGATTTTAAATTATTTTGCATGGAAAACTCCATACACCCCTTAAAAAAATAGATTATTAGATCAAATGAATAAGGAACTAATGGATAGAGATAGGGATATGCTTAGTTGAATTGATTTGGGTTAAAAATTATAGGTGGAAGCTATGATCACAACTTGCTATCTAATTATTAGATCTCCTATATCAGCTCTTATAAACAAAACCCTTAATGTAGATTGGCTAAGATAATTCTTCATTGTAGTATATCACTTTTTGTGTGATGTATATATGAATTTACCTCAAATAAAAATAAATCTAAGTTAGATTTCAAAGTAGAAGTGCATCTTGAGTGGGTATAGTGACATTGTGAAAGGGTATAGTATTTTAAAACTTGATATTTGAAAGATAATTAGAATTTGATATTTAGGGAGATTAGATATTATCCTAATCCTCTATAACTTCAAGGTGAGGAGATTATGGTAGTGTACATGAATACAGAGTAAGGTGTTTAAACTTAAGGATTGATTAGAGATTTAAGGAAATAATGGGGAGTTTGATTTAGAGAATGACTCAATGGGTTAGAAGGAAGAAGATTAAACTCATACCCCGATTCTAATGAGGTATATTATTTAGATATAATATTCATAAATGTATTTAAGCCATTTGATTTTTATTGCATCTCTACTTTATCTATATTAGGAAATAATGCATAATACCCATATTCTTAATCAATTTCCTACATAACTCCATGAGAGAAAAGTATGCATGCAAGTAACCATAATGCATAGATCAAATAGACAAGCCACAAGATAACACAAGATATACCCTAGGAAAACCCTCAAGGGAGAAACCCAGTCTCCAAAAACATCCATACTCCATATATTATTCAACAAATAAAAAATACATGCAATTACAAGAGTTTCCATGAATACTTTTGAAGCATCAAGCCTCTCCGATGCATCCTCCATGTGTCCAAGAATGAATCCATGCATCCCATGACATGCTTCACATAAGCACTCCTCAAAAAGACTCAATAATGACAACCCACTCACACAACCAACCTTAAAGACAAACATGTGATTGATTTTATAGACTCAATCTCACACAAATACAACCAAGTGGTAAGATAAAACCATGTACCACAAAACCATGTAAATACAAAACCACTTACCCCTCATTTAATATTGGGTATTTTTGGTTGATAGATTTGTCTTTTAAAAATTAACGCAAATTGACTCCATTTTTCCCAAAGAGAAAGACTAATCGATCACCAAAATTTGGAAAGATCATGTGATATTCCTCATAATTTTGGTTGAGGTACAACTCCCTCTTTTGATATAATTTTTAATTTTATGAATTTTAAGAAATTAGGGGTATGCTTTACACCAAAAAGAAGAAAAGGAAAACTAAAATCTATCCATAGCCATGAAATAAATGCAATGAAAATTAATTTTAGGAAAAATAACTAATGCTAAAAATTAAACTACCAAACTATCAAAATCATGAATCACATATCAGATTATCAATAGCAAGATGAATCGACACACTGGAATTTCAATATTTACTAAAAATACATGAAAAAAACACCAACGAATAGCACATCCTCGTAGGGAAGGAATATCCTAACACTTATCAAAGATCACATAATTATTCATAAGAAGTAAGTATTCATTTAAAATTTATTGCTCACAAACAATAAACATCTACAACAAATAATTAGAATTGCAAAACTTGATCCAAGTCAATTTAGATAGATTCTCTCTCGTGCATCATAGTGAAAGGGGGATTACAATTTTAAACCCTTGCATTGTAGGAATATAGAATTTTTAAAATTTCTCATAATAACAGTAATGATCTTCTTGAAAATTGATTCCTGGGAGAATTTTAACCATCACCTCACTGAAAAAAAATTTGTGGGAGGTGAATTAATATCTATCTAATCATGAAACATCAACATTAATATCCATTTTAAGGACGGTTATGATTGTGTCACACCTCTCGATTGATTTGGAGAAGGACCAAATGAACCGCCACCTTTGTAAGCTTGCCCCATGTCTATTGGAAGTTTGTTTGTCATTGAGGAGATTGATGGATGTATGATATATGGTGTTGCTATGGTGTTTACATTGATGTCAACATTGTTGTATAGTTGATGATTGATGAGCATGATTAGATATGGTGTTTTCAGTGATGTAAACCCATTATATAGTTGCAAAAGTGTTAGTCTAGAGAACATCAAATATGTTGGATAATTGCCTAAATTTTGATATGCAGTTTCAATGTTCAATGAACTAATTTTACTGTTTGCATTGCTCCACTATGAAGAATCTTGTAATGTAGTTCTAATGTAATATTGGTACATGTTGTAGGAATCTAAATTCAAAGTTTCAAGCCTTGAAGACATCCATAGTTGAAGATAGAGTTGGAAAAGTGTTGGACTTGGTAATGATAGAGTTGCATTAACAAAGTGTATGTTGGAATTCTTTGCATTCCACCACGGATGAATATATTACTATGAAATTTGAAGGATGAGCTTACAAATGTCAAAAATGTGTGTGCTCCAAGTGGTAAATTTTTTTGAGGTCTGGGTGTCAAGTTGTGAATGAATAGTTGGTTCATTCTATTGTTGCTTCACTAGCAGTGTAGACCCAAAGGTTTTAGGGTTGTACAAAATTAAAGTATGTATGTAGTGGACTTATGGAAGAAATTATAGGTCATATCAACCTATTCTAATGTTTTATAAGTTTTGGGTTATTCTGCAAAGCATGTATGGTTATTTTTTGAGCCAAGAGGTTATGGTGTTGGACGTGACATCTAATTAGGTTGACCTAATTGATGTTGTAGGTCTTTGTGGATGTTGTGCATATAAATGTAAGTTAATTTTGGTGTTTTAGGGTCATTATGAATGATAGGTGTGTGAATGTGATGTGAATGTAATGTGAAGAGTGATAGAGCAAGGTATGACAATATTGAAGTATTAAGTGTGTTAAGTCAGATGTCAAGGCTTAATTGGAACTATATTTAGCATGTTGTAGATGCATTGTATTCAGTTTGATCCTTCCTAGTGAGCCAAACTATCTTCTATTTTGGTAAATGAATGGATTTGTGACACAATTTTGGCTCTTAAGATGCCACCTTTTTTCTAAAATAAGAAAAAAATTATTTGCATGAGAAAATGAAGATAGTTATGCTCAAAATTTCAAGATGCAACAAGAACAAGAGTTGAAGTGCTCTGAGTCTTGTTTTTAAGCTACTAATTCTTTTTGAAATTAATGAAGATTAAGGGTCTCAAAAAGGGGGGGTCCAAAATAGGTCTTGTTTTTATCAAAAAAACAACATAGTGCTCGAGTCCCCCCTTTTCGATTAACTTTTTTTTAGAATTTCAAAAATCTGAATGATGAGAAATTAGCCAGCACCATGTAGTTTGTCCTCATTCTTTCAGATAATTTTTTTAATGAATAATAATATTTTATGAATTTTGAAAGTGGACACATCCTAAAAAGTTGAAATTTGAGCATGCTCCCCCCTAATGTTTTTGAAAACTAATCAAAAATTGATTTTTTTCATCATGTGTAGAATGGAGTCTAGTTTTAAAAAATGTATTTTGTTGCACGTTTCGATGAACGAGTAAAAATCTATCCTAAAACTAGCACATGTTGGTATTTGACCAAAAATGAAGGAATTTACAATAGAAGTTATGGATCAAAACCTTAACTGAATCAAAATAGAAAATAACTATATATTTAGATAGCTAAGAGAGAGTTTAACACCATCACGATTTTTTTATAAACTTGCATTAAAAGATGTGCAAATGTGATGGTGAGCACAAATGAAAATATGAGGAAATTTAGCAAATCCTATCAATTCACTCATCCAAAGCAAGTCATTTGGTGACTACCAAATTTGGCGCTCTCCAAATGACTTGCTTTGAAAAAAATCTAACTTTCCCCTCTCTTTGGTTGACCACTTTGATAATACTGAGAGTGTGTGGTTTATGATCATAAATGGATAGTTGAGGTTTTATCTTTCATATGCTCTTTGGCTCCTTACCCTAACTAGATAACTCTTTATCCCTTTGAAGTTTCTCTCTCTCTCAAGTCTCACTCCCTCCCACTCTACCTAGACCACTCTCACTCCAGTCCCCTCTCTTAGGCCTCATTCCCTCCCGCCCTACCTAGATAAATCTATCTCACTCCAACCCCATATCTCACACTCCCTCTCTCTCTAGTATTTTTCTCTCTCACTCCATCTCCCTCTCTTAGGTCATTATATTTCTCTCTTTGTCTCTCTCTCCTACCCCCTATCCCTCTCATAGGTCTCTCACTCACTCCCTTTATCTCTCTCCCACTCCCTCTCTCTCTCTCACACACACACACACTCCCTCTCTCTCACTCCCTCAATCTCTCTCCATCTCTCTAGTTCTCTCCATCCCATCCCCTCTCCCTCCCTCTCTCTCTCTATATATATCTCTCTCCTTCTTTGTCTCTCTCCCTCTATCTCACTTCTCTCCCTTCCACCCCCTCTCCCTCTCTCTCTCTCTCAAATATCTCCCTCCTACCCCCTCTCCCCCTCCTACCCCCTCTTCCTCTCACAGTCACTCCCTCTATCTCTCTCCCCCTCCTACCCCCTCTTCCTCTCAAATTCACTCCCTCTATCTCTCTCCCACGCCCTCCCTCTCTCACTCCCTCTATCTCTCTTCCTCTCTTTCTCTCTCCCTTTCTCTCAAGTATCTCCCTCCCACCACCTCTCCCTATCTCTCTCAGTTCTCTCTCTCTCGCACCCTTTATCTCTCTCCCTCTCTCTCTCTTAGGTCTCTCTCTCCCACCCCCTCTCCATCCATCTCTCTCTCAAGTCTCTCCCTCCTACCCACTCTCCCTCTCTTTGTCTCTGTCACTCACTCCCTCTATCTCTCTCCCACATACTCTCTATCTCTCTCACTCACTCCCTTTATCTCTCTCCCTCACACACTCTCTCTCACTCACTCTATCTCTCTCCCTCTCTCTTAGGTATCTCCCTCCCACCCCTCTCTCTCTCTCCCTCCCTCTCTCTATCTCTCTCTATCTATCTCTCTCTCACTCCCTCCATCTCTCTCACATCCCTCTATCTTAGGCACTCCCTCTCCCTCCCACCCCCTCTTCCTCTTTGAAGTCTCTCTCTCTCTATCACTCCTTGTATCTCTTTCCCACCCCTCTATCTCCCACTCCCTCTCTCAGGTCTCTATCTCCCACCCCCTCTCTCCCACTTTTTCTCCCTTTACCTCTCTCTTAGGTCTCTCCCTCTCCCTCTCTCTTAGGTTTATCCCTCCTACCTCTCTCCCTCCCTCTCTCTCTCCTATCCCCCCCTCTCTCTCTCTCCCCCTCCCTCTCTCCCCCCTCCTCTCTCTCTCTCTCTGTCTCTATCTCTGTCTCTATCTATCTCTCCTCTATCTCTCCCATCTCTCTCTCTCTCTCTCTCTCTCTCTCTCTCTCTCTCTCTCTCTCTCTCTCTTCTTCTCTCTTAGTTGTATCCTCCCACCCTCTCTCCCTCCCCTCTTTCTCAATTTTGTCTATCCCACCCCCTCTCCTCTCCTCTCTCTCTCTCTCTCTCTCTCTCTCTCTCTTTGTCTTCTTCTCTCTTAGTTGTATCCCTCCCACCCTCTCTCCCTCCCCCTCTTTCTGAATTTTGTCTATCCCACCCCCTCTCCCTCCCTCTCTCTCTCTCTCAAGTATCTCCCACCTACCCCCTTGATTGGACTTAACTATAGGCTAAATTTATCCTTGGAATTCTATCTTTTATTGACACAATAGGTTTGATCTAATCTTCAAGAATTTCACAATAGTTTCCTTAGTTTATCCTTGAGTGTCAATCCGGGGGTGTAAGCTTGTGAATAATTTTGTGGAAATCTACCTAAGGGTTGAAACTAATGAACTAAGGGGGGATGGATGCATCTAAGAATTGAAAACACACTTTTCAATCTGGAATTCAAAAGCACACTTTGAAAATGAATGAAATTCTTTCTTAAATTGTTGCCTACCTACTTCAACCAATCTATCTATTTTTGATTAAAATTAAATAACACAAACTCAATATATATTATGGTATATAAATATTGACAACAACCATTGCAATAATAAGGGAAATAATTTAGTTGTCAAAGATGTATTGAAAGAATACAAGAAAAAAAATGTTCAATTGCGACAGGAGGTTGGAGTGTGATAGGAAGATGGAATGCGACAAGAAGTCTAAAAAAATGAAACACAACATATTATGGAATGAGAGATACAGTAATTTACCTCCAACTGAAACACACTCCCTTCTCCTCAAATCACAATTACATTCCACAAAGAATTCATTGTAGTTTCTTTAATACCAAATTAATCTCACAAGCTAATCTTAAACAAAAATTAAACCAATCCACATAATACACACTCAACAGAAAATTAAATCTTATGAGATATAAAAGATCTAAACTAACAAACCATGAAAAAATATCACCAAGCTTCTCGAGAGGGGGCCCTTCCTCTAGTCCATAGGGTGAACATGCAAAAAAAATTTATGCTACTTCAAACCATGATCAATGCATCCAGGATTCAACAATAATAACATCACCTGAAAGTTTATGAAGATTCTATCTTATATCTCAGTTTAACTCAAAACACACATATATATAGGTGTAGATGTTCATCAATCGCCATCAAGTAAAAATGATAAAGGAAACATAGTTTTTTATGGCTGATGGCCAACAAACTAAATGATTATAATTTGTGGGTTGGCTGCAAGCCACAAACCCAAGATAGTTTGAAACAAGTTTGAAATAAGAAATAAAAAACATAGGTAAAATTATTTCACACGCAACCCTCATTTTCCATCTTATGCCACTCAATATTTTTCATGCAGAAGGTCAGTTCCCTTCTCCACATTTAGTTCTTGTAGTGAAACCATCCAAAATACATTATTTCCTCAACAATTTCAGCATTTCGAAAGTATTCTCTTCTTTTTGAAAACATATCAAATATTTATCATTTCCCTAACAATTGATGGAAAGGACTTAGGAGAAGGTTAACATGGGAATGGAATAAAGGAAAATGGATATGAAAACTAAACACATTTGACACCCATCACCCCTCTCCCTCTCTCAGGTATCTCTCTTGCTCTTTGTCATTGACTCCTTCTATCTCTATCCCACTCTCTCTCTCCCCCCCTCCCTCCCTCTCTCTCCCTCTCTTTCTCTCCCCCTCTCTCAAGTAGGAGGGAGAGACTTGAGAAAGAGTGAGAGGGAGTGAGAGAGAGAAATAGGGTTGAGGGTTTAGGGTTGAATGTTGAGTGTTGAGTGTTTAAGAGTTGAGGGTATAGAGTTCAGGAATTAGGTTTGAGGGTTGAGGGTATAGGGTATAGGGTTTATGGGTTGAGGGTTGAAGGTTGAGGGTTTATGGTTGATTGTTTAAGAGTTTAAGTTTTGAGGGTATAGGGTTGAGGTATTAGGGTAGAGAGGGAGGAATGGATGGATGGAGGGAGAGATGGAGGGAGAGGTGAGATAGAGAGGAGAGAAGAGGAGGGAGGGATAGAGATAGATGAGGGTTGAGGATCCAATGTTTAGGTTAGAGGGTTAATTATTTAGGGCATAGGGTTGAGCAACTATAGGGTTGATGGTTTAGGGTAGAGAGAGAGAGATGAAGAGGATTAAGGGTAGATGGTAGAGGGTTAAGGGTAGAGAGTAGAGGGTTAAGGATAGAGGGCAGAGAAATAGAGGGAGTGACTGATAGAGTGAGATTTGAGAGTGGGAGAAGGGGTAGGAGGGAGATACTTGAGAGAGAGAGAGAGAGGGAGTGAGAGAGAAAGAGGGTTGAGGGTAGAGTGTAGACGGTAGAGGGTTATGGGTAGAGGGTAGAGAGTTTAAGGGTTTAGGGTAGAGAGTAGAGGGTTTAGGTTTTAAGGTTTAGGGTTTAGGGTTTAGGGTTTAATGGTTGAGGGTTGAGGGTTGAGGGTTGAGGGTTGAGGTTTGAGGGTTGACGGTTGACGGTTGAGGGTTGAGGGTTGAGGGTTTAATGGTTGAGGGATAGTTGTGCCACTTGAGAGAGAGTGAGAGGGAGTGAGAGAGAGAGAGGGAGTGATAGATAGAGAGAGAGAGACTTGAGAGAGTGAGAGAGAGAGAGGGTGTTGAGAGTTGAGGGTAGAGGGTGTAGGGTTGAGAGAGAGAGGGTTGAGGGTAGAGAGCTGAGGGTAGAGGGTAGAGGGTAGAGAGAGAGAGATAGAGAGAGTTGAGGGTTTATGGTTGAAGGTAGAGGGTAGAGGTTAAGGGTAGAGGGTAGATAGTTTAAGGGTTTAGGGTTTAAGGGTAGAGGGTTTACGGTTTAGGGATTATGGTTTACGGTTTAAGGGTAGAGGGTGTAGGGTGTAGGGTTGAGAGAGAGAGGTTGAGGGTTTAAGGTTGGGGGTAGAGGTTAAGGGTTAAGGGTTAAGGAGGGTAGAAGGTTTTAAGGGTTTAGGGTTTAGGGTTTAAGGGTTTAGGGTTTAGGGTTTAGGTTTTATGGTTTATGGTTTAAGGGTAGAGGGTTTAAGGGTTTAGGGTTTAAGGATTAAGGGTAGAGGGTTGAGGGTTGAGGGTTGAGGGTTTTAGGGTTTAAGGGTAGAGGGTAGAGGGTAGAGGGTTAAAGGTAGAGTGTAGATATTTTAAGGGTTAAGGGTAGAAGGTTTAGGGTTTAGGGATTATGGTTTACATTTTAAGGGTAGAGGGTGTAGGGTTGAGAAAGAGAGAAAGAGAGAGAGGGTTGAGGGTTGAGGGTTGGGGTAGAGGGTAGACAGTTTAAGGGTTAAGGGTTGAGGGTAGAGTGTAGAGGGTAGAGGGTAGAGAGAGGGGGGTTGAGGGTAGAGGGTTGATGGTTAAGGGTAGCAGATAGAAGTTTTAAGGGTTTAGGGTTTAAGGGTTAAGGGTAGAGGGTTTAGGGTTTAGGGTTTAGGGATTACATTTTAAAGTTTAAGGGTGGAGGGTGTAGGGTTGAGAGAGAGAAGGGTTGAGGATTGAGGGTAGAGGGTTAAGGGTAGAGGGTAGCGGGTTTAAGGGTTTAGGGTTCAGGGTTTACAGCTTAAGGGTAAAGGGTTTAAGGGTTTAGGGTTTAAGGGTTGAGGGTTGAGGGTTGAGGTTTTTACAGTTTAAGGGTTGAGGTTTGAGGGTAGAGGGTAGATGGTTTAAGGGTTAAGGGTAGAGGTTTTAGGTTTTAGGTTTTAGGGTTTAGGGTTTAGGGTCTAGGGATTAGGGTATAGAGTTTAGTTTGGTTTAAAAGGGTTGAGGGTTGAGGGTTGAGGGTAGAGGGTATTGGGCTAAGGGTAGAGGGTTTAAGGGTTGAGGGTTGATGGTTTAGGGTTTAGGGTTGAGGGTATAGGGTCGAGGGATTAGGGTAGAGAGTTTAGTTGGGTTTAAAGGTTTACGGGTTGAGGGTATAAGGTTGAGGGTAGAGGGTATTGGGTTGAGGGTAGAGGGTATTGTGTTGAGGGTAGAGGGTAGAGGGTTTAAGGGTTGTGTTTTAAGGGTTTAGGGTTGAGGTTTTAGGTATCCCATCCCTCTGTCTCCCACTCCCTCTCTCTCTAACTCCCTCTATTAGGTCTTCCACCTAGCCACCCTAACTAAATAACTCTCTTTCCCTCTCAAGTCTCTCTCTCTCTCTCTTAAGTCTCACTCCATCCCATGCTACCTAGACTAATATATCTCACTCCAATCCCCTCTCTCACACTCCCTCTCTTTCAGTCTCATGTACCTCCCACCCTACCTATATAAATATATTTCACTCCAACCCCCTCTCCCACACTCCCTCTCTCTCTCCCCCTTTGGTCTTTTTGTATTTCTTAGGTCTCATCCCTCCCAACCCCTCTCCCATTATCAAGTCTTTCCCCCCACCCTAACTGGATAACTCTCTATCCATCTCAAGTCTCTATCGCTCTTAGTTATCACTCCATACCATGCTACCTAGACTAATCTCTCTCAATCCTATCCCCTCTCTCTCTATCTCAAGTCTCACTCCCTTCCTCTCTATATTTGGAAAACATTTCAAAGCAATACATTTGGCACTCTCCAAATTTGTTGAGCACCAAATGTGTTTTTACCTTGAAACGGTAAAATAGGAGTTGACCCAATGATGCAGGCCCACATGCTTCTGAATTTGTCTAGTTCAATACTTTATCCGGCTCAGAAACACCTTTTTTATGCACTTGACTCCTTGTTGTACCAATATATGCTTGATCCATCACCCTTTTACCACCAATTTGCATGCTAGACAATGTAGAAGAAGAAATTTTGGAAGTTTCTACATCATTTTACATTATCTTAGGTAATAAGTTCATTTTGGTAATATTGAAATGTTTATATTTAGTATATTTGTTTATTTTTGACAATATAAACTAAATTCCTTTCATAATTTTATTAATCATAACAATTGGACATAGAATTCAACATTGAATTAGATGGGAGTTTCATAAAAAAGTTTAATTTTTATGATTTTGAAGAAAAAATGAAAAACATGACATAATTTAGATGAATTCATGTTTAAAATTATATAAATGACATCAAATTAACTCAAATTTTCTTATGAATTCTATTTTCATTGCTTATATTAGTCCATTTCTAGCATGGCTTATGGAGTTCACTCTATTTTATTTTAGGTAGATGTTTATATTGAGTTTTTTTGTTTTATTTTCAAAATTTATAGACCATTCATTTAACAATTTTTTATTAATCCTCATTTTTACACATAGAATTCAACATTAAACTAGATGGATGTTGCATATAAAAGTTTAATTTTTAGGAGCTTGAAGATAAAAAATGGAAAACATGACATAATAGATTTAAATTCATTATTAGTGATGGTTGTGGGAAAACTTTTATTTTCAACTAATTTGGAAAACCTAAGAGCTTTCATCAATGTTAATGCGAGTTTCCATTAATTTTTTTGTGCCATAAAATTTTTTCCTTCATCATGTGCTTAGATAAATTCAAGTGACTTGACATAGTTGTTAACACAAGTTTCCATTCATTCATACCATTTACCTTTCTAAGAAATAGAAAAAGAGAAAATTTTGTGTAATTGAAAATTCTCTTTGTATTTCTAAGTTACCTAATTTCCAAAGAAATAGTGAATAATTACAAGATATAGCATTACAAACCCTTCTTTGAATTCATGTTCTTCATGGTTTGGTTGACAATCACAATGTGGCTTTGACAACAATAAGCACAAGATTGTCTAGTTTCTAAAGGTGGCAGCAACTTATACCTTGGGTTTGACACTTCTTTACTCCTAAGCACTTGTCTACACTCCAAATACTCCCATCAAACCCTTATTAACATTGAAAAACACTTACATGAAGCAATTTTGTACAAATCCCTCAAAGTACTAGGTTTTACATAGTATAGTTGAAAAAAGAAACAAACTGTCCTCAATAACTCACATAAAATGATGATTTAGCAACACTCCTTTTGTATGAAAATGCATATAGGCCTACAAAAATTAGTACCAAGTTTCATATATTTTCACCAGATGCATCAAAAGTTATGGGTTTTTTTGAAACTCACTATAAACCCTAGGTTGGGGACATCAATGTTTGATAATATATGCAATGTTTGATAAGTTACATTATTTATGCAATGTAAAGTAATTCTTTGAGTTTTAAAGATATGCAATGCAATGTAATCAACAATATGAATATGTTTCATAAAATTCTTGGTGTGTTTCATAAAATGCAATGTAATTAGCGGTACATGGATATGTTTGAAAAAATGCATTACTTACTTTTCTTGTGGTATGGAGGTAGACATGTATGAAAAATGTTGTATCATAGACATGTTTGATAAGATGCATTGGTAGACATGTTCATAAAATTTGGTAGCATAGAATAAGGTAGTGATCTGTTTGAAAGAATGCATCAAAGAAATGTGGTCTCATGCTGATGTCCATCACCATGAGACCACATTTCTTAGAGGCATTTTTCCAAACAGCTCACTGCCTTCTTTCATAAAATGCTTTGGTAGACATGTATGAAAAAGGATAAGGTAGAAATGTATGAATTTGTTTTAGCATAGACATGTTTGATAAGATGATTTAGTAGAGATGTATGAATTTTTGTAGCATAGACATGTTTAATAAAATAAAATGTAATCAATGATATCAATATGTTTCATAAAATTTATTACTTAATTTTGTTCTATGTGTGTTCGTGAACATGTAGCATTCAACATCATGCTGAGGAAATGACCAAAGCCTCTAACACCAGAAGAATAGGCAGTAAAAAATGAAAGGAGAAGAGAATAAAAAATTGTAGCTCATGAAGCAAAGGAATTGCAACCCATACAATGAGAAATTCCCATCCAATCTAAGAGAGATATCCAATTGGAAACACAATGGGAACAAATGAAAAAAAATCATGGAAGTACACAAATGGATCCCAAAGTTGGGGGCACATCATTAGCCATAGGTGAAGTTAAATGTACATCTCCAATTGAAGACACACTAGCAACAACATGTGGTTTTCCAAGTAAATCGGAAATCACATCTATAATTGAAGACACACCATCAACATTGGGTTTTGAAAGTACATCAGAAGACATATCTCTATTTGAAAGAACTCCACAAATGACATCTCAAGTTGGAGGTACAACATCATTTAAATGTCAATCTCAAGGTATATCATCAATTGCACCTTCGATTGAAGGTACATGATCTATCCCTGATGTTTTTGACATTCCTAATGTTGACACAAATTTACATTTGAGAACTCCTCCTATATTTTTGCATAGAAAACCTAATTTTTTTATTGATATTGATTCCAATGTTTTGAAATGGATGCCTAATAAGATTCCAAAACATACATTTCAAAGATATGCACAAAGGATATGGAGTTTATTTTTTGAGAAGCTAAGTGAGGGTGGAAGATCTCAACTATTTATTGAAATGATGAGGCAACTGAAATTTAGGCCCACCATGAAGGCTCTTGGGCTAAGAGTTTCAAATGACTCAAGTGAAAATTCCATTGTAAAGAACTTGATGAGTGCATACAAGAGTGTGGGTTCTACTTCACGCATGAAGGATAGTTGTGCTACACAACGTGTGATGACAGCAAAACTATTAAGAATTCATGATCCTTGTGGGTAGGTTTATGGTAGGCATGGTCCTCTTTCACACCCAAACATGTCGAATCACTGTGAGCTACATTCAATCGACAAAATCCCTTATGAGTCCAAAGTGAAAAATGGCTGCAATCACCGATGGACTATTACTTAGATGTTGTGACACTTAGAAACTTCTTGTCTAATCCTATGAGATTATTTTGGACTCCTCTAGAATAAAATCTCTTAGTTTTTTCTATCTCGGATGCATTTTCTCATGTGGCAACTTTACACTTGGGGAAAAAGTTGTCAAATGCAAGTAGTGTAAAGTTGTAAATTGGTGTAACTTTCATTCTGCAGCTCGAGTGACCAAATTAATTGTTCCAACACATACAGGTGGGCATTTTTATGCTAGGGATAGTCCTCTTTTTCACCCAAAAATGTCGAATCACTTTGAGCTACGTTCAACCAACAAAATCCCTTATGAGTCCAAAGTGCAAATGGTTTCAATCTTCGACTGACTGTTACTCAGACATCGTGATTCTTAGAAACTTCTCATATGATCCTATTGGATCATGTTGGACCCCTCTACAATAAGCATTCTCATTTTTTTCTATCTCAATAGTGTTTTAACATGGTGGTGACTTTTCACTTTGGGAAAAATTTATCAAATGCAAGTAATGTAAAGTTGTAAAGTGGCGTAACTTTCATTTTGCAACTCAAGTGACTAGATGAATTGTTACAACATAGCTAGGTGGGTAAATTTACACTAGGCATGGTCCTCTTTCATACCCAAACATGCTGAATCACTCCAAGCTACGTTCAACTGATAGAATCCCTTATGAGTCCAAAGTGCAAAATAGCTGAAATCTTTGATGAGTTGTTACTTGAACATCATGATGCTTAGAAACTTATCATTTGATCCTATGTGATCATGTTAGACCCCTCTACAATAAATGAACTCTCAATTTTTACTATCTCGAAGGTGTTTTCTCGTGGTGGTGACTTTTCACTTGGGGAAAAAGTTTTCAAATACAAGTAGTGTAAAGTTGTAAAGTGGTGCAACTTTCATTCTACAACTCAAGTATCAAAGTGAACTATTCCAATGCATCTAAGTGGGTACATTTACACTAGGAATGGTCCTCTTTCACATCCAAACACATTGAATCACTTTGAGCTATGTTCAACCGACAAAATCCCTTATGAGTCCAAAGTGCAAAATGATTGCAATCTTTGATGGGATATTACTCAGACATTGCGATGCTTAGAAACTTCTCATCTGAACCTATGGGATCATGTTGGACCCCTCTATAATAAATTCTCTTAGTTTTCACTCTCTCAGAGGCATTTTTCTGTGGTGGTGACTTTTCACTTGGGAAAAAATTTGTCAAATGCAAGTAGTGTAAAGTTGCAAAGTGGTACAACTTTTATTTTGTAAGTTGAGTGATCAAATGAACTACTCCAACGTGTCCAAGTGGGTATGTTTACGCTAGGAATGATCCTATTTTCCACTCAAACATGCTAAATCACTCTGAGCTATGTTCAACCAACAGAATCCCTTATGAGTCCAAAGTACAAAATGGCTGCAATCTTCGACGAGCTATTACTTGGACACCGTGACACTTAGAAACTTCTTGTCTGAGCTTATGGTTTTTTGTGATCTAGAGTTATAAAACATGATGTGGTGGTAGTTATAGGACCATGTTTCCCAATGATTGTTCATGTTATTTCATGCATAGAAAGCGGGAGGATGTTTTTTAACTTATCTAAATGATGAATATGGGAGAAATGTGATAACTGCACATGGGTGATGCATCCAAAAATCAAGCTTATATTGGTGTTTATACACATCTAATATCTTTAGAATATCATTAAAAATGACCTATGCATTGATTTCATTTAATGAGATGTCAAGTGTTGTGATATCAGTAGATGCAAATAAATTTTGTTGGTTAGATCAACAACTATTATGTGTTTTGATGCACATTCATACAAGTTCATAGAGGTATATATATTCCCATGAGGATTGAAACATCCACTTGTTCTATAGATGCAAATGCAATTATTGCTAAGCTTTAGAATCAAAGCCATTAGTTGTTGGATGCCAACCTCAACCATGAATTAAAAGCAATACATTTTGCTATGATAATTTTTTATGGGAAGGAGCTCTTACAGTTCACTTGAAACCTTTTGGTGTTAAAATCCTTGCCACTAGAAAACAATAGAACTCAAGAAGCATGAAGAATACACACAAATACATGAAGTATACACATGAATCATGAAGAATACACATTAATTATACATTGGAAGCATGAAGCATACACATGAATACTTACAATATACATTAAGTATACACATGAATAAGTGAAGCATACATGTGAATAATTGAAGCACAGGTAATTGAAGCATTGAAAAGGATAAAAACCACCAAGAATGAAGCTTATTTACATAATACACATTAGATGGAGCTTATTGATAAATCAATAGAAATTATTTAAGCATTAAATGTAAACAAAAACCATGCCTACAACATTCAAGCATACAATTTACACAATACACATGATAACATCATTGAAGAATGGTAGTAGGAAAATAATATTTTCTTTAATCAAAAAGTTGTAAGGCTATACAATGATATATATATATTGATAAAAGTATATATAATATATCCAAAAAATACATATAGACTTACTACAAAAGAGCCATATGGATATAAAATTTCACATATATATCGATAGTACAAAACATATGTTCCAAAATGCCGCATAGGTATACAACTGTAATGACATAAAATTGCACTCCTTGCAATTTCACATACATTCTTGTATCCACTTTGGTGTACACTCCCTTAGAATTTGTGTAGGATAATTTTAGCCCCTGCATCAGCCTTTTTCCTTCTCAAGATGCTTTAAAAACCCCTTTTCTTTTGTTGTCTTTGCACGTCAGCTTTGCGTCAAACTTTGTACCTTTCCTATTCACATCATTTTGTAGCATGATGTGTTTGGACACTAGAGCATCACACAAACATCTGCACACCACACTAATGTCCTATGATGTTTCAACATTCAAACAACCATTTTCATGCATGTTTGCCACTTATCATGTACTTTTATCAGTGGTAATAGCTCGGGATGCCTTGTAATGGCTCGAGAAGCTTCTTTTTTATTCTCTTCTCTCTTTTAATGCTATCTTTTCAATTCCATTTCTTCTTTGAAGTACTTCTAGCTCTTCTTCCTCTAGCTTCCTTCTAACCTTGGTTCTTGGATTTCTCTCTTGTTATAGTAGCACTCTCAAGCCATCTTCAACACTCTTAATTCTTGCAGCTTTGTTTGTTTCCCTCCTTGGATTTCTAAGCCTTTCATGTGATATCTACCTTATGCCTTGAAACTTTGAGCATCTTGGGATATCCCCTATCTATTGCATCTACATATTGTGATATAGGTTCTCCTCCTCGAGCAGGGATTTCTTTTATCACCTCTTTTATGATACGGGTTCTCCTCCTCGAACGTGGATTGCTTTTATCACCTCTTTTATGATACAAGTTCTCCTCCTCAAGTAGGGTTTTCTTTTATCACTCATTGCACACTTTACTTTTGTCTATCTATTTAGTTATCCGTGGAGGTGGGAACACCAAAATAGGGGTTTTATTGAGGAAAACCCCTATATAGGTCCAACACTTTCTCCAGACCTTACACATGTAGGTATTTGAAGACATTCACATGCTAGAGGCTTCATCACTTGCATGGTTGTAAGGACTTTCTTTCTCCTCCTTATCTTTATCATTGAAGCTTTATTTTAGTTTTATTATATTTTGTTACTTTCTCACATTTCAGGATTTCTTAGCAATTAGAATAGAAGTAGTCACTTTGCTATTTTATGAGATATTCTTACTTTTGGTCCATATGGATTCCAGTGTGCTAGAGAGTTGCTAGCATGTTGCACTGTCGTCCCAAACTTGCATTTTCATCCTTTGGCCAAGAGCCCATTAGTCTGTCCATAAAATATTTGTGACCTACTCTCTCTAATTCTAGAACTCTCATGCTATTCCTTGAGGTGGTTTAGGAAAATTCACTCCGTGAGGATTTTTGAATGAAGAGAACGCATGAACCATGAATCCCCCTTTTCTACATTTTTGTGAACCCGACGTGAACTCAAAAACTAATCATTTATTTACCCCTACTTGGCCGGGTCTTAACTTTTGACTCAATGCTTGGAATTCAGAACCGTTTGCATTGTTGGAAAGGTCTCCAAGAGGACTAGTTCAATCCATAGCATATACCTTTAGCTATCAAATTTTAGGGATTGAAGCAAGTTCCAAACCAAAATTACGCTCTAAAGACCTTTGAAAATAGAAATTACTAGAACCTAGAAAATACCTAAAAAATCCAAAAATCTAGATTTTTGGTTTTTCTTAGTTCTATCATCAACCAACTTATTTTTTCATTATTTATCATATTTATCTTGCTATATTAAAAATGAATTTAATATCTTCTTTTATTAGATTGGTATCTGATTTTATTCAAAGTGTTAATGATGTTCCATTTCATGCATGTGATGGTGACTTGGATTTACCCTTGTCACTTGGTGTCTTTGATCCTTCTCATGGGATTCCTCTTGCTTCGATGGATATCTTGTTCCAAGAAGATGAAATCACTGATACCTTTCTTAATGTTACTCTACCCTCTCTCCATTCTAATGCACTCTCTTCTAGAGATGATGCATTCGTAAATGATAAATCTACCCTTCATTCCAATGTGCTCTCTTCTAGAGATGTTGCATTGGTGAATGAGGAATCTTGTCTCTTTTCCAATGCACTCTCTTTTGGAGATGTTGCATTGGGGAATATTGAATCTAATCTTTTTTATGATGCAATCTCTTCTAGAGATGATGCATTAGCGAATGATGAACCCACTTCCACATTTGATCCTCCCTAGATAGATGTTGAGAATGTTTTCTCTGAATAATTATTCTACTAGTTGTGATGATTCTATAAATGTAATCTATCTCTGCTACCACTAAAAGGCCTAAGATACTGATCATTTATCTAACTCTAGTTTGTTCTATTGATGGTGTTCTATTTGATAGTGATTCTCCTAATATTTCTAAGGATCCCTCTTATAGATTGGTAGCCCATGCTTATAAGAATAGAATGAATAAACAACCAAGTATTCTTCATGCACCTAAACCTAAAACTAAAGAACTTAGTGATTATGATCGTATGAAGCAACCTTGGGTTACTCCAGATAAGATCTCATTATGGGACAAGAATCCTTGCAAAATATCTTCTTGCCTTCTTCTGCTAGGCCGATAGATGCTTATACATTGATATCTTATATTCATATGGATTTTCTGAATATTACGTCCTATCCATAGGAAATCCCATCTTCAAAAGTACAAAAGCAAGTAGATCCTCTAATGATTATAGTTATGATTAATAATATTAGCATTAGATGTACTCTCATTGACATTTCTTCAACACTCAATGTATGTAGGATTGATATATTAACTAAGATTAATATTGATTCATCTTCTCTTAATGCTTCTTTGGTTGTCATTCATGGGTTTGATAATGTTGGTCAACAAGCCTTAGGCATGATAGTATTTCCTTTGAGGTTGGGACACATTAGCGTACCCACCCTTGTATATGTTATCTCAAAAAAATTAACATACAATCTTTTCCTTGGTAGACTGTGGATTCATGCTATTGGTGTAGTCTCATCTACCTTGCATAAATCTATTTTCATTTGCAATAATCATGTAGTCATAGTAAAGGATAACCTTGAGGTTATGCACTTATGTGAAATGGCAGTTGTTGGTCAGGTTTTGATTGTTCCTACTCTTATTCCTTTAGTGTCTTCTAATGTGTTGATGTTTACTCCAACAATACCTACTACAAAGGATACTCTTGAGATAGATGTCCCTGAAAAAGATTCTTCTCAAGAAAGAAATATTAAGTTGTTTACTCCTTCTCAAAAGAATGCATGTCCTAGTGATGATTGGGGTTCTTTAGACTTTACAAAATTCTTCAATGGAGAACATAAAGTTGACCTGATCCACTCAGAATTTTCGATAACATCAGTTGCATCGACTATCAAAGATGGTTATTCTTTTGTATCACAGGATAAGATGAATGCAAATTTTAATGTTCTTAGTGTTGATATTCCTTCTAAGGAAGATGATTATGCTTCTACTAAAGAGGATAATGTTGGAAATCCTATTAAAAAGGATGATGGTGATCACATAGAGGAGTGTGATCCTTGTTGTTGGAACAATGCTCTCTATGAAGATCCTCCTCCTTAAGATTTGAAATTGTGATGTGGCCCTAGCTTTAAGCTTGTATCTAAATATGGCCATGGGAGTAAAGGTTGTGGGTCTAATGAACAAGGCATTCAGGTCCCTATATAATTTGTACCTCACAAGCATAATTTGGGGCTTAATTGCTCGAATGAACAATCTAAATAGAAACCATGGTTGAATATGGACGTGGTTTCTGCTCAACCTCGTCCTCGTAGATTGGTTCATCCTCCTTTGTCTTCTATCTTTGTATTTTTTTCTTGTGAGCAATAAAAATTTTCTCCACAAGAGAAAGGGTTGCTTACTTCTCCTCATCCTTTGTTTAAGAAAGAGTGCATGTTGTTGAGGCTTCTCAAAGCCCACTTAATTACTCTTCCTCCTACACAAAAGAAATATCATGAACATGATAAGGAAAAACATTATTTTTGTGCATACCATCGAGTGATTGGCTATTCCACTAGTGAATTTAAGGCCTTGAAGGATAAAATACAACTTCATGATTTAGGTGACATCACTCATTTATTAGTTGATGCACCTACCTATTCTTTAAATGGAAAGTGATATTGAGGTCCACCTCTATCCTATATGGTCTAAGTATCTTGCATGGTTCTCCTCCCTTGTATGTTGGGGGCAGTGATAGCTTGTTTTGGAGATTTGTGTCCTTATTAAGGACCCCTTATCTTCTCTATGTCTTTTAAATGAAGCATCCCTTGAGTAGACCCCTTTTCTTTTGAAGGGTTCTCGAGGGACCCCCTTTGAAATATTTTCTCTCGAATGAATTCATTTGCGTCTAGCTTGGGGGCAGCCTAACAAGACCTCACTTTTCAAATAATGTGTTCCTTGATTGGACCCCTCTTCTTTTGAAGGGTTCTCGAGGGACCCCTTTGAAATCTTTCCAATTTTTTGACAGTCTGCATGAATATCCACTTATTTTCCTACGTGACTGCTTTGTTTTCTGACATGTTTTATCTGTGGATTAACATGTCTCTTTTTAGGTGCATCTATAAAGCCATTTTCTAGTCTGACTCTATGGATTGCCCTTTCAATGGGTTTCCCTCATGAGAGAGAACTTGGGGGACACATTCTTCTAGGTCTGTGAACCTATAAGGTGCCTATTTAATTAGGTTTCCCTCATGAGAGAGAAATTGGGGGATGCCTCCTTATAGGTCTATGGGCCTGTAAGATGCTTACTTATTTGGGTTTCCCTCATGTGAGAGATCTTGGGGGATGCCTCCTTGCAGGTTTGTGGCCCCATAAGGCACTTACATTTCTATGCTTCCTCCATGCGAGAGATCTTGGGGGTTGCCTCCTTGCAGGTCTATGGGCTTGTAGGGTACTTACATCATCATGCTTCCTTCATGAGAGAGAACTTTGGGGTTTCCTTCTTGCAAGTCTATGGTCCTATAAGATGCTTACATCCTATGGGATTTTTCCGTCATTGGTCTATGGGCCTTTGATGTATAGTTCTGCAAAGCTACAAATTCCTTCTATTCAAACCTCCTTAGGAGAGAGTACATGTGAAGCCATATCTCTTGTAATTTTCATTCCTTTCTCTCTCTTAAGTTCTTCACTTTCTCTTTCTTATCAAGTGTGTATACCATATTGAAGATCTCCATCATCTTCATCTTGGGTATATTCTCTTTCTCTCTTCAGTATTGGTTGCTTCCCCTATTGGATGTTGTGGTTATGTTGTTGATATGTGGTTGTCATTGATGTCAACACTATTAGAATTTAATCTGCTTAAGGCTATATATGTCGAGGAGATTCACAAAATTGTAAAAATATAGTATAGGTAGTGGAGCTGAGAAGGTCAGAATGTTGGAAAGCTCTGTGTGTTGAAGATCTGAAGGTGGGCTTCAAAGGGTTTGTTGCTTAATCTTTCTAGTATGTTTTCTTAAATTTTCAGAGGTGCGCATGAAGATTTATGGAAGTTATGAAGATTTGTGTGCCTACAATTATTCAATTTCTGTAGATGGTGTTCTTAGTTGAAGCAGATGAAATAATAGTAATTACATGTGTTGCGCATGTACTTGTGACATTCATGGATGATTCTAGATCATGATATATCCTTGCTATACATCTCCAGTGATTGGAGTGTTTATTTTCAGAGATTTTTTTGATGTGTGCTCGAGTGTTCATGTTCTTGGCCAACATTGTAGTGTTAGCATGTTGCGGATCCATGAGGTTTAATATTTTGTTGTTTGGCATGTTTGGAGATGTTTTTTTGGGTTCTCACTATGTTGTGACCAACTTGTACTGGTATGCATTGCAATTTATTCATGTATCAGGTCGATAGTTGTAATTTATTCTTTATTTGTGGCTGACTGAATAATGGATGTAAATTTGTGTAGTGGATATATATATATATATATGAGATTTGTTTTCTCATTTAGATTCAAGTGATCAAGTGTACAAGTGATGTACAAGTGTGAATAAAGGTCAAATAATTCAAAGCAAAGTGTGGAAGAGTTTGAGTAGAGGGTGGAAGAGTTTGAAGAATTTTTTGTATGCCTAATTGGAACTGTAATTAGGATTTTGTAGAAGCTATTTTCTCAGTTCAAATTCATCAGATGGATTTAATCTTATTACTGTATGTAAGGTAGTGATCCTTCCCTTTGAGCAGTGTGCTCTAGGAATTGCACCTAAATGCAAGTGCATTCTCTTTTCATTCTTCATTATACTTCTAACAGGGTATAATCTTGTGGACTAACATCCACCATGGTTTTTCCCCTAACAAGGTTTCCACGTATAAAATCTTGGTGTTCATGTTTCTCTAATGTGTTTTCAATTTAATGCTTGCACTATTAATTATTATATCTGTGAAATAAGGTTGATTAATGTTGTATAAGTTTGCTTTTGGTAACAACTGATTCATCCCCCCCTCTAAGTTGTCTATCCTCGTTTTTCCAATAATTGGTATCAGAGCTATTTCCTCTAAAAGAAGCTTAACAACTTGAGGTTATCTGACATGGCATCATTTAAGAAGGATAGTCCCAGATTCGATGGTACAAACTACTCTCTATGGAAAGTCGGGATGGAGTGTCATTTGAGGTGCATTGGTGAACCCTTCTGGTAGATGACACAAATTGCATATACTATTCCTCAGAATGATCCCTCATCTAAAGATGAGATCAAGCAAGAAGAAATTAATACCAAGGTAGTAGAAACACTGGTGAGTGTTTTGAAAGATTCAAAGATGATAAATGTGATGGGATTGAAGACTTCATACCAGATTTGGAAAATGCTGGAAACATTGTATGAAGGAGATGCACTAGTGAAAAGTGCTAAGCTACAAAGGCTAAAAAGAAAATGGGAGAGCTTGAAGATGACTGAAGATGAGAACATATTTTCCATCTTGCATAAGATAAATGAATTGGGGATTGACATTAGATGTTCTAGTGGAACTTTGGATGATGATGAAATTGTGGCTAAGATACTTAGATCTATGCCCCCTTCCTACAAGACAAAATCTCATGATATTGATGAACTTGGGATAGTGACAAATATTACAAAAGACATGTTGATTGGAAAACTTGTTGCATTTGAACTGAGTGAATTCGGTGAGTTTTCTCCTAAGACTGAATATTTTTTCAAGGATACTGTATTCGGGAAAAGAGATATGATTCAGGAGAGAGTTCCCATAGAACATTCAGATATGAATATGAGATAAAGATGAGATGAAGTGGATTGAAGATGAAGAAAAGGAATTGGAAGAACTAGAAGCATTGATTGTGAAAAGAGAATCAAGAGGTCATGGTAAGTACAAAGGAAAGTTACCTATTAAATTTTTTTCTTGTAGTAAGATAGGTCATTTTGCTTCTAGATGTCCTGAATGAATTTCAAAGTATAAACCTGAGAACACTAGATTTCAAAGAAAGTGTTATTATGTTGAAGAAGGTGTAACTGATGAAGAATCTGATAAAGAAACTCTAAATGAAGATGAATGGGTATTTATTTCTAACAAATAAAATGGTTAGGTGTCCACTAAATCTGCTAGTAATATGAATGTTGAGAAAGCTCTTGCAGCCAAAGTTGAAGAGAAAGATGAGTGGGTGATGGACAGTGGATGCTCACATCATATGACTAGTGAAAAAATAAAATTTGTAAGCTTGGAAAACTATGATGGTGGTGTTGTGAGGTTCAAATTCAACACTTCTGGTGTGATTCGTGGCAAAGGAACTATTTCTTTTGGTGGTAAGCACAATACTGATGATATTCTTTATGTAGAAGGCCTAAAGCATAGCTTGTTGAGTGTTGGAGAGATGGTAGATAAAGGTTACAATCTATAGTTGAAGAATGGTAAGTGCAGAATAATGGGAAGTTTAGGAACTATGATTGCTTTGGGAACAAAGACAAAAGGTAATATCTTTCATTTGAGTGTCGCTAGTGAAAGTTGTTTGATTGCTCAAATTGATGTAAGTTGGTTATGGAATAGCAGGTTGTGTCATGTGAACTTTTATAACATTGTCAAGATAAGCTCTACTCAAGCAGTTAGAGATATGCCTAAGTTAGTAAAGCCTACTAACACTATGTGCAAGGAATGTCAGATGGGAAAGCAAACAAGAAATTCTTTCGAGAGAAAATAGTACAACTCTAATGGAGTACTTGATTTGATACATACTAATCTATGTGGTCCTTCTAGAATCAGAAGCTTGTAAGGTGAAAGGTATTTTATGTTGCTCATTGATGATTACTCTAGAATGATATGGGTCACTTTCTTAAGAGAAAAACATGAAGCATTAGAAAAGTTCAAAAAATTTAAAGCTATGGTAGAGAATGAGATAGGTCAAAGGATCAAATGTCTAAGCTCAGATAGAGGTAGTGAATTCACTTCATGGGAATTCAATTCTTTTTGTGAAGAGCATGGAATCCAAAGATAGCTATCTGATCCCTAGACCCCTCAACAAAATGGAGTTGTTGAAAGAAAGAAAAAAATCTTTCTAGACACTACTAGAACCATGATGTTGGAAGCAAATGTTCCTCATTTCTACTAGAGAGAAGTTGTAAGTATTGTTGTGTACATGATTAACAAGGTGAATGCCAACAATAATTCTGGTAAGACACCTTTTGATCTATGATTTGGTTATAAGCCTACTTTCAAATATTTCAAAAAAATTGGAAAAAAATGCTACATCAAGAGAGATGATGATATAGGTAAGTTTGATGCTAGAAGTGATGAAGGAATCTTCTTAGGATACTCTACTAAAAGAAAATCTTATCGGTGCTTTAATAAAAGGTTGAAGAAAGTGGTTGATTAAGATATTGGTAAATTATCTAGATCTAGTGGTTATGATTCAGATGATCAACATGATGATGCTAACAATAATATTCAAAAACAAAATCAACTTCAAATTGTTTTGGTGAAACAAGGAAATCAAGAAGTAGAAGCCAACAAAAGTGTAGAAGAAAGAACACAAGAATAAGAGGTAAGAGAAAACTTCAAGACTCCTAAATGTGTAAGATGAAATCATTTTGATATTTAGATCATAGGAGATAAAATAAAAGGTGTGCAAACTAGAAGAAGAATTCTAGAAGAATATTGTCTAATTTCTAAAGTTGAACCTAGAAATATAAGTGAAGCATGAAAAGATAAACATTGGATGGAAGCCATGAAAGAAGAACTGTTGTAGATACAGAAGAATGATACACGGGAACTTGTTCCTAGACCTCGAAACAAAAATGTGATTGGAACCAAGTGGGTGTTCTAGAATAAGTTGATGTGGTAAAAAAGAAAGAAAGATTGGTTTGAAAAGGTTACTCACATATGGAAGGTATTGATTTTGAAGTAACTTTTGTTCCTATTGCTAGAATTGAAGCTATTATATTATTTCTTGCTTATGCTACTTTCAAGAATTACAAAGTTTATCAAATGGACGTGAAGTCAACATTTCTGAATGGTGAACTAGAAGAAGAAGTCTATGTTGAACAACCAGATGGATTTCAGTTGAATGATGAAAAGGACATGGTATTTTGATTGAAGAAATATCTTTATTGGCTAAAGCAAGCTCCTAGAGCTTGGTAAGCTAGATTGGACAAATAATTTTTGAAACTTGGATTCTATAAAGGTACTGCTAACAAAAATTTGTATTTCAGGTTGGATCAAAGAAAAGAACTAATCATTGAAGTCTTTGCTGATGATATTATTTTTGAAGGTGATGATGATTTATGTATGAAGTTTGCTGATGAAATGAAAAGTGAATTTGAAATTTCAATGATAGGAGAGATGAAATTATTTTTAAGATTGCAAATTACTCACTTAAATGATGCAATCTTTGTATCTCAGTCTAAGTATGTGAAAGAGTTACTGAAAATGTTTGGCATGGAAGATTCAAAACAAGTTGGTACACCTATGGTGACCGGATGCAAACTTCCACAGAAAGATTATTCTCCCAAAGAAAATTAGACAAGATGTAGGTCAATGATTGGTGGATTACTCTATTTAACTCAGACCAGGTCATACATAATGAATGTTGTGTGCATGGTTGCTATATTTCAAGTTCATCCTAAAGAGTCCCATGTAAATGTTGTGAAAATAATATTTAGATATCTGAAAGGGATAGTTGATCTTAGTGTTTGGTATCCTAAGGATGATGATCTTACTCTAAGTGCTTTTATTGATGTTGATTGGGCAAGAGATGTAGATGATAGGAAGAGTACTAGTGGTGGTACATTCTTCTTAGGTAAGAAGTTGGTATCTTGGTTAAGAAAAAAGAAAAATTTAGTTTCATTATCTTTTGCTAAGGTAGAGTACATTGTTGTTGTAAATAGTTGTACCCAAGTATTATGGATGAAGAAAATGTTGAGAGATGTCAGAATTGAGTATGAAAAACCCATTGCAATATTCTATGACAATTCAAGTGCCATTAACATTTCTAGGAATCTAGTGTTGCATTCAAAGACAAAGCATATATCCATCGAGTATCACCTCTTGAGAGACAAAGTAAGTGACAAAGAAGTTAGACTGGATTACATACCCACCAAAGAGAAAATTGCAGACATCTTTACCAAGCCATTGCCTAAGGATAATTTTGAGTACCTCAAAGGCAAGTTAGGGGTTATTTCCCCTCCTGATCAAAACTAAGATGCAGGTATTTGCATCAGTCCATGAATTCATTGCCATATCATATTCCAGATTGATGTTGTGGTGGCTGCTACTCAGGGGGAGTAGTAAGATGATTCAAACTTGTGATCAGAGCATGTGTACCTTTTCCATTAATTTCAAAGGGGAAGAGAAGCAATGTGAAAGAAGTGGGAAAGAAGAGCAATGAAGAAAACAAGAAAGAGTGCACAATCTCAGGGGGAGATTGTTGAAGAAGAGCTAGTTGGGTTTATGGTATTATTTTTCGCATCATGTGTTGCCATCAATGACAAAGGGGGAGATTGTTGGATGTTGTGGTTGTGTTGCTGATATGTGGTTGTCATTGATGTCAACACTATTAGCTTATATTTTGCTTAAGGTTGTATATGTCAAGGAGATTGAGAAAATTGTAAAAAATACAGTACAGGTAGCCAGTGGAGCTAAGAAGGTTAGGATGTTACAAAGATCTGTGTGTTGAAGATCTGAAGGTTCACTTCAAAGGGTTTGTTGCTGAATCTTTCTAGTATGTTGTTGGGAAGTTTCAGAGGTGCAGATGAAGATTTGTGGAAGTTATGAAGATATGTGTGCCTACAGTTATTCAATTTCTCTAGATGGCATTCTTAGTTGAAGCGAATGAAATTTTGGTAATTTCATGTGTTGCGCATGTACCTATGACATTCATGGATAAGTCTAGATCATTCTCTATCCTTTTTGTATGTCCATAGTGATTGGAGTGATCGTGATCAGAGATTTTTCTGATGTGTGCCCGAGTGTTCATGTTCTTGGCCAACATTGTGTTGTTAGCATGTTACGGATCCATGAGGATTAATATTTTATTATTTGGCATGTTCGGAGATGTTTGTTTGGGTCCTCACTATGTTGTGAGCTACTTGTGTTGGTGCGCATTGTAATTTATTCATGCATCAAGGCTATGAATTGTAATTTATTCTTTATTTGTGGTCGACTGAATAGTGGATGTAAATTTGTGTAGAGGATATATATATGAGATTTTTTTCTCATTTAGAGGCAATTTATCAAGTGTACAAGTGGTGAATAAAGGTTAGATCATTCAGAGCAGAGTGTGGAAGAGTTTGAGCAAAGGGTGGAAGAGTTTGAAGAATTTTTTGTGCACCTAATTGGAATTGTAATCAGGCTTTTGCAAAAGTTATTTTATTAGTTAAAATTCATTAGATGGATTTAATCTAATTACTGTATGTAAGGTAGTGAGCCTTCCCTTTCAGTAGGCAGTGCACCTGAATGCAAGTGCATTCTCTTTTCATTCTTCATTATACTTCTAATAGGGTATATTCTTGTGGACTAACATCCATCGTGGTTTTTCCCCTAATAGGGTTTCCACATATAAAATCTTGGTGTTCATGTGTCTCTGATGTTTTGTTAATTTAATGTTTTCACTATTAATTATTAGATATATAAAATAAATTTGATTAATATTGTATAAGTTTGGTTTTGGTAACAACTGATTCACCCCCCCTCTTAGTTGTCTATCCTTGTTTTTCCAACATCCCCGACTTTTGGGTGTAATCTTCTCTTGAGGCAATCAATCCTTATGTTCTTCTCTTAATTTTAGAATTATTCTATCTATTATTGTTCTTAATTTGGGGATGATGCATAGTATTAAGATAACCTTCTACATCAAGGTCTCTTTTACTTTTTTGACTCAGATCCTTTAGTTTTTTTGTGTGCTAACATTGTTGTTTGGTGCAAGTTTTTCTTGTCTAATGCATTTGCTTTGCAGATCTTTAGCCTGGGGTCATGCTTCTTTGGTTTGAGAATTTATTTGACTCCTCTACAATATCCTTTTGGCATAATGATGTTAGTTATGCTTAGTAGATTTCCTTTAGCATGCATATTAGTGTAGATTCATATGCCTACTAAAGTGGGGGAAAAATGTAATGTCGTAAAATTTCACCCCTTGCAATTTCACATACATTCTGGTGTCCACTCCCTTAGCATTTGTGTAGGCTCATTTTATCCCTTGCATCAGTCTATTTCCTTCTTAGGATGCTCAAAAAGCCCTTTTTCAGCAGCTACCTTCGCACGTTAGCTTTGCGTCAAACTTTGTGCCTTTCCCATTTGCATTATTTTGTAGTGTGACGTGTCCAGACACTAGGATGTCATGTATATTTTTATGAGTTGTGCTAGCTCCTGCAATGTTTTAACATTAAAACAACCATTTTCGTGCATGTTTTCAACTTCTCATCTACTTTTGTCAGTGGTAATGACTCAAGATGCCTTGTAACGAATCAAAAATATTATTTTTGCTTCGCTTCTCTCTTTTAATGCTATATTTTTAATTCCATTGCTTCTTCGAAGTACTTCTAGCTCTTCTACCTCTAGCTTCCTTCTAACCTTAATTCTTGGATTTCTCTTTTGTTATAGCAGCACTCTCGAGCCATATTCAATATTCTTGGTTCTTGCAGCTCTCTTTGTTTCCCTCCTTGCTTTCTAATCCTTTCATGTGATATCTACCTTGTGCCTTGCACCTTTGAGCATCCTGGGATTCCATATCCCTTATCTATTACATCTACATATTGTGATACAAGTTCTCCTCCTCCAGTGGGGATTTCTTTTATCACCTCTTTTGTGATATGGTTCTCCTCCTTGAGCATGGATTTATTTTATCACCTATTTTTTGATATGGGTTCTCCTCCTCGAGTTGGGTTTTCTTTTATCACTCATTAAACACTTTAATTCCCTCTATCTATCTGGTTGTCCATGGAGGTGGGAACACAAAAATAGGTCTTTGACTGAGGCAAACCCCTATACAGCCCCAACACTCTCTCTAGATTTTATGCATGTAGGTATTTGAAGACATTCACATGCTGGAGGCTTCATCACTTGTGTGGTTGTAAGAAATTTCTTTCTCCTCCTTATCTTTATCATTTATACTTTTCTTTATTTCAGTTCTATTATATTTTATTTCTTTCTCACTATCATTTATACTTTGCTTTATTTCAGTTCTATTATATTCTATTACTTTCTCACATTTCAATATTTCTTATCAATTAGAATAGAAGTAGTCACTTCATCATTTTTTGAGATATTCTCACTTTTTGGTTTGTGTTGATGCTAGTACACTACACTATCATCCTATAATTTTTTTGTTGTCCTTTGGCCAAGAGCCTATCAGTCTATCTAGAAAATCTTTGTGATCTGCACTTTCTGATTCTAGAACTCTTGTGTTGTTCCTTGAGGTAGTTTAGGGCAGTTTGCTCTATGAGGCTTACTGAATGAAGAGAACTCATGAGCTGTGAATCCCCCTTCTCTACAACAACAAATGACCCTAATACATAGTCATTTCCCTCTATGAAATGAAGAATATGTGCTACCTTCAAAATTTGGATGGATTGAGTGTGTGTTAGTTCTCTTGTCTTTCAAACATGCTCACTAGACTCCTCTAGAGTTGTCCCTGATACAATAAAAAGTATAGTTTTTAATACATAGAAATTGAATTATGGAATGACACATAACAAAATATAGTCACTTAGCACATACAAATAGTCATCATGCACATTCACAACATTACCACATCCATGATCTAGAGTGACAACCCCCTGCAGCAACCATCAAGATAGAAATTAAACTACATGTAGAAGTATCATGAAAATTTTCAATAATTGACCATAAAAGAGAAAATATAATGTCAAATCAGCTAATTTGTTGCATACCTCTCTCAAAGGATCAAAACTAGCTAATTCTACAACAAATCCATGGTCCATCGTGCCACCAACATCACTAGGACAGTATGATATCAATAACTGAAAATTAAACAACATATCTAATAGTCATATAAAGAAGTTCAAGTAGTCCCTTTATAACTATCATAAACGAGCAGCAAACGAAAATGAAAAGAGAAAAAATATGACTACCATAAATGAGCAGGAATTAAAAATGTAAAAGTGCAGAAACTTCATAGATAAAAATGTAGAAAATTCATGCATCATAAGTGCAACAAATTTTGAAGGAAGTTGTGCAGTTTTTGCACACACGCCCCACTGAAAGCATGGACCCTCTCTTGGTCTAGTCACTCTAGTCTTTGATGCTTAGATTCTTTGTTTGCTTAATATAATTTCTTTTAGGTGTCCTTGGATGTTCATCTTTCTTGCGCAAATGATCCCCTTAAGTTATTTGTTGAAAATCTCAAGTTTTAGGATATTTCTGGGTTTTCCTCTAATTTCGGGAATTTCCTTCCCTAGCGGAATTCCTCGGTTTCCTTGAAATCCTGATGAGGAGGAGTTTACATTGTGATCTGGAGATTCTGGTCCTTCATGGAATGTTGTGTTGATCGGATTTTGCCAAAATTCCTACATCTCATCGAATTCTTGAGTTGTGTCTTCGGTTGTCTTCTCAATGGCATTAATGCTTGGTTGTACGATTTCTACATTATGTATTTAGTTGAATTTTGAGGGATTCTTGTGCCATTGAGGTGCTATCATTTGTCTTGTTTTGATCGGAGGAGCTTGATCTCAAGTGTTTGCCTTCATTTGGTGATTACACTTGTGGATTCTTGGATTTGGGGGTGATTTTCTTGGCGTCATGTTTTGCTGATTGCTTGCTAAGGAATCAACATTCGCTACCAGTTGTTGTTTTTACTGAGTTCACTTAATCAATGGTATTTATACATTGCTTTGATTTTCATGGATGAATGTGAATGATTCTTTGGCGTCTTGAGTATGCTTGGAGTTTGGATTTGGCATGTTTGGCATAATGCATTTTTAAATCTAGGGTTGTCCATGAGGTTTTCACGATTTAGTTTTTTGGAGTCGAAATGGTACTTCCCCCTGGTTAATCAATTGGTCTGGTAATACCAAACACTCTCAGACCAACCTTCAAATTCGGCCCTGCGTGTGTTATTGTTTCAGCTTGATGAGATCTAGTGTTATTCAAGTTTGTTAGGTTGATGATCCTGAGTGAGTTTGTGAGCCTATTTCAAGTTTTTTAAGGTGATAACTCGCTTGTGTGGGCTATGAAGGATCCATTTTAGAGCTTAGAAATGAGTGAGCTGAATCCAAGCTGATTATGTGCATCCATGGTGGAATTTTGGGGTTTCAAGTTTAGGGCATCACCCAATACTCGTCAATTAGCCCCTGAGTGAGTTAGGAATTTTAGGATGATCCATGAGAGATTCAAGGTGAGATAGATCCAACCTCGAGTCCCCAAATTTGTGATCTTTTGATCAATTTGGGTAATCTCATGAAAATGGTAACTTTCGGGATTTCAAAGCCTTCACAAAATTCCTTCACCTTCAAAATTCCCTGAATTTTCGTCTCCCACACTTTTTTCCAAAGGTGTGTGAAATCTCAAAGTCACACCAGTTCCATGGATTTCCCCAAAGAATTCCACAACATGAAGAATTGGAGAAATAAATAAGTTGAGCGTCACATATTATAGTGTCTCATGATTGATTTGAATGGTTAGAGATATAATTCATAATTATTCTTCATTTGTGATGATCAATTTGTGGTATTTATGCTTTAATCACTAAAATCCTTTTGGCTTGGAAACTCCTTGAATACCTGTTGGACTTGATTTCCCCGATTGGCTAAAAATCCTAAACTTTTAAAGAATTGTGCTTTATAGCGATTTAGGCATATTTTGATCATTGTTTTGAATTAATTGGTTGATTGATAGGTTTCTAATGATGGAATAAACTTGATCCTATTATTGTAATAGAAATTCATTATTATCTTTGTTGGGTGCAAGCCGAATCAAGTAAGGCAGTTATTGGTAGGACCAAGAACAAATAGATAGATCCTAGTGCTAAGAGATCTTCCATCTTAGAGGTAGAGAGGATCAAACTGGATATTGAAATCAAAGATCTAGAAAGAAAGTTGACCTCCATTTGGTAAGAAATCACTGACACCAATGTGGGAAAATGGGAATATGAATAATTTAAGGCAAGAATGGCAGTGCAAGATCCTCCATTGTTGGCTAGAAGATTAGTGGACTCAAGATTAGATCCTGTAGCTGGGTTTCCTCCCACAGTCCAATGTTATGAATTGGTTTTAGAGTGTTCCAGACACTAAAACAAGGTCACACAAAGACTGAATGGTCCACAAGGCAGGGTGTTAGCTAATTTATCTCCTCCCTCGATGGCACAAACCTTTGACATACATGACAGATCTCATGTGGTAGGCCTAGATCTAGATATAGCTAAGAAATACTATGAAGAGGATACCATCAAGTCACTACAAGTCATTAACTCTTGGTAGGAGAAGCCTAAGTCCCACATTTCTAAGTTGCCAAAACAACTATTCAGGGCACAGATTAAGGTAGAATATTATGATGTGATCACACTCCTTAGGAGAGTAAGGGTCCTGAAGAGTGCAAGAGTCTTTGAGAATTCGATGTTCTATGTTATATTGAGGATGGAATAGAACATTGATTATAACTGGGCAGGCATCATAAGTGCAATGATACATGAGAAAATTTGAAATGTGTTGGAGACAAAGAGCTTCACCATGACCTCCTACTTGGTCTATGCCTTGGCCATATTTCATCCATACAAGGGATTGGGTACAAGAGGTGTCTTTGGGAAGGATTTGATCTATGAAGTTTATCCACAATTTCATTTGAGTAGCTCAAGTTATAGGAGGGTAAATGATGCATTCACTATGTACATCAGTAGATTGCTCTAAGGTGCAGATCATATTAGAATCTCAAATGTTGCAAAAGAGTTGATAAAGAGATTTGGAGCCTGGTTCATATAGTTCCCCACTTTCTCCTACATCAGGATAGATGGCTACCAAAAGGCCCCCTATAGGCTACCTACGTATCCAACGGATCATCTCATACTCCTAGAAGTCACTAGGTAGATATGTGACTTTGATGCTATTATGAAGAAGGATAAACACAAGATCAGATTTGGTAATGAATTCCCTCTCAGGGTAGATAGAAATGAGGCATGTCCTTCCATAATTTAAGCACACTCTTTTGAGGAATAAATGAGTGCCTTGGGTTTATCATTCCACTCTAAAAGGCCTAGATTTGAGAAGACTGGTGAAGCACAAAAAAGGGCCAATAGAGAGTTCAGCCACAAAGATGATATTGAAGATTATTGGGCCAACTGCAAAGATGAGTTTGAGATCAAAAAGAAGAAGTCCTCAAGGCTACCAGTCAAATTGATTAGATTGTACAATTTCAAAGACATCCCTGATCAAATTGATGATGATGGGGATCTAATCCAAAATCATGATTATGAGCCCATCAAGGAAAAATCAGTAGGAGAGATGGATTGGCTAGAAGAAGAGAAAATAGAGTTGGAACAAATCATAGCTTTCATCCTCAAGTACACTAGATTGTGGATCAAACACAAGATTTGGAAGCTATATAGTAAAGGCATGCAGTATACCTATGACCTGATAGAGGATTTAGAATCCCATTCTACCTCTAAAGAAACTATACAAGATTCAAAAGGCAAAGGTAAGGTAGATTCTCCCTTCAAGATCAAAATTAAAGGTGCCCAAGCAGAGGCATAGGTAGAAAAGAAGAGGAAACCAATTGCCAAAAAGGGGAAGAATGTCCCAAAGAAAGACAATTCTACTATAGAGGATGAACTAGATGAAGAAGGTGAGAAGGGCAGTGCCCCTATGCTTAAAAGGAGAAAGATGATAAGAACTTTGAAGAAAAAGAATGAGCCTTGTTAGGTCTCAAAAATGCAGGTTTGAACCATGAGAGATTGCCAAGCTCTCACAATGTTATTGGCCAACTAACAAGGCCAACCAATAGAGTTAAACCCTCTACTCTTAAGGCTTTACTAAACCTAGGTGGGTATACCTATATGAATGCTATAGATTTTTGAACTATGCCTTGATTAAACTATCCACAATGGCAATTTGATAGTGGAGAGATACGGTCTAAATTTGGTATAAATTGTATATGCAATATCTGAAAGGATCTAAATTTGGTATAAATAGTGTAAGCAATATCTGATAAGATTTGGTATAAATTGTATATGCAATATCAAGGTAAAAACTAATATGTTCAGTTAAGAGATGTAAATAAAATGGATGAAACCTGAAAGGATGAATAAGACCAGTGCCTTGTTCGGTAAAACGGAGTCAAGTGAAAACCTTAGATGAATGACTTCTATCTGGAAGAGACTCTAATTATTTGGCATATGAATATTAGTTTATAACTTGTATAAACATGCAAGAATGTAATTACCAAGTTCTTCTTAGTGATCCAAATGATACTTCCAGATTATTGTGAATGACTTGAAGGATTTAATATTTACTTGAAAGAACCAACAAATCATACCACACAAATACAACAAATGTGCATTGATAAGCTAAGAATATACATGATATGTCAATTTAAATAACAAAGAGATATCAACCTCGGAGATAACTTGATAATATTTTCAATTAATTTAACAAATAATTGATAACAGAAGGGCGCCACAAAATCAAAGTTCTTTCATTGATTCCTCAAAACTTCATACATGCATAATGATCCTTTGAATTGTAAACATTCAAGAAAATATTCCATTCTAACTGTCTATCTTCTATCTACCTTCAATCTACCCATTTTCTATATAAAAAATAGGTATTTATAAATCAATGACTGAAAGGACATGTCCTTTCAGAAACGTCTTTGAGTATAAAAAAATAATAAGATTAAAAATAACTAAGCTATGTTAAGCCATAAATGAACTTTTGACATGTGTTCTATGTAGTCTCGGTGATCGTGTGTATCTGCATCTCGTAATGCATTGTGAATCACGATCTCCATCATCACCATCCGTTCATTCTGCTCACATGCTTTAGACAATGTTGCATCTTTCGCAGTGGCTGTCTTTAAAATCTCTTGAAGTATTCATTCATTTTCATTCTTCCATGCATCCATTTCTTTTAATTTTCCTCTATCATCAAAGAACATAGTCAATCCATTCCCGTCGGCTTCTATCAATTCTTGTGTGTCCTCCTATAACTCCTCAAATAATCCCTTGTGCTTATCCATAATACAATTAGCATCCTCAATCGTTGCATCATCAGGAGTATCCCGTTGTCTTATTTCCTCAAGTTTCTCTTGGATTCTACCATCCATTCTTCTATGTTCTTTTATTGCGTCAAAATATTGTGAGTGTTTTCCCCAAAGTTTATTTAACCAAGTGGTTAAAATGGCCTACCTCCTTTTGATTACTGCAGTAAGTGTGTCTGTTTTCCCTTGAGAATATGCACTTGATCCCTCGCAATGGTCCTTCACCTATGAACTTTAACCTTGGGTGAGCATCTTTGTTGGCCCTGTTGCAGCACCCACCAAATCCTTTAGATGCTTATTTTCTCTCAACATTCTTTCACTATTTGTTTTGTACATTTCTTTCTCTCTGATCAATGCCTGTATTTGGGCTTTATTTAATTTTGCTATATTGATCCCAATTTCTGCCATTGCAACTGGATTAGCCTCTCCAGACTTCAAATTCATGACATGTCCAAATGCTTTCTCAGTATCAATGACAACTGACCTCTTGTGAGGTGGATATAAGGCCCAAATCATCAATGTCTCTTCATCAGGATTGTATTTTGATCCTATATATACTTCTTTCACCTTTTCTATGATGAGCTTGTGTGTCGCATTGTTGTCTTTCAGGAAACTATCCAAAACCAATGCAAAATTGAGATCTAACCCTGGGAAAATCATGACACCAGCCTTTTCCAACATTTCTCTCCCTTTCTCAGGGGTCATGTTTGTCATCTCTTTCTCCACATCATCTCTTAAGCTCTTTAACAACTACTCCTCATTTCCTGGTGTGACATTGTCAACCAGTCCTCTTATTTCCTTTCCCTTTTTCTTGTATAATTTTTTTTTGAATTTTGAAGTTTTCACAAATTCATCATCTGCTATAAAAGATCTATATTCTTCATGTCTTGAATCGATATCTACATTTTCCTCAATATTTATTTCTCTGGTAGAATAAGTGTAGTCCTGAGTTCTTGTCCTCGATACCTTTCTAGGTGGACCTTGTGGCCTATTAGCCTCTGATACTTCTTGACTGGAGGACAATAGCTCAACATCTAACAATTCTTGATTATGTTTCTCAATTACCATTTCTACCTCCTCAACTTCCAAGTTTCTGATCATATCATCAAACTGATAGGGCACATGCTGATACCCATTAAAGTTTATCCTCTATCTGACAGAATGAAAATATCCCTCTGGATCAAAAAATTTCCTCAATGGTCTTTTCATCATGTTATACTGCAATAACTTATCAAGAATTAAATTGTATCCTTCCTTTGCTAACATAGTAAAATCACCAAAACACAACATACTGGGCATAAAAGCTTGCTTCCCATAAGAGCTTAAGTTCATGACACTGGAGAAATTCATTTGCCTAAAAATCTCTAAGTATGCAATCCTGTCTGGAACTGTCTTAGGCAAAATAAATGGAGTACTTTCAAAATCGTAAACCCTAATCATGGTGGCATTTTCCAAACAATACCAATCCCCCCAGTCTTGGCTAATTGGTCCATTAAAATCCTTAGGCCTGAGAAACCTCTTTATTTCATCAGAAAAAGAATAGTCACAAGGATGATTATAAAACTTGTACAATGGCTTTACAAAGTATTCTTCAAAGTGCAAAAAGCTAGAATTAGCAAACCAGTTGTCCCAAATAGCAGTCCATGACTGAATAGGCAATGGCTTGCCTTCCTTATCAAATTGTGAAATTCTCAATTCCTAGGGCCACATCCCTAACTCTCGTCCAAAGTATAATACCAAATGCATCAACAATGAATAATTCCTGAGGTGCAGGACAAAAGCTCCATTTTTCATTACCATTAAACCAGCATCAAGTTCCTTGAACACATATGAGGCATAATCAAAAGGCCTGGAATTATGATATTGAATATCTGCTGCTATCACCAGAGGCACAATTGCCATATGTTTCAGGACTTCTATCCCCAATATTTGCCCTACTGAAAAATATACCTCATATAGAGCTCGAAAAGATCCACATGGAATGGTGGTCCCTCACTGTCTTCCATTGGAATTGGTTTACCACCATGCCTAATTATGTGCAAGGGTAATCTCCAACCCCTATAAATGGTGTCCATTTTTTTGAATTCCTTATCAAGCTCCTCATTTACAATCTTTTCGTTGCATATCCCTTCTAACTTGAAGACTTCACTTATTGCATTTTCTGATAAGAGAATAAATGGGCTTCCAGACAAATCACATATGGCTTTATGTTTTGGATTATAATGATTGGCCAATAACTTCACCAATTCAATATCAACAAAAACATTAGGGCACACCATTTTTCCCAAATTAAGCTTCCACGGGTTACGTACTGGCTTGAAGCGATTTCTTCTATGGTAGTGGAAACTGAACAATTCGTATCCTCTGACTGGGGTCCAAAAATCTCCTTTGAATTTACATTTGTTATCCAATTTATCTACTTCTGCCTTAAGCTATGCAGAACGTCTAGCTTTAGGTATTGAACTAGGTAGCTAGTCTATGAGATCTTGGTTTAAGTTTCGCTCAATGCCCTCTGGTTGTATTTCAATTTTTTGCTTTTTCCTTTTGGTTGGTTACCCTCCCCATGTTTTCTTCCTTTTATTTTTTCTGAACTAGTCCTTTCCATCCTTTGAAATTTACAATTTTCAGGGGATGAGGAACTTACTATATTTCACCTAAAAATCCAAGTTGAACGAACACCCCAATTCTTTTGCTCATTCCTCTACTCTCTTTTGCTGCCAATTCTACGAAAAAATGATTTCAATTGAGTTCACCTTGATTTGAAAAATATTTTATGCTTTGTGGTGCC